>CP097510.1:28200969-28800969 GCA_023547065.1 Musa troglodytarum
AATTCTCATGGAAATTTAAGTATTTCTCATTTTAAGTTTGAATGAAAAGAAGGTTCAATTATATTTGTTATTCCATCATCTTATCAGGTGCCTGCTTTGGCCTGACATTGTTAATATATTTTATATTTAAAAGGGCAAATTCCCTAGAAAAATCTTAATTTTGACTTTTTCCTGTACAACAACGTTGTCTTCATTTTTTGACAAAAAAAAGCCCCTACTTTTTAATTGAACAAAAATACCCAAAATTACCAATTTATCTTTTTCCTCTTTGTCCCATTTAAAGCTAAACCCAAATGAACCATGTCATACACTGGTGACTGGTAAATAAAATCAAATAATATAAAAATATTTTCATCTATATCATTAAAAATATAAAAAGTTTTCTGAGGTTTTAGTGATCAAAAAAAATTTTGATGACATGAGTTACACTGTTTTAAATGAGGTTGTCCTATTCAAAAATACTATAACTCGTATTAAAAAAAATATAGTTGACATCCCACCTTTTTCAAAATTTCTCAAATTTTTATAAAACCTTGCAAATAACATATAAAGGCCTCAATGATCATTTTTTCTATTTTTAATAATTAAATTATTTTTATTTATCACAGCCCTTTAAAAGCATGAAATTATGCTATTTTTAAAATTTACCCAATTTAAGATGAATTTATCATAGTTTTCGGATAAAAATTACTTGACTCTAATTATAAAATATTTTCGGTGGTATTAAATCCCACCTTTTTAAAAAATTTAAATTTTCAAAAATCTTAAAAGTAAATTGCAAAGGCCTAAATGGCCACTTTTTGTATTTTTAAGCATTTAAAATAAATATTCTTATTTATTTCAGTCCTTTAAAAGTATAAAATTATGTCATTTTTTAATTTTATCAAATTTAAGGTGAATTTACTTCCTTTATGACAAAAACCTGAGTCACTTTTTCCGAATAGGGTTATACTATTTCAGGTAATATTCAAAAATAATGTAAATATAGTCACATTCTACTTTTTTTTAAAAATTCTCAAAATTTCAAGAAACCAAGAATAACTTACAAAGTAACTACAAATGCCAAAATGATTACAAGTCTTTATAATTTTTTTAAGCACTTTATATATATATATATATATTCAACTCTTAAAATTCTTAAATTTTTTATTGTCTTATTTTTCTTCAATTTAAGGTGAATTTAGAACAAATTTGATAACACAATAATTTCTATTTCATTTTGGCATCTGCAATTTTTATTTTTTTACTCTTCACTAATTTATGCTAAAATTACAAGGCTTTTTTTTTATCAAAATCTTCATGAGATCTTGTAAATAGCTGAAAATTTTCACTTTTATTTGTGGCCAATCAAAATTACTAAAAACCCTAGAAATATCATGACCACTTTTTTTTTTATTTTTAGACCTTTAAAAGACCTATTTCCAATTATTTAAACCCTTAAAAAGCTAAAATTTTCTTAGTTGCATATTTTTGATCAATTTAAAGTGTACTAATCACAAATTTGACCACACAATCACTTCTATCTTATTGGAGAAATTTTCCTGAAGTCTGGAAGCAAAAATATTTTTTTATTATCTAAGTTACATAGGATTACATTGTTTTGTGATCCTGTACAAAAATAGTGTAATACTATTTAAAGACAGTATAACTCACGTTCATTTTTATCAAAAAAAAATCAAAATTTTCATGAAATATTGAAATTATTTAATGAAACCCTAATGGACTTTTTTTTTTTGGGTCATTAAAAGAACTATTTTCAGTTAATTCAGTTCTTAAAAGGGTGAAATTTTTATTTTCATTTTTGGCTAATTTAATCTAAAATTACATTTTTTAATCCAAATTTGTCATGAAACTTTGTAAACAATTAGTGAAGCCTTAAATGATCTTTTTTTTTTTGTTTGGACTACCAATTTTAACATAAGCACTAAATTTTCATTTTTGATAACTTTAAACTAAAATTACAAGAATTTTTTCAGCAAAAGTTTCTTCAAAATTTGAGAAAAATATACTGTAGGATCAGATTGAACCTGAACAGAGATCATCAATATCATTGACTCTTGAACTTGCAATTCTAGAATTATCAAGACCTAACCTATTTGCTTTGTTTTAACTATAATGTTCTATATAAACTTTGATACCACCACTGTCATACCATAAAATAACATTCATAGACCAAGATATATTGAGGTGTGAACCTATCTTAAATAGAATAATTTTCAACCATCCAAAATTCAATCCTATGATCCATAACATAAGATTGAGGATACAAGGAATTCAACTCGTTCACACATTATAAACTGCACAGGTTTTATAGTGTGTGAATGAGTATTGAGTTCCTTGTGTCTTCAATCTTATATTATAGATTATAGGATTTGAATTTTGGATGGCTTAAAAATATTCTATTTGAGGTAGGCTCACACACATTGATGCATCTTGATCTGTGAATGTTATTTTGAGGAGTGAATTCTTTTAGTCTTCAAAATATATATTTTTAGTAATTAAGCACTTAAAAGATTTTTTTATTGTTAACCAATTTAAACTAAAATTACAATTTTCTTTTGTCAAAAGTTTGTTGAGACTTTAGAAATATCATATGGAGGCCTAAATGATCCTTTTTTTCCTATTTGTTACTTGTTAGACTTTAAGACCTATTTTCAATTAATTCAACCCTTTAAGATTGAAATTTTCTTATTTTCTCATTTTTTGCCAATTTAAGATGGATTTAGAACAAATCGGGCTACACAATCACTTCTATTTCATTGGAGAAGTTTTCATGAAGTTTTGAGGCAAAAATAATTTTGGGTTACATTGTTTTGTCATGTAATCTTATTAAAAACAGTATAAGTTAGGTTTATTTTTATCCAAAAATTCCTATTTTCAATTAATTAAACACTTAATAAGCTGAATTTTTCTTTTTTTATTTCTGTCCAATATTAAGTTAATTCCACCTAAAATGAATGAAATTTCCTTATTTTCTTATTTTAAACTAATTTAAGTTGAATTTAAAACAAATTTGGCCACTCAATTACTTCTATTTCATTGGAGAAGTTTTCATAAAGTTTTGAGACAAAAATAATTTTCAGTATTGTTTTTGCATGTAACCTTATTAAACAGAGTATAAGTTAGGTTTATTTTTATCCAAAAATACCAAAACTTTATGAAACAGTAGAAATATCTAATAAAGTCCTAATTGACTGATTTTTTTTTATTTTTAGACCATGAATTTTATTTTTGTTTTATTTTTAGTAAATGTAAACTGAAATTAACCCATAAAGTCATTCACCACCCAGAATAAATTTGACCAAAAAATCACTTTTATTTCACTAGAAAAGTTTTTTAGACTCAAAACAGCATAATATTTTGGCATCTGAGTTATATTATTTTTGAATGTGGTTACAAAAATCAGTATTACCTGATTCAAGAACCGTGTAATTCAAGTATATTTTTATCCAATAATATCAAATTCTTTAATAGAACATTGCAAATATTTAATGAAGTCCAAGTTGACCAATTATTCTAGTTTTACTGATTAAAATACCTCTTTTTGATTAATTCAACTTTTAAAAAGTTGAATTTTTTATTTTTTTGTTTTTATCCAATTAAGTTGAAATTACAAGGTTGTAATTGTGCCTTTTTTGACATAATTTTATTGTTTTTATAATATTCATATATTATAATTTTAAGATAAATTTATTTTTTATTTTATTAATATATATTAATGCTATTTAGTTTATTAGCTATTATTTATTTTGGAGTGATTTAAGTTTTGGGTCGGTTCAATATAATGAGTTTGAAAGGGCAGAGAAAAGGAAAAGACAAAAAAGTGGTTAGAAGTGCTTTTATCATTTTATAAACTAAGGGTTTTTTTGGAAAGAAAATGAAAATAGGGGACTCTGCCCAAAACAAAAAGCAAAATTAAAAAATTTTCTATGGAATTTAAAATAATATATTTTATTTTATTTTTTAAGAAATAAAATCTTTGGCTTGACCAATTAATTCACCTAAGAATGACCCCAAGGGCTTTTTTCGAAATAAAATGAAAAATAGGGGACTCTGCCCAAAAACAAAAAGTAAAATTAAAAAAATTTCTAAGGAATTTAAAATAATATATTTTTATCTTTTTAAGAAATAAAATCTATGGCTTGACCAATAAATTCACCTAGGAATCACCCGAAGGGTTTTTTTTGAAAGAAAATGAAAATAGGGGACTGCTCAAAAACAAAAAGTAAATTTTAAAAATTTTCTAAGCAATTTAAAATAATATACTTTTATTTTATTTTTTTAAAAAATAAAATCTATAGCTTGACCAATTAATTCACCTATGAATGACCTGAATGACTCGAGACAAATGATAGATGTCCGATCTGATATCAATAATTATGCCCTTGACTTCATCATCCAAGCCAATAAACCTTCCGATTATGCCACAAAATATCTAAGATAAGTATGATGTCAATGGAATATGCATTGTAACCAGAGTAAATAATTAACACAACAGTAGCGGCTGGGTCCCCTAACAGAATATTTTGATAATTGAAAACTTAATTATTGCTTCAACTCAGTTTTAAGTCGCATTCTAGACTAAATATTTTGCAGCAGAAAATTGCACAGTAATAAAAAAAGAAAACATGACACTTTAATGTACTACCTTCTAATTTCAGCAAGGCACTTGTTCCAACAGGCAATCTCTTATCCTGCAAAATTTGATCATGTTGATAAATCCCTATAACTTGCGCTTTGCCGCTCTCCCCTTCTCCCCAAAGAAAAAACAATACAATCAAGTGGAACTTACATAATATGCATGCCAATAGTACAGCTCCCTTTTTAGAGGAGCTTCGATTCCCTTGAGGAACTGTTCCACAAGTTTCTGCATTAAGGATAACAAGATTTAATATGACATATTTCTAGGTCAGAGTTGATATCCTATTTGTGAAACCCTCAAGGTTAAAGACAATTAGAAAATGTTTCAAGAGACATTTATATGATGAAGGAGCAACGTATTTACTTGGAGAATCAATCTTGGATGCACAAATTCCACCAGCAACTTCTGTAATTTTCCTCGTGTCGAAACTAACCTACATTTTTGATCTCACTATCATGAATAAATTCAAGATTCTGCATTACAATTTGTATACAAACAACAACCTTATGGCTCTCGCAAGCTCAGTTGGGAAAGAAGATCTAGCAGCATAATGCTATCAAGTATAAAGACAAGTAACTACTTGTACTCTGAAATCAGAGAAAAGCCAGAAAACATGGTGATATCAGACAAAACATGTGAACTTTGATAGATCTACTCCAAAATATAGTTTGGTATATTTACCCAGTCTAAGCCCAATATCATTCTTCAAAAATTTTCATATATGTTCATGTATATAACATAAACAGAAATGAAAATCTTGAAGCTAGCAACTTACACCTTATTCTAGACTTATGATTTACAAGTCCCAGGTATTACTACTGCATCTGCAAACATCATGCTAGATTTGAAACCTAGAAACTTGAGTCTTACTAAGGTTACTGATAAAGAATGAATTTATGATTAAACATCCAAGAAAACCAAAGTTGTGAAAATTATTCATGAAACATCCCCCAACAAAACCTATGACCCAATCTTGTCAATAATTATTTAATAAATCAAACTGTCACAACCCAATCCAATAAAGCTACTAACCCAATAGCTTGGATATAACAGACATAGATCATATGACCTATAATGCTTAAATCCAAATTATTGATAATGGTCACAGCTGATACCAGTCCAATCCACCACCAACTCTTGATATGAGACTATTGGGTTTTGCAATCTCCTGCATGCAAACGCTTGATGACCTCATCAAGATTTAAACAAATCCATAATTACTTGCTAGTATATATGAGGCTCATGGCCCAGCTAGTGGCTCCATGCTATGATGTACATCTTTCCTAATTAATGACTTGTTTATCCAAAAAAATATGAGGCTCAGGGCTCCATGCTACGAGTAACACCTTTTGAGGTCCATTCGCCATATATAGGTAGTCCAATTTTGAATACACAAGTCATTAACTACTTGGCCCAAAATACATAATTTATCATCAATATAATAAGTTCAACCAGCTTTATATGCCCATCCCACATCCAACATGAAACTTATTAACGTGTCATACAAGTATTGCATGTGACACATATCCATGTATCTATCTGACACATATCCAAGTATCCTACAAGTATTGCATGTGATATGTATCATTGCAGCAAGTAATTCAGAATATCTGTGTATCGTAGAATTTAAGTTAGCTTGTATGCATTTGCTCTACAGAAAATGTTAGGAAGGGATCATAAATCCATGAAGATGAAAACAGCAGGACAAAAAGTGGATGCAAGCCAATAATAAGGAATTGCAAATGAAAGAAACGGCAAAAGAACAATGAACTTTCTCACAATATTGATATTAAACCTTTTAGGTGATGGATCAGCTAAAATCTCAGCTGCAATTTCCACCAGAACCTCCTCCCAACCAATTGGTATCGGTTGTCCATCAATAAATGGATAGCTATAATTATGTCATGCACGTTAGAAAGGATAACGGTATTAAATGTAAACCGATGCTATAAGCACAAAATAACCATACTTGTGCACTTTGCATGCTTCAAGGGCCATAATTGCCTTCCTCAAATTCTGCTTGCATTTAGTTGCAACTCCAGCAGCAAACTTTGCAGGCAATTCAAAACTCTCGTTCATTGCTATCTGAAATAGAACCTCCTTTATCTGAAAAATGTAGTGGAAAAATGATTTAGTTTGGATCCTATATTCCCTTGGTATGCAATCTTAGTGGAGACATCATAGAAGGAAAAAAGATTTTAGCATAAACTTAAAGGTTCATGTAGATTAGTGAGGCATGAATTTTAATTCGAAGAGCTTAATCCAACAAAAAATTGAAGAAAATATACCATGGTAGATCCCAAAGCTTTACTATATATTGATACTGCACAAATATTTATTTCTTTTCTAATTAAGAAATCATCTCAAAAGAGCCCATCATAATATGTATTATTTAACACCTATAAGATCACATATTATGGAAATAACTTATTAAATCAAGCAGGAAATTGCATGATCAAATTGATATCTCATATTTAATTACATCAAAATAATTGAATAGTTGACCAAAACACAAATGAAAGCTAACAGTCGTGTTATGCATAAGTGGATAATAGAGTTTACCTCATGAGTAACTGGGGCATCGATGTAAATAAGTTTGCAACGATTCTTAATGCAGTCAAGGATATCAGCATCATCTTCACAACAGATGATGATCTTGCATGCATGAGTGTAGCATTCCATTATCCACTTTATCAAGTGCTGGACATTTTCTGTAACTTTGTTGACTTCATAAAGAACAATCACTGCATCAATTGAAGGATAAATATTATATCATGGGAGTTTGGAAAATCTTAAAAAAAAAATTGAGTGACAATTTGTTGACCTTTAAAGTCTGTCTTCAAACTCGCATCACTAAATTCAGATGTATCCACATGATTTTCAGTTATCTCCTTGACAACAGCCATTAAAGCATGTCTAGCATTCTTTGCTAGTGACTTCAAGTTAAGTTCCAGATGATAAGCACTTGATGTTAATGGGACTACAATTTGCATTGGGCTGGATCCCTGTGAAGAGATTAGTATATCAAAAGCTTCAGTCTTTTAATTTATCCAAATGCGGAAAATTTAGAAATCAAACCAGTTGCAATATGTAGTCACCCAACAAAATCTATGCTTGTAATATTGTGAAAGGATTATAAAAAGGATGCCAAGCTATTGCCATCAGTTGCCATTGGCAAATTTGCAGAAAACTGAAGATGCTGGGCTAAAGACTTTGATAGTCAACGTAGGGTTCTGGGCTCGAGTCCCACCTTCACTATTTACCCTTTGTAAAAAAATAAAAAACAAATAAATTTATGACAGATGGACTCATAGAGGACTTTGCGTTTAACAACCTTCTTAACCCAAAAACTGAAAAGGAGGTGATAGTTTAGCATTGGAAATGCTTATATAGGGCCTAGAACCTGTTAATTGGAACAAGGTTTTGCAAACCATGCTTGGTACATTCCGATCCATAGGAGAATGCAGACCCTGCCTGATTTCCATTGGTCCACTTGCAAACAGGCTGGTCCAAATTGGCGGACTGCTTGCAAATCTCCTGAACCTGATTTACAGTTGGGTCCAAGCCCAATTTCGGGCTTGGACTCAGCAGTAAACCTGATCTTTTATTCCTAACCCAAAAATTAAATCCCTCATATCTCTCTCTCTCTCTCTCTCTCTCTCTCTCTCTCTCTCTTGCAGCCGGGTCCAAGCCCAATTTCAGGCTTGGGCCGAGCAGTAAGCCTGATCTTTTAGCTTTTATTCCTAACCCAAAAACTAAATCATCGTGCCTCTCTCTCTCTCTCCCCCTGACCCCCCGGTCCCATGGTATGTTCCAGCATAGTGCATGTCAATACATCAGATAGGAGTGGACCTGTATTGATTCAGCCATGGATCAGAATGAGCCCACTACATGAAATTGCATTCCTTGGTTGGAACTATAGAATTTTGTGATATTAACTTGCCACTTGGACCATTTAAGCTGCTTAGAGGGATATAATTAATTTCCAATTGGACCTTTGCATGAACAAATATGCGAAAAAAACCATGGAACTAATTTTTTAGTAGTCAGTTCCAGAACTGCACCTCAGAAGTGTATCTAGGACTGAGAATAGATTCATTCCATTGTACAAATATTTAGAACTGCACCTCAGAAGTGCATGTTAGTTGCTCATTCAAACCAATAAATAAGGAGAATCTGAAGTTAGGTTCTAGCTCAAAGTTACCTGAACATGGTAATGTCTTAACTCATGAGACACCTACAAATTTGATCAAGGTTAGCCATCTTGTACACTAAGAAAAGAAATTCAGAAAGGAATATCCCGAAAATTGTCACTTGCTACGTACTTTTGAAGCTGAGTCACCAAATAGCTCATGTAGTAATGCCATACACAATGATTTCTTTCCGGAGCCCATAGGTCCCTTGAAGAGGATATGAGGCCAATTGTTACAGGACACCTAGCAAAAGAACAAGCAGTTTACTGAATTAGTCCTAGAGTCATCATGTATTTCACAATTGCACAATAAGTAATAAGCTAAATTAATTTGCATCAACATTTCCACAAGATTGAAGCTGGTAACTAAAAATTCTGGCCATAATTAACCTAAATATCTTTCATTGTTAGTGAACAATTAATTTGATACAACTACATAGAAAATAAAATGATCAAATACATAACATATTAAAAACCAAATAACAATGAGAAGCTCCATTAGACAATGGCTCACAGGTGATTCAGAAGTTACCACTAAAAGTGGCTAATGTAGAAAAGTGATAACATCAGGTATAAGAGTCAGTTTATGTATCAGACAGTAACTGATCAGAAAACAGTTGGTAGTTATGCAAAAGAGAGGCAGCACAAGAGTTGCAGAAATCACCAAATTAGTCACTAGATACTGCTATTCTGCTCAAGACTCAACAACCAGGTATTTATCTTGACGACAACTATTCAAAACAACAAAATCTGAAAGCAAGGCTTTAAACACCTGCCAATACTAGTTTCGGTAATCTATTAGACTGTCCGAGTACCATTTATTATAATAACAATGAGATTGTAAGTATCAGTATCAAACTATACAGTTTTTATATCAGTACTTAATCGAACCAGTAATTCTATATGACACATACTGATCCAAACAGTATTTAAGCACAACTTTTCTTAAATCTCTAAACTAACCAAAAACAATCGAAACTTGGAATGGAGAAAATTACTAGTTCTTTAAGATGCAGTGTTTGATGTTTATGACAAATGAATCCATCCAATGATTTTGGACGATGTTTATCAGCCCAAAATTGCCTCAGTTCTTCCACAACGAATGCCTTTTCAATGAAACAAGCCTCATCAATTGTTGTCTGCTCTGGTGGTTTTGACTTCCTGCAGGAAACTCCCTTCACACATGAAAACCATGCATCTGTTTGGCTTTTCTGTCTGATTATAGAAAACTTCATGATACCTCCATCAAGCTTTCCACTGTCATCACTAAACTTACTGCTGCGACTACTGATCCCACCATTATTGAGCCTACTGCTAGCAGAAACAAAACTTGTATTTGTCCTACCACTACTAGAATGATAAATGGCAGAACTGGAGCTAGTATTTGTTCGTGACAAAACATTGCGAACTGAAATGCCTTGAGTTTGACCAGAACAACCAGTTCCTCTAGAGTCCTGATGAATAGTAATATTACCCTCTGAAATCACTTGTAAATTTTGGGCAAAGTATTCTGCATTATTGCCCTTATACGTAGCAAAATTCTTCTGTGGAACCAGTCGATTCTGGGAAAAGAAGATATTACCAGGGGAGATCGAGTCTGTGCTCTTCAGTTCATAAGCATCATAAGAGGGAGACTTGGATAACTTATTACTAGAAATCATATCTCTGATATCAAGGATGGAAGAATCACTTGCATCTGCATGGTCCATTTGATTGTGAATCATGGTTTTGACTAGTGGTGAGAGGATCTGTCCTGCATTACCAACTGTAGGACCAGTGTTGACTTGCAGCTCCTCCTCCATTCGTTGTGGTTTCGGGGCAGACTTTGACCTGTTTCTACTGTAACGTGATCCACTCACCTTTGAGTCTAACTGAAATTGTGAATGCACATTATTATTACCAAACTTGTGAGACTTGCTAAGTGTTCTATGGTTCCTCTCCAGGACTGGACTGTGGAGCTCACCATTTAGATGATTTGATTCTTCATGTATGATGTTGTATGAAGAAACTCGTCTGTGATTATCTGAGATCTTCGGAGGACTAGTACTTTTTCTTGAACCAGAACCTGCTTCTGAAGTATTACCATCACCAGCACCTCTGACTGGTTTATAAGGAGATCTACTGTGGCTTCTAGAGCTTGGGTTGACTCTAGAAACCTTTACCAAGTCTTTGCTGTTATCTTCCTTCAAAAAACGTGTCTGACTATGATTTAAAGGAGTGATGATTCTAGCATGATCAAGAGTTGTTGGTCTGCTTGAACCCGATATCCCATCATGCCAGGGGCTTTCCTGCCATTCTGATTCTGTGTCAGATGGTTCATAGCCACTTTTGTTGTGTCCAAGTGAAATGTGATGCTGATGAGATCTATTGCGCCTTGAGGCATTATCCATCACTAACATCCGGGTAAGGAGGGCTTGTCTGCAATTTAGAAACTTGAATAAGATAAGCACAAATGTCACCCTCTGGATGGACATTATTAAATTTTAATGAAACAAAAGCCTAGCTCATAGTTAAAACCATGAGCATATAGTAATTATCCAAAAATCTTCATGTGATTAGTTTGGTTTACTTATATGACTACCTATCACCAAAAGCATATAGTAAATATCAGTCAATCCTATGAGAATAATTGTTAAATGAGGTAATGACTTATTTTTGTAACCCAATGTGTTTAAAATTGACATACTAATACAAGCATACCTCATATAATAGACAACAATCTCTTTAAACACACGAACACTCCAATTTTAAGTTTAGCATTGTAAGTGCATACATGGTTCTTGTTCCAACAGAATTATGCAAATAAGTAGGAGGTCAGATTAACTTGATAATACTCGATTCCTTGAGGTAGACCTTATAGACTTTCCTAAATGTTTTAGTGATGACACAGATGTGAATATTTTTAATTATTTTGTACGTAAACCACAAAGGAATGAAGATATTGGTTGTTATCAGGGAAATAATATATGAGCTAGATGCACCACAAGAAAAATAAGTATGCAGTTTAGGAACTTCTGACATTCAATACTTTCAAGAGCAGACAGATTCCATTTGGTTTGATATTTTGCTTTTTCTTCTTCTTCTGTGAAGGAGGTTTCAATTTTTTTTACTCGTCTGAGCAAAATCCTCCACCAAAATTTTCTTTTGGTCTGTATCAAAACCAATTATATTCTCTATTCTTTTCTTCATCTAGCTTCCTGACATGGGTAATCAAGATCCTATTGTAACAAAAATTAAAGTATATAAATTTGATTAAAAAATAATAAAGTAACAATTTAAGAGATAAAGTTTAAGAAGAAACTTAAAGGTATGTAATCGTCATCTTAAGTTGAAATCTCATCCCTACGTGCATGAATTGATCCAGGTTTATAACCCAATATTCAACCATATTCTCTGGTGAGCATGATCGTAGAGCGATTTGACTTAGTCTTTTTTAGAAAATGAAGTAGTAAAACGAAAATAAACACATAAAAAAATAAAAAAGGAGGAACAAGAGGAAAAATTTATATTCATCTCAAAATATCTAAATTGAGGCTATCTAGAACTCTATTTGTGGAGCCTAAAATTCCCCAAAGGACAGTTTAAATGAGTATTACCTCAAGAAACATACCCTTTCTTTAAGGTGGTTATTATAACTTTTCTAATTAATTATATAAAAATTTAAGTTTTAAATTAAAAAATACATTAAAAATATTATAATATTTATTAAGAACTCAAATGTTTAAGTTAATTGATTAGGCTAGTTACTATTACCACCTTAATGAAAGGATATGTTCTATGAAAACAATACCCACCAAAAATACCTTTCAGGACATTTTAGACTCTATAAATAGGGCATAAACAACATCAATTTAGATATTCAAAGATGAATATAAATTCGTCCTCTTATTCCCCTTATACTTTTTACTCTTTAGTTTTTTTTGTTTTGCATCTTGATTCGCTTAAAGAGATGAGATCAAGTCACTCTATCTATGATCATGCGTGTTCCAATGATCAAATAATATCGATTGAATCTTGCGTGAAAAATATAATTAATTCCTACCCAAAGGGATAAGATTTCATATTGATACTGATTATGCATCTCCGGATTCTTTTTTAAACTTTATCTTTTAATATATTATTTAAAAAATTCTTTAGTTTTCATAGTCATATCCGTATACTTAAAGTTTTCACCCCAGCATATCCAACTCCAACGGAAGCAGCCTCTGTGTTTGCTCTCTAATATTTGAATTAGTGGAAGCCTCGAACACAGCACAGCCCCTTGTTTATCCTTGGTAAAGGACTCATTTTACCAACATTTTTGGTCTCGATAGTAAGGGGACGGTCTTTTTTTTATCCAAGTATGATAGAATAATCAGAAGTTTAGAGCCTGAACCATCAGAAGATATTAAAGTTTCCCCTTTCATCGAAGTTCTCAGCGACAAGAATTCGAGAATACAGAATTATGAAAATTTAATGAACTCAACATTTACGAAGGAAGGATAACACACCTTAGGAACTATAGTTATGGACAGAACGCCCCGCCAGCGCCAGTATGTCACATCAAGACGCCCCACTCTGGAATCCGATTTCCCCGAGGAGGCGCAGAGACACGGTCGTGAGGGAGAGGAGGATACGAGAAGCGAAGAGATGTCGAAGCAGGGTTCGCGACCCATCTCGGAGTGAGGGGGAGGAACAATATAAAAGACGTAGAAAGCATTGTCGATTCGACGTCGATGAAGACGAGAAAGGGAAATAGAACCAAGGAAAAACCAAACAAGAAAAGAAGAGCCGTCGATCTCGTCCGCATCGCTCTTCTTCTGGATCAACCGCAAGAATCCTGTCGAGGAGGCGGAGGAGGTGCTGCAGGATGCGACGAATTCTCTTGCGTCCCTTCCTGCAATCCCTAAGCCCCGTTCCTGGACCCGCCCGTCGTCGTCGTCGTCGCCCTGAGCGCTTGCACTGATACTGCTGCCACCTGTCCTCTTTGAGTTACCGGAAATCGATCTAGCATGTTCCCATGCGTCAGATATCGTAAAGTAATCTCGTGTGCGTCAGCGATGACGGCCTCGTTCGCTCCTTGGAATCTTTGGGATGAACATAAAGCGACATTTGATGTCGAATTCTTATAAAAGGGCATCAAAAATTTTAGGTTGGGTAACGACCAATCTTAAAAACTCAAAGCAGATATGACATATCTATAAATTCTAGCATCTCCACTTACACTTAAAACAGTTAGGAAATGATTTGATACATCTTTGAATAAGACTTAGATATATTGTGTAAATCTAAATGAGAAACGGATATTGCATGTGTCAAGATTGCAACTCGTGATATGGCATCATATCATGTGAAAAAGATTATTAATTCTACGAGTAATCACGGAGATAGCATTTCCTGTGACAATAATGTGCGTCATTCTCACTCACATGACCAAACATTCTCGAGAGTTTATTGACACTGTCTAATGATAAAGATTTAATGATAAGCATAATATTATTAAATTAGATTTAAATATTTTGAATCTATGATTTAGACTCAGTACATCTATACATACTTTTTATATTAATTACTTGACAGAACTTTTTTTTTTTTTTGCATCCCACATTTCAGAATGAGAACCAGTTAAGCTTTAGTTTCTACTTTCTGTCATCGCAGGTAAAACTTCCTCGGGTCAAGAAACGACAACATGTGGTCACCAAAATAGATAAATCACATTATATCCAACTTTCTGTCAAAGGTAAAACCTCCTCTGGTTAAGAAACGACAACATGAGGTCAGCATAGATAAATTATACTAATTTTCTTTGCATCCCATGTTTCAGAATAAGAACTAGCTGAGCCTTAGTTTCTACTTTCTGTTGTCGAAGACAAAACCTCCTCGGGTTAAGAAACGACAACATGAGGCCAGCAGAATAGATAAATCACACTATATCCTATCTTCAACATGCCCAAGAGGTATTTCTTAGTTCTACTAATTAACACATTTCCTTACATTGTAATTAGTGAGGAATTCGAAGGGCAAGATTGTAGCTTCTTAGTTCTATTTTATCTGATTTAACTAAAGTTTTTCATAATCCGTTATTCTAATTTCTCGCTCAAGATTTGACATCACATGCTGCCAACTATTGGTAGAATCCACAATGCCAAAAGCAGAAATAGTGCCTTGTTGAAGGAAGAAAGATTATGACAAAGGATTCATCTTGTGATTTGCTTTAGGCATTCATCAATTACGATTGATGATTTTAAAGTAGTGACAATCGTTAATCGATTTGACACTCTCATGAATACTAATGTATTAGAAGAGTGATGAAGAGATGAAGGGGGACAAATTATATATTAGTCGAATTTCAACTTAGAGTAGAAAAACAACGAGCCTCTAAGATACCTTCGAATCCCAATTATTATTTTTTTAATCTTAGTGTTCAAACGCATCGTACCGCCAAACCACCTCTAGATCTTAGCTTGGGAGACATTCTGCATGATATTAATTAGTGATAGTTGTTTAAGGATTGCACCATATTGATTGTATGCCTTTTGAGTTTCGTTGACCTTTGTGATTCTTTTCTTCTCTATGCTTTCACGTTATTGTAGAAGTGCTACATTATACTATCTTTTTATTCATCTCAATGGTATTCTTGTATTTTTGAAACAAAAAATAAAACAAGATAAAATATCACTAGAGAATTTACATGACTCTTTTGCTTATTTATCTAAAGAAGTGCTTTAAGACGATTGTTTCCATTAAACACTTTTAGATAAATTTTGAAACAATTGTGTTCGAACTATACATCCTGTTGTTTACTAATAACTCAACCATGGATGATGAGTTTCACATCTAGAAGTTTGGACTCTGGTTGTTTTGTTGAATGCAAATACAAGTGGTGGATATTGCTGGAGTAATCTACAGGAACCAGATAAGTTCTTCCATACCATGTAAAAGTGCAAATGAACGATCCACCAACAAATCAGCAACACCACTAACTAGTACATTTAGAAGATGCTCATAAACACAACAGAGCTTTCGTACAGGGACAGTAATCCAAAAGTTTTACCGCAAAATCTGACACACCGTTCTTTTCTACACTACCAGAGGAGTTATATCTACAGGCAGTACACTTGTCATGTTCATTGTACCATCCAAACACACACATATTACACACACCACGTTGTTAGTGACTAGCTGTCTAATATGTCCAGGCTGCACGGTTTGTTAAGCAGAAGTCTGATACAGGGTACTGCGACGCATATTTGTAAGAAGGACCTTCCATGAACATTACAGGAGTTGCATTTAGAAATGCATAACTGCTCCGTGTCCACCTGTTCATTCACAATGTACATATATTAGTTGAAAAAGGCTCGGATTCTCGAAGCAGTCTGGAGCTCGAATTCCATTGTTGCCATGTTATTGATGTTTCTGTGAGATCTCATACCTGGTGACCTCTTCAAACAGGTACTGCTGATACAGTCTCATGTACAAGTGTGTATATATTCATGTGTCACACCGTTATTAGCTTAAAGTGTTCTATCGCAAAAAGGTGTAGAACAGCAAGCAATGGATCTTTCGGAATCCATAAACTATCATGAAATGCACATTATTTTTTTTTCCCCTTTAAATCCTGTTTGTTCCTTTGCTAGTAGTATGTCCTAAATTATATTTTGAGCTTTCAGATGTTTTGAGCTACCAAGTTTTCACTGTCAATTGGTCAACAGGGAGTGCTTGTCTGACTTGAAGAATTCAATACAATTGATCTATACACAAAGCATCAACAAGTTCAGATCAAAGTATCGATAGTTAAAATTATACAACTTCTGGAACAGTTTCTTAGCATCTTCAAATCCAGAATGTCATTTTTCTGAGTTGAAGATGGCCCAGACTTCAGACCATGTATGATTAGTCAAAGAGTTGAAGATTAATATATATATATATCTTAAACATACCAGCAATTTGTCTTAAGGATGTCAGCGTCGGATTTGGAGCTACTGTTCAGAATGCTTTGCTTCCTATCACGCAGTGGCAGAGCCCCTAGCATTTCCCTGGGCCGTATGTATATGTTCTCCTGTAATAAAACCAAAAACCAGAGATGGACATAACACCACTGCTATGCAAATGCTTCTAAGATACGTGCGCTACCTGATTACTATCCACAAGACCGTTGACTGCCCCCAGATATTCTTCCTTAGACTTCTTTTCTTTCCAGTATGCATCAATCTCTCCTCTGGTGAGTGATCTATTCCTCTGAACCTTGACTGTCAAGACAAACAGAGGGTAAGATATAGCTCGACGGTCACGTCGTCGAACAGCCCAACACTACATGAGTGTCACTGACATAGATACCATGGTTAGGATCTTGAAACGGAGAACTCCATCCTGCCATTAGAGAACCCATGGTTGTTTCTTATGCATGCAGACACTGCAGCGCATGCTTCTTAATGAGGTAGGGTGCTGCAGCGCATGCTGGTCATGTTCCCCGTTCTTATCCTCTCGCGAGACGGATATGTACGAAGGTGGCATAAAAGAAGCTTTAGGTTGCAGAGGAAGAGTAAGGCGAATGCTATAGCGGCTAGGTGGCGCATCACCAGGGTGACGATGCTATGGTTGATTTGTTGTTTCTTAACTCTCGTAGCCACGGTGGATCTTCCCATCCGCGGCGTGGTTTTATCTGTTGTGTTATCTGCTGGGAGTAAGGGAACGTTATTTAATACCCGACTGTCTCCTGTACTAGAAGCGTAGACACGTGCAAAGTTCCATTTCGATGAATCCGAGCCTTCTTTGGAGCCAAGCGCCATCTCATGTCACGTATGCAGAAAATTTGAGAACCCAAGTAAGATTGACTAGGGGAGTGTATGGTCTTAAACGTCTCTAGAATAATATTGACTTAAGAATCACGGTTGTATGAAGAAGTAAGTGATAAATAAAAAAATTTTAATTATCAGTAATTTTTTCTCTATTACTATTACTTGCATAAAGATCATCACCACTTGTATGTTATTTTTCTAACATGGACGTGATACTAAAAAAAATTTAATTGCTTAATTATGATAAAGATATTTTTTTTATAAAAACAAATAACGAGCTTAAAACCTTTAGTTAAATCATCAAGATCTTTACCAACTATACTTTCACCACAAGAAAGTTAGAACATGATTTTGTAACATGTTTTGCCACAGCGTCAGTCATTTCCATCCTGGAAAAGAAAAGAACTCTTAACAAAATTCACTGTTCGGTGAATGATTTGTGTAGAAGAAGCTGCAACAGTCCGTCATAAATGGACGATAACTTTTTATGTCGAGCCACAAGTTGTTTCCTGCTTTTGCGAAATAATAGCTCAGAGAGATCTGCTCTTGTTTCACTAATAGTATCAATATTTAAAAAGCATTGGATGTAAAAAAAATGCTCCTTTGAAATGAGACGTTAAAGTATAAAAATATATAATATAATTATTTAAATAAAAAAATATAATATTAAATTAAAAAAATTTTATAAAATCATAATATCACATTAATAAAAAATCTCAAAATTCAAAACAATAATAGTAATTTCAAATAAATAAAAATTAGTAATATTAAAATTAAAATAATATATTATTAATCTAATAAATAAAAAATATTATTACTATATTATTAATATACTATTAACAATATACTATTAAGTTGAAGTGAGAAGAGTGAATAAGAGTAAGATAGCAATGATGAGCAGCGAATAGCAGCAACAGAAGCGGGAGCGACAATAGTAGTGAGCAACGACAATAACGACGAGTAACGATATTGATAGTGGTATCGGTAGCAAGAGCACAACATAAGAGTAAGATCGAGGCTGCTAACTGATAGCAGCGGTAGCAACAAGCAACGACAATGGCAATAACGGGTAGCGATGGCAATGACAAACAACGATAGTGACAATGACGAGCAATGATAATGGCAACGATGAGTAGCGACAATGGAAGTGGCAGTAGAGAGTAGCAACAATGGAGAAAGGCAACGACAGCGAAGAGAGACAATGGTAGCGGAGAGAAAATACCAACGGTAGAATCGCCAGCAGAGTTAGGGTTGGGAAAATCGCAAAAGTCGCGAGAGTGATGTAGGAGGCTGATATAGATGCTTTAGTTGATTTGATTGAACCAACTAAAGCACCAGAGATCGAACCAAGCTGATATTGCCTAGTTTAACTCAGGTGCTTGTCCGAAGCGCCTAAGCTCAAGCGAGTGCCCAAGTAGCGCCTCTTTGAAGTGCATCGCCTAGATATGAAGCGAGGCGCTCGAGCCTCGCCTTAGCACCTAGACAAGCACAAAGTGTCCTTTGAAATCGTTGGTACCAACAACATGAAATATGGACATTTACCAAACCTGCGACTATTTGTGTATACATTGAAGTCAGCAGAATGCACAACGAGAAGCACTAAGAGAATACTGGAATACATGTGGATGAGCACAACATCACACCAAGTATTCCACCAAAACTACAATATCTTTACAGAAATCAGCTTGTAAGTAGTGCCTATCTTGTTACTTGTCAGGCCTAAGGAATATCCAAGGGTATACCATACCTCAAAGTCTCTCAAGTGACCAACAAGGAGTCACCAATCGATGCTTTGAGAAGAACCTCATTTTCCTTCCAAAGAAACCAACAGATCTGGAAATCGAGTCTTCTTTTGCTGACCAGCGGTAGTCGCTGCAGATTCAGGTTTGGTTTCAGAGTTCATATATGAAGTAACAAAACGGTCACTGCACCTGACATCTCTCAAAATATGGAGCAGCCTCGTAGATATGTCCCTGCCATTGACATTTCCACTAACAGAAATCTCGACAAGAGCTGGAATCACGCCCTCATCCATGACTAGAAGACAATTTTCATTACTTTGAGAGCATATGGAACAGAAGATACCCATTGCATGTTCTTGTTCTTCTTTGCTGCTAGTATCAAGCAGCTCTATAATAGAAGCAAGACAGCCATTGACTTCGGCAACCGACACTGCACCCTCTTCATCACCACTTACGTTCTGAATGATTTCTAAGCAAAGATGTGTTAGTTTTCTATCCGTCAAAAAGAGAAGCCAGTTTAGTTATGCATCCGTAGGATATAAGATAAGATTTTGCATCCTTGTCATCCGATAAGTCAAGAAAAAATTTCAGAGAGATTCCAAGGACCTCGGCATCTTCGAGTCCAAAAGTAATATAATTGAAGTCACAACATCAGATGCCAAGATGTTGGACCTACAGACTGGATTCTTGGCTAGTTTCTGAAGCAGCATTAATGCTTCTGTAGATATCTCAGTATCAAGAAAAGATATCAATAACTTAAATGCATCTTCGGTCCAGAATGAGATTTTAACCCTGCAAAAGCATAGAAGTAAGATTCAGCATGACGATAAACTGAAATGAAACAGGGCTAAAGATCAAATCTGGAATAGAAAGAAAGGAAACACCATGTCCTTGCGTAAAAGAAAAGACATACAACAATGGTAAAGGAAACCACCTGTTCTCACTGCCGAAAGCAAGAAGTAATTGACTACCAATTTTCATTGCTTGCACATCAGCTGCTTCACGTGCATTCTTCAGAAAGCTGATTAATGCTTCTGCAACAGCATTACAAGGCCTAGCATGAGAATCAATTGAAAGATCCACTGCTTTCCAGAAGGGATTTCACATTTTCCACTGCTTTGCCTTGGGAATCAATTGAAAGATCCAACAGTCTATAAAAGAATCTCAAAAACATTTCACCACTATAGTTGGAAAATGACTGATATTGTTGATAATCATCGCTCCATGAGAACAAATGATCATGGTCATCCTTTGAGTCCTCATTGCCATTAATGTGGCATGAATCTGAATAGTAGTTAGCATCAGATGAGATAAATGATGCATACCTGTGATTGCTTTCAACAATATAGTGGTCCATACTCCCATCTAAAAGAGCCACAGATACATTCTTCAGACTTGATATGGAATAGCCATGTGAGGGTTTCCGGCCACCAAGATCTAAAGGACTGCATCTGAAGCATGGTTCTGGGACGTTGATGTCATGTTTCATACACCAGTTAGCAATAAGATCCATCATGCAATAATTCGGAACCATAGAAAGGCTTGCTAACTTTCTTTGAGTCTTTGGACATGTATCATGTCCCTCAGCAAACCATTTTTCTATGCACATCCTTTCATATGTTTGTCCAGAGACTATAACCACAGTATCATACATCAATCTGGATGAAATAGGACAACAAAATTCCTCAGGAGGTACAGCAGCTTGACATATATCAGTTGAACCTTGATCACTAGGCTCAACATTGTTTGCAGAACTACCAGTATTGCTGGTAGAATTAATGTGTCTTGCTACAAAATTTTTACTTCCTGCATTGCCATTCTCTTTGTGCTCGTGATTGTGCTGCCTAACATTCTTACCATGCTTCTTCAGGAGGTACAGAAAATAGTTCGGGATCTTCTCCTTTTTCGTATCAGATCCATTCAATTTATCAAATAGTTTGTTCAAGGATCTTCTCTCTATTAAAATGTCCTTAGGAGATGTCACCTTCAACCTTGAAGCTGCTATCTGGAAAGCCTCAAAACTATACATCTTCACTGGAGCCTGTCTGACGAAGCAGATCTAGTAAAGCTCTGCCAGCTTCCTCTACTGACGAATCAGCTTTAAACTTTGTGAACTAAGGTAGTTCAGAACTTCCACAATCTGTTGGAGATATAGATTTATCAACCAATGAAATCAGATTATCTCAAAACTAGCTAAAGGTGATGCTAAACATGGATTTTTCTTTAAAGAAGATATAACCAGACAAAGTTCTCAGCAACGTATTGCCTGCAAAATACTACCATACTGTGTAACAGTGGTAATGACTAAGGCTCAAAAGTAATGCAACGAATGAGCTAAAGAATAACAATCCAATGTTATGAAAGATCAAACCTACAGATCAAAAAGCCCAGTTAATCAGAAAATTGATAGCATTAAATTTCTGTCAATATGCAAATTAGCCCCAAAAGATCCTCTTGCAGACAAATTTACCACCATTGGTGCTATAACAAAAGAAAGGTGAGATGCCTCAGCTGATCTGTGAATTCCTTTAAAAACGACACATATGAGAAACAAGCAAACACAGAGACCCTTGGCCGATATTACAAATTTAGCCATTTTCACTACCAGATCTCATGAGATGAATTTTAGAATTCAATACACCAGCATTTTTGTATAATCACATAAGGAATGCATAGGCTATTGCAACTGTTGGGAAATACAGGAGCGACATCTCATGCGTAGCGGAAGAACGAAAACAAAACATCCTAGATTTTCACGAAAAGATATCGTCATCGTACTGAAGATCGGTGCACAAAAATAAATCCGCGAATCCGAAAACTACGTATACAAGAAAGATAGTATCTAGGAAGATCGTATATCCCTGAATTTCTGTAGATCCATAGGAATGATGAAAGAGGTCAAGCGTCCTCCTCTCTAACAGTGATCCACACAACATGAGCTATAAAGATGCTCCTCTTTGGGGAGAGGAGAATAGGAGGTGGTCACAAAAAAAATCCTAGCCTATGGACCTTTGATTCCCTCATATTTATAGAAGCCCCCTGTTAACCTTAATGGATCCTGTCCTATTGATTATTAGATCTTCATCCAATTACCTATGCCTGTTAGATTAATGGGTCTCTGCTCAATAATCTCTTATTAACTCTTATTGGATCTCATCTATGAGATCCAATAATACAAGAGCTTATTGGATATCTAATAAAATAGGGGCTCCGGTAGATATCTCATATCCGAATCTCTACTCGTCGTAACACCTACCATATGTGTGTGGCCCTTTAGGCCCAATATCAAGCTGGCCATGAGTCATACCTGGCCACTACGCCGCAATCCCCAAACGATACAGGGGAATCCAATCCTTTGGACCTATTTGTCCTTAGTAACAGTGTACCTATAGTTTCTTATCCATCTAATATCCCAGAGATCGTATATTGGGCATGGTGCTGTCAGGCCCATACGGTTTCCACTTGAGTCTCGCTGTAATCAGATTCTCCCGGAGAATTCTTTCTCTCTCAATCCGAATGATCTTGGCTAGGGATTTGCTTGAGTAAGAATACATGAGATATTCCTCTCATGATACCAAGGGTGGATGATCCTCTATTGACACTCAATTACCTTCGTAAGGTTGATTGCCATTCTCGAGAACCGACTGTACTAGATTTGGAACTTCCAAACCTATAAGTCCGACGTCAAAGAATGAAGTATTCATACAAGATATCTTTGGTATCTTAAGTCTAAGGATTAGACACACAACTAGAACTACGGAATAACCGTCTGACATCTGGTATCAATAACCATCTAGCATTTCGTAAGTGGATCAATCAGTGAACTCATTCTCCAATGAGTAAATACACTGTATCTTTAGTGTCCCCACACGAGTAGCTATGAGACCAGTCACCTCCATCAATATGGACGGGTATACAGTATACCAATTTATCTGGTTATCTCGATGTCCCTCTCGAGTAACATATGACTAGGATCATTTAGGATTTATGTTTAAAGGTGAATCAGTTTCATTATCGTGATCTCATCACGATTTGATTACCATTACACAGATCCAAAGACATCACAATATATATCTAGATAATGTAAGAAAATATTAATAATTATAAATAAAAAGATTGATATAACATATTACATGTGTTATTACTCATGTGATTCACTCATAAACACCTGTAACCAACACAACTACTATAAAGAATCCTTTTGTCTCACAGGAAAAAGTATATGCAAAAGTCAATAGTTTAGGTATGGAATAGACCTCTGGCATAATCTCATCGGTAAAAATAAAGTCAATCTATGAGAGTTTACTGTAAGTACTTGACATTTCAGAATCAAGATCCATTCATTGTACTTCTCATCAATAACCAATCATGAATGTCTTTTGAAAGCATTCTACCTAAAAGGAATGCTGATGATATTTACTAATGCGAAAAAAAATAAGGTAAAAAACATTTCAAACTTTAAGCCTATCAAAACTTAGATGCTAATGATGGTGGGACCATATTTTGAAGCTGACATAGACTTTGAATCAAAGAGCTCCTTATCCTTCCGCATCTTGCTAAAGTTGCTTCCCCTATTATTGCTTGCAAATTTTATGAATGTTAAAGGCAAGGAATTAAAAATCCAAATAGTTCATAATTTTTTTAGGACAGATTAAACCAATTAGAAAAAAAGGTCACTAATTATCAGTTTACAATTATAATCATTTGAACTATTTTGAAAAATCAAAGGAACATTATGAAAAGCTAAAGTTGGTACCAATAATTAGTTCTAGTAAAAGTATCTGAGATCATGCATAAACCAACTCTAGTAGTAGATTAATGAAACAAACAACCCCAAAACAACCATTTCAATAAAAAGTTATCCCATGTTGTCATAGATAAAGTTTTAAATAGGATATTTGATGTAATGCTCATGTATGTCCATATCTTTTGGTTTTGTTCATGCTTTACATAGCATATAAAAGATTGATCGAAGGCTTAACAGTCCCGTTTTAGTTGAATTTGATGATCGTTTTAGGCTTGTAAATAAAGGTTATGTCATGTGAACACTTATGGAGGATGCTGGTCTGTAGTGGATCATTTTGGACTCTTTGTTATACAACCGTTCAGAGCTTGTGAAGTCTATATTGTAATTTACAATGTTTCTAAAATGTTTACTTAAATGATTGCTTGTGGATCCCGAGTGAAGTGCTTTTTCTAACTCGTTTTTTCTTTTGTAGATTCTAAGGGACCATAAGAGATTTTGGGGAGGTTGACGTTTGTGGATGGACACACAAAGGTGCTCTATGATTTAGACAAAACTAACTAAGTTCATGATAATATAGAACACAAGTGGTTGTCTTGTGCCTAACTGGTTGGATTCAGCTCCATAGTCTTTTTCCGTCCATTAAGTGTCTACACGCATGTTTGTCCATCGTGTCTTGTGCATTTCACGTGAAATCAAAATTTTGGGCTTGTATGTGGTTTAGTGTCTTTTACGAGATCATATCATGCCTTATATAGCTCGATCAGTTAACAAATAAATGACACCTATATTCTTCACTGACTACATGAAGTTTAAGTATCTTCGATCCTCATTTCCAAATTATGTTTTCTCAAGCCACCTTAGAGAACAACGATTGACTCTCTAAATCGTGTGCTTTATCAACAATAATGAAATAATTAACTCTCTAAACAAAACCGTATTTTGTTGAAAATTAAAGAAATTATCTCCATTTAAAGACAACAGAAATTATCTCTGTTTTGTTGTCAAATGTGAACAACTGTAGACACTTACCAAACCACATGATTGAATTTGATTTACAATATTTAGATTGTCAGAACTGGAAATAACTGAAACAAGTTATTCTACTCCACTTGATCAATATGATAAAAAAAAATACAGACACTTAACTGTCTGAAATTCTAAGATACAAGGTTACAAAAAAGTTGATGCCCTTGTCAATATACACATAAAATAGCCACACTAATGAGTGAGCCAGGATACAATTCTTATTGAAATTTCTTAACAAGAATGGGCCATTTAATGTTTCAAATGCTGATCAACTAATAACAAAAACCTGCATAATCAACTTTAGAATTTAGTATGTCAATGCTGTTACACAGACACAATCGGTTTCCCTCACAAGAAAGATTGCAATGCCACCCTTCCCCCCTCCTCTTTTTTGTTGCTGAGGCACGAGAAACATTCAGAGAGCATGGAGGCACAAAGGAAAGCTCAAATTGGAGTAAATGAGAATAATCGAACATCACAGCTTTAATAAATCCCAAAAACATAGTATGTGGAGCCCAATGCTCAGCCACAAGTTCGATCAAACATTATACAATGCAGAAGCTTTTATATCTAACATAATATTCTACATGACAAAAAAAGTACATCAACCATGATCCATCCTTTCACTGGAACTGGCCTACCATAAATCTTTACACTGCATTACACCATGTCTCCCTGCAACTCAACTCACAAAACGCTAATTAAATTCTCACAAATATATGGAGCATTCTGTCATGGGTTAGGAATTTCTATGCAACAGCTAGTTATCACATAAAAATCAGGTTACAACCATATTTTATTTAGATTAAATCTTACACTTAAAGAGTGCTATCAGCATTATTCTTTCTATTCAAATTCTCCGCCATGTTATTCTCATGAGCCTCTCAACCTGATAGGATGAGGCATGATCATGTTTATGGTTATTGTCACTTATCATACCATGGAACTTTCAGGACATACAATGAATAACATAGTTGAAGTTTATAGAACGATATGAAAAGAAAAGTAAGGTAATTTGTTTTAGAACAATTATCCAAAGTTCATATGAAATAAAATGACCACAGCAGATAAGCAAAACTATAGAGGTACCAAATAGAGCTTGCTGGATTCAGCATTGTGCTGAAGAAGTAGCTTGGCTTTATCAATTGAATTGTTTAAAGAGCATAGCACAAGTATCCCAGAAGTACATCCTGGTCGAGCTGATTCTATTGCAGGGAGAACCGAATTGATCCTATCCAATATCTTCGTGACCTGCAAACATATTGAACTGTTGACCTAAACAGAAAAATAAACAAACAAATAAAATACAGAGAAACCATGCACAAGTTCCTCTAATTGGTAAGTAACAACATCCAATAGACTACAAAACTTGACTGCAAATCCCAACAACACTGGAGTTGCAAATGTCTTCTTTGAAAGTCATAAGCTGTCAAAAAGAAGTGGCAGGCTATTATCTAATTTACCACTTGGTAAATTCCATTTGCAATACTTCTCCAAAGGAGATTTCATTGTAACTAAAATATAAAGTATGTCAAACATGACATTATTGCATCACGTCAACTAAACTAAATTAATCTAATTGTTTAAGCTATGTTAGGTGCATTCCAAATGAATAAAACTTATAATATACAAACATAGGTTCACACAACAAACACGTAAATTTAATGCAGGCGATTGTAATAATTTAAAAGAGATTAATATTCAATACTGATGACACGATATAGATAAATACCTTGACATTGTAATGATCTTGTAGCTCTATCACAACTCCAACAACATCATTCCCCATCCAAAGAGAACCTTGTGGAAGATGAGATATTCATAATCATTTAACATATCAAACAACATAGCAGCTATTAATATCTTGAAACATAAGCAACCTTCAGTTAAGCCAGTTTTGTAATCCGTTGGGTACCAAGCTTATACTTGGAACAAGATTCCAAAGGGAGATAAAGTACCTACACTTAACTTATTCATCTCTAATAGAATAATCATAGTCAATATATACTTTTCTTTTTTGTTCTGCAAAACTTGGAGTAAAGGAAAACACCATTAGCCAAATCATACCAGCCAATACTTTCCAACAAGAACCATATAATTCACATTAATGAAAAATTAGAAGATATCTTTTGTTAGAAATAATTTGTTTTCTGTCACAATACAATCGACTAAACCAAACCGGAATGGTTATCACGTATCTGAACAAAGTTGAATATTTTAATTCATCGAACCACCTATGTTTTTGTACAGTACCCAAAAACACTATAATCCTATTAAAAAATATTATATTTCATCTTTTTTTTATTATTCTTTTAAAATTAATAGAAATTAATATAATTTTAAGGCCAAATGAGGAAAAAAAATAAGATTTTTCATATTATTAATTCTGAAATATATGAAAACATTCCTAATTTTTATCAAGAGCACTAAGACTGTCATAAAATTACTTTATAAAATCTTAAAACTTATAATGAAATTAATAATTAAGATTTATGATAATTTGAATTAATTCAGACTTACGGTGTTCTTAAACAATATTACAAAATATAATAATTCCATAAAGTAATACTATAATTGGGTAGTGCTTCACCCTTATTTATTATCATTTTTTGTGATATATGAAAACAAATGCATCAATCCAGCTCTGATTATCTTTTATTGCACCCATTTTTGACATATTTACTTTAAAACCATATGAAATCTTCATTTATAGACCTAAAATAAATGAGGAAAAAAAAACAATTTTGCCTTTATTTATTTTAAAATGTATCTGAACGTTCTTAATTTTCATCCAAAACCACATAAACTCTAATGTAAGTCATTTTCTGAAATATCAAAATATGTAATAAGGTTGATAAACAAAGTTGAAGATTTATAACTAAGTACGGCTTGGTCACAATGATTTTAAGTAGAGTTATAGTATTTTGGTATATCAAAAAAATATTGTCATAGGATAGATAATATTTCATCCATTATTATTAATTTTTAGTAAATAAACATATATATTATAAGATTTCACTTAGTATATACACCTAAGTTTAAGATTAAGTAAAAAAATGATGTCTTATTATCCCTTATTATAAAATATATCAAAATAACCCTGTTTTTATTCAAAATCATTTAAGACATCTCAACAAGAAATTTTATAGAATCTCAAAACTTATCATCAAAATTGATAATTAATATTCATAAGAACTTAAAGTAATTGAACTTCAATCACAGTATTTTTTAATGAAGTTATATTGTTTTAGTTATCAATTAAAAATATTATAAGCCCATCAAAAAAATCAAAATCAATCCACTGAATAAAACATCATGACTTTAATTAATCAAAAACTATAAAGATATTTTACAGGAAATGTGAACTCTTTACATGAAATGTGAAGACATACGACAACATTAAAAAAAAAATCAAAAGATGGGTGTTTTTGCATAAAATCACCAAAAAGGTTGCCAACACCATCTTATATACCCCATAGACTATCTCATGCTCTCGATCCATATCCCCAACAAGTCTCTTATTCTCTATAAGGATTTCATTCATGTTCGTGTAGTACATACAGTCCGTGTAATGTTGTCGTCGAAATATTTCTTAGATGACGTTAGTCTTCCGGCCCCACCAGAAGCGAATTAACCCGTT
Organism: Musa troglodytarum; assembly: GCA_023547065.1. Classification (NCBI taxonomy): domain Eukaryota; kingdom Viridiplantae; phylum Streptophyta; class Magnoliopsida; order Zingiberales; family Musaceae; genus Musa; species Musa troglodytarum. The sequence goes on from CP097510.1 coordinate 28,229,736, forward strand.
TCACATTCGTACACGTTGAATCATAAATTAATCTCCCACAGCGCTTCATGATGAGGTATGAGTGTCTTCGCATGATTGGAAGAAGGGCGTTTTTGTTATAATGCAAACTGTCCGTTTGGTGGCCACATGCCTCGTCTTCACACATATATACACACACGTGGGAACGCATGCCTCGTGACATAGTTTTTAGAATAACTTCGTTAATGGCTCCACTGCGTGGGCCAAAGCCTGGTGTCTTTTTCACTAGTAAACGTTAGCGACAATGACAATTAGTGTTACTGTTAACAATGCCAAAGTATTACGAGAGTTCGTTGCCCTCCCATAATTTGGGCAAGCACGAGGCCGATGAGTCATTCACACGTTAATTGCTTGATGGCACGGGCTCCGCAGCGATCCTGTGAACTGAAAGCACAAGTCAAGTCATTTAGGTATAGTAGATGAGATGTGAATGTGGTTCAGCACAAGTCAAGACATCAACTCGATAAGCACTTGATGATGGCTGGTGACCGAGGGAAAGAAAAAGCCAAGTGACAAGAGGGATGGTGTCCAACCACTAACGTGTCTCATGCATGCGGGGCACCCTCAATTGAAATTGAAGTTGACTCGCTTTTCCGAGTCACCGGGAGGTTGGACTAGTCGAATCAAGTTGCACACCATGTGTTGTCTGAATTGACCGGGCCGACCGCGTCAACTCAAGGTTTATGGTTAGCACGACCCCCCGCAACGCGCAGACTAGTATGCTGAAATCTACCATCCAAGTATCTTTTTTGCTTCTCCAATGTTCTGTTCTGTGAGCAAGCATTGCCCTACCACACACGCACACCTCACCGTTCATCACTGGAGACACTGTCTTCACTCTGTCACGCACCTCCCCAGCTCAATGATCTCAATCTACTAGTGCAGCCAACTTTTGCATGCAAACCATTCATGATGGTGGCCAGCTCCGCTTCGGTGGTTTGTGCTGACTGCTCTCCTTTGCCGACACCACCTCTTGCGTTCCATGTGGTCATTCGTACAAGAATTTTCTCTCCCTCCCTTTCTCTGGAGGAAACAACAACAGTGACTCAATTTGTGCCTACGACTGCGTATCATTTCTTGATGACCACCACCTCTGTTTGTTCTAGAAGTTGGCTGGAACATGGATGGATGTAGTGTTTATCGTCTCAAAACATGAGAAATTTGTGAGAAGCAGCACTTGACAGACAGGCCCTTCTCCCTCATAAATGATTTGCCTTTTTCCGTTGTGGTTTGGTAGTACGTGACTTCAGCTCTGTTGTGAGAATCGACCCTCTCTCTCTCTCTCTCTCTCTTCCCGGCAGACGCGATCAGGTGCCGTTCAGACTAGCATGAATCACGAGGGTGGAACCACTCGCCTTCCTCTCTCGTTGGTGAATTAGGTCGGAGAGGGTAATGATACACCTGAGCTTTCACATGCAACATCACGCCCCGTGCTATGTGGGGCACATCGTTTTGGCGTGGTGCAGCCGTCGTCTGCATCGTTTGGTCCCCCCCCGCCATTGATTTGATGTTGCCTGTCTCAGTTTAAAAGGTAGAAAAATCATGATCCCCGACGCTAGTTATGACAATTAATGATTTTTCTGTTAACCAAACCTAGAAATCATTGTATCCACTCTCCTGCTTTGATAGCGTTTCTCCCACTTAACATCGCTCTTTTTGGGTGATGTATTATGCTTCTGTTTGCTTGATCCTCTCTTCAAACTTGGCAAGGAAGCAAGTGGAAATATTTCAGGTGTTTGCATGAATTAATGGAGCGTGACAAAAGAAGAAAAGCATTGCATGGGTCACCACAAGCAATTGCATCACCCAATCTATCGTAGTATTTTTCTGGCGATCCTTGGTGGTGGTAGGAAAGGCGTGGCACGCCACCTCTTGCTGCATATTACATATCATTTGTCTCAAGATATAAGTAAGAGAGAGAGCGAGAGAGAGAGAGAGAGAGAGAGAATCCCACCAACTTTCTGTTTGGACTTTGATGGTGATAATGTTTAAAATTTATATCTTTTTTTCTTATAATTAATTTACATTTTATTTTCGTTTTTAATACCAACCTTATTTTTCTCTTTGACCTTATTCTTGGATCCCATCTCATTTATTCATTCATCAGTCTCAGGTAAGTGAAAGGGAGGGAAAAAAAATGCGCCTTTCCTACAAAGTTATTTCGGTGACAATTAAACTATGGTCCCTCTGGGTATACAAAATTGTAAAGGGAGGGCCCTAAACCTTCCCCGCTTTCCTTATATATACGTCTCTCTTTCTCCTTTTTTACTTCGTACGCACTCGTTGCAATCCCTCCTCTTGTCCTCCGCTCGAGAAGAAGAGGACATGAAACGAAACAGAGCAGAGGCCGCGCCAAATTTCGAGGTTCTTCCCGCAGCTCCCAGGGCCCAGCGGCGGACGCAGGACTCGGCGGTCCACGGTGCGGGAACGAGGGCGAGGAAGGCCGCGGCGGTGTCGACGGAGAAGCCACGTGAAGCTCGCGGAGAAGAGGAAAGTCTGGCCATCGGCGTGGCGGAGTCTTCTCCACCACTGGCTGCTGCGGTGGTGGTGGTGGAGGAGGAGGGATCTGAGGGGTGGGATGGGGCGGCGGAGTTGGGCGGTGGGAACGGCTGGTGGTGGTGGTGGGGGTGCGTGGAGGAGGAGAAGCTGTTGGGTTGGTTTCCCTTTGCGAACGAAGACTTCAACTATTGCGAGGGCAGTGGAGGGGGAGAATTAGGAGATCTCTTGTGGGAAGAGGCGGACCATGATATTTGGCAGCTGCAGCACATCCACGAGATCCCAAACACCACCAAACAATAGCAGAAAGACGGGATTTTTCTGTTCTTTCAGAATGGAATGTACGAGATACACTGGGAATGGGATCCAAATGGTCGAAGCTAGTGAGAAGAGTAGGCGCAGGGGAGGGATTAAAGGAGCTTCCTTTATTTGCCTAAGACGCCTTCAACTGTTAGAAAAAGGCGTGATTTCAAGGTGATGTTTCTTTTGTTTCTCTTCTCTGTTCCTCTTCCTCCCAGTTGTTCATGTGTCTCTTTCCTCGCTGAAGAGTGAAAAAGGTCATTTTTTGGGTGCGAGATGGCCACAATGTAGCTGCTGTATTATTTGGTACTTCGAATACCATGTGATACTTCTACAACGGTGTAGTTTAATGAGGATTTGCCGACTTTACTTGCTGTGGAGGACCCAATAAGCTAATTAGCAATACAAGGAGTGTTGCTGTGTTACATTTGCTGCTCAAATGATTCCTATCCCTTCGAAGTTTCTTGGTAGAGCCATAATTCGGTCGGTCAAAAGCGATTGACAGCATGATTAATGGTGAATTTGGCTTCGGAAATCCATCTGGCAGTATGATTGGTCAAGTAATCAAAGTAACAATCCTCTAATTTAGATAATTCGAAGCAATATGTTTAAAATCATGACATTTAAAGTATTTTTGATCACGATACCACCTTACCATGGATAATAGACTTGGAATTTCCAACTTTTTTTATAGCCTTTTTTTTATTCATACCGAAAACTCTTTTCAAACTTTTGTTGCTTTTCAACTTTTCAAGCTAACTTATTCACATCATTTAAAGACTAATATGACTGTAGTTGAACCACTTTAGCAATCTGATCTCATAAGTATCTCGCAATAGTTTGTTCTTCTGGTTCCACAAGCTCTCCTTTTAATATGAGATTATCGAACTCTGCTATGTACTCTTCCATACTAAGATCTTTTTACTTGAAATCATTGATTTTGAGAAAGATCTCTTGTCTATAATTGTCAGGTAAGTATTTTCTCTTCAGCTCCCTTTTCATTTTCTCTCATGTCACGATCTTACTCTTCCTCTTACGTTCTCTTTGCTTCTTCAGATTTTCCCACCAAAAAGATGGATTTCGTTTAAGTTTAAGCAACACAAGTTTTACCTTCTTTTATTTTGGTAGTTTATAAAAATTAAAAATTCTTTCCACTGTATTAAGCCAATCAATAAAGTCATAAACATTAATTTTACCTTTAAACTCCGGAATATCCAATCTTGAGTTGTATTTATTCTACCAATCGTCTTTGACTGCATGCCTTGCCTGAAATTTTCTCAACTCCCGAGAGTGAGGAGGTGTATCATCATCAAAAGTAAACTATTGGACATCATTTTCATGCTGGTCGTTTCTACTTTGAAGTTTTCCGATGATTTCATTTTTTCTTGTAGACTATTTAGTAGTCTTCGTAGTTGTAGCCTCAATGATTCAATATCATCTTCGTGTTAGGGATTAAGTGGCACTAAGAGAGGGGGGGGGGGGGGGCTGGGGGTGAATTAGTGCAGCGGTAAAGAATGATAAACTTTCAATGTTTTAAAACAAGTTTCAGAAACTTCATATGTTGAAAATGATGCTTTGATTAAATCTGCAACGAAAGATGCTTTAAAAGTAAACTGATTCGTAAGAAGGAGATGAGAAGGTAGAGCATCAAAGTGAAGATGGTTTGCAGTAAAGTAAATTGTAAGAATATAAACGTAAACCAATTTATAGTGGTTCGGTCATACGACCTACGTCCACTCCCGATTTCTCTTCACTTGAGGCCACCAGCTTTTCCACTAGCTATCCTCCTTCCAACGGGCGAGGATGAACTCCCTTACATCACCTCTCCTTTTGATAGGCTTAGTAAGTAACCCTTATAAGGCCTCTCATCCCTCTCTTAGACTAGAATACACTTAAAGCTTAGAGGGAAGATTTTGATACTATTTCAAGAGAGTTTTTTCCTTTTCTTTCTCAGTTCTAGACCCCCTTTCAACCATGAATGAGAGGGGTATTTATAGGCCTCAAGTGGATTCAAATTTGGAGCCCAAATTTGAATCACTTTCATTTTTTCCGGTGCTGGTGGTGCCACCGCCTGTTAGTGGTGGTGCCACTGCCTATCAGTGTCAGACATCGATAGTTCAAGGTGCCACCGCTGGCCTCGAGCTTTGGGTGGTGCCCTGCCTGGCGGTGGCCCGAAGCTGCTCTTCTGGCGTGCATAAGCACCGCCCACGCTTTTCGATACTAGTTTCGCCTTAAATTTGGCCCAAACCAGTCCGAAATAAGGCCCAATTGGCCCCTACTTAGTTTATAGGATTAATACCTAATCCTAAACCAAATTACATAATAACTATGAATTTTAAAGATATTTCCTAAGCTATTATAAAGTCCATAAGTCAAGACTTCTTTCGGCGAACTTCCAACGGTCTTCTGACGAACCCTCGGAAACCATTCTGCAGACTCTCAGCAAGCTCCTGGACTTCACGATGGTCTTGGCGAGTTCCAATGAGCTTCTTTGGCAAGCTCCGTGAACTTCCGATGAACCTTTTGATGAACTTCCAAAAACCCTTCGACAAGCTCCTTACTCGTTCTCGGCTAGTTCCGGCAGTACCCCAACGAATCTTCCGACTTCCATCGAACTCTCGAACTCCCAACGATCTATCGTACTTGTCTTACGACACTTTATTTTGCTTTATATCTTCATCGTTAACACACATACAAATAAAAACTCTACTTCGATCTAGACAATTATTACAACACGAATTGACATTCTGTTGCTCGGCACGTCATTGGTCGGCGCTTCATCCGATTCTTCGGTGCATCGTCCTCTCTTGCGTTTTATTGCCCAATCGGCGGTTGACCTCCGCAACCCCAATATCCTTGGTGCAACATGCTCTTCTTGGCTCGATGTCCGATGTACGAATCCTTCTGCCGATTGTTGACCGAACCTCCGGCTCGACATCCAATATCCTGATGTGATCACCCGGCGCAACATCAATTCCTCCAGCATCAACTGCCTAATCTTGATTGATAGTAGACCTGCGTAACTCAAAACGTAGTTAGCTCACAAAACACAATCAATTCGTTTATCATCAAAATCTGAGATTCAACAATCTCCCCCTTTTTGATGATGACAACTAATTGATGACTAACGGAGTTAACCATAACTCTCTGGAGTTTAACTAAACTCCTCCTATCAATATGCCATTGATAGAACACTTGAATTATCTCAAATCCAAGTAACATTCATCACAAAATATGAGAATCATCAAACCATTATGTAAATATATAAAATATTCAATTTAATGCATAAAGTCATCAATCTACTTCTCCCCCTATGTCATCAACAAAAAGGAGAAGTTGCATCATAGCTAGTTTAAAAAATATGTAAATTTTATAATACACTAGCTATTAATCACATTATACAATATTTAAACATAGCTTTGCAATACTCAATCATATTAAAATTTTTTAAAAATGTCTAAGCATAGCAATTTAACACTTCGCTTCTTATGCAAATTTACACTTTACTTCTTTTGAAATTGCCAGGTAGCAATTTTTGATGTTCAAGTTCTTTTCCTCTTTTGTAGGCTAGCAAGATAGTAAGTTTGCACTTTAATTTCTTTATGATATGTTGATTTTGTCTCCCCTTTATCATTGTCAAAAGAAAGGAAGAATGCAATGTTGTAATTTATCAAATTTTCAAATCATGACAAATGAGATAAAAGTGAATATTAACATACATATTTCAATCATCAAAATTCAAGTCATTAATATGAATTTAATATTCAAGCCAACAAGCTAGCTCTCCCTTAGTTATTGTCAAAATGAAGTGGAGGACTCAATTGCTAAAAAATTTCAAGCCATATAAAGAAATCATGTCATGATATCAAGAAAAATTTAAGGACATGATTCATTTAAGAAATCCTTTTAATAGAGTAAAAGAATTATACAATCAAGAATCATGATAAAAATATATCAATATCATAGATCAAGTTATGATTCATGATTCATCATAAAGAAAATTAATTTTCAATCATCATACAAGACATGCAAGGCAAAGAAATCTTGTCATTTCTATATCATGAAATATATGACATCAAGGCTCATGATTTATTTGAAAAGATATACCACAAAGAGCAACTTGATTCATGCATAGAAATTCTCATCAAGATCACTTTTCATGAGAAATTTCAAGTATCAAATATCAAGTACTAATCATATTTCTTGAAATTTCTTAAGTCAAGATGTCAAAAAAAAGTTCATAATTCGGTTAAAACAAAATCTCATTCAAGTCAATTCGTCAAATCAAGACTCATAATCAAATTATCATTTTAATATTCATAACATGAACAAAATTATTACCATATCATCAAAATCTCATTCATAATTAAAGTAATTTACAAAATATCATAAATAAATTTATCATTTATCTTTTATTTGAAAAATCTAAACTTTAGAGAAAGAGAGATGTTCAAGAAACATACATTTCTCTTTTAGTGATTTACATTGATTTCGTATGAACATGCCTTTATCCTTTTTATATCAAATAGAAACAAGCATAAACGTTCAAGACATAAAGGCTAAATCTCATAACACAAATTATCAAACATGATTTTAAACATCCATTTTCAAGCCAAAAATATAGCACATTACGCATAAGACATTTTTCAACAAAAATTCGATTCAACATGATAATATGTTTCATTTAAGTGTGTTCAAGTTCTTTTTATATAAAGGATGTGTATCAAGTTTAAAACTTCGACACGTTTCATTATTAAAAATATGATATGTCATCTAAAAAATTTCGTCATGAAATCGATAAGACCAAAAGCACAATAGTTCAAGATGTAAAATTCACTCATCATCATGCATAATGTGTTTTATTTTAAGTTATTTATTTTATATGAGTGTGCTCATGTTTTAAAAGATGAGTATCATATTTAAAACCAACACATGAGTTTCATCATCAAGATATAAAACCTTCAAATCCTTGTATATGATATCATGAAAATAAACTTTTTATATTTTTATTTCATCATTATCAATGATGATTTCATAAGATATATTCTAATATTTACATGAAAGTCATCATCGTATAAATTTGAAATACAAGTTTTGTCATTAAAGCCATTAAGATCAAATGCATCACACATAAAATATCATGATAATGTATTTTCTCAATTTTTTTATATGTTTCAATTTAAGTGATTTGATTATTCATATGAGTATGCTCATGTTTTTCATATAGATCCGAAAAGCAAGTTTCAAGAGAAATCATTAAGACCCAAAACATGAGACACATTCATCATGATTAGTTTCAAGAAATTCATAAGATTCATAAAATAAATTTATTTATCTTAATAGAATGGAAAATATATTTTCATTTTATGCAATTTGATTACACATAGGAATGTTCAAAATTTTATATGAAAGCCAAGCATTAACACATATATTTTTGTAAGACACAATATATGTGTTAATCATGTGCTTCAGTCCCTTTTAGATTCCTTTTCACAGTTTTCTATGCTGATAAAACCAGAAAGAAAAGGAAGATAGATAAGTCCCTTAAGAAGGGTAAGGGCAAGGGTAGATTGGGTAAAGCAAAGGTTGCTACGAAGGACTTAGCAAAAGGACAAAAAATAGTGCTTCCACTAAGGTAAAGATGGGTACTAGAAGAGGAACTACAAAGAGTACATTGCAGAGAAGGTGAAACAGAAGCTTAGTGAAGCTTCAGATATGTATTCATGATTAATGAGAGGTAATCACATGAGTGATGACACCTGTAACATGCTACGTCAATCTCTTTGCTTATGATTATTGATATTTTCTCATATTATCTGGATGTATATTATGATGTCCTTGGATCTATGTAATGGGAATTGGATTGTGATGAGATCATGATAATGAGAGCGATTCACCTTGAAATACAGACTATAAATAATCCCGATCATAGGTTACTCGAGAGGGACATCGAGATAACCGGATAGATTGGTGTGCTGTATACCTATCCATATGATAGAGGTGGCTGGTCTCATAGCTACTCGTATGGGGACACTAAAGGTATAGTACAGGTGCTCATTGGAGAATGAGTTCACTGATTGATCCGCTTACGAAATGTTGGATGGTCATTGATACCTCACATCAGACAATGATTCCGTAGTCCAAGTAGTGTACTAGTACTTAGACTTGAGGCACCAAGGAAGTCTTGTATGAGTATTCCAATCTTTGATACTAGACTTATAGGTTTGCAAGTTCCAGATCTAGTATAGTCGGTTATTAGGAGTGACAGCCAATCTTACGAGGGCTACTGAGTATCAATAGAGGATCATCCACGGTATCATAAGAGCAATATCCCATGTTTTCTTATTTAGGTAAATACCCAACCAAGGTCATTCAGATTGAGAGGGAAAGAGTTCTCCGGGAGAATCCGATTAGAGCGAGACTCGAGTGGAAATTATATGGGCTTGATAGAACCATACCCAATATATAGTTTCTAGGATATTAGATGGTTGAGAGACTATAGGTACATGATAACTGAGGGCAGATAGGTCCAAAGGATTGGATTCCCCTATATCATCTGGGGACTACAACGTAGTGGCCTAGTACGTCCGTAGTCGATGAATCGAATAAATTATTATGGAGATAAGAATTCACTAAGTTAGAAAGTGTTCTGATAGGTATGACTCACTGCCAATTCGATATTGGGCCTAGAGGGTCACACACATATAGTAAGTGTTGCGACGAGTAGAGGTTCAGATATGAGATATCCGTTGGAGCTCCTATCTTATTGGATATCCAATAAGCCCATGTATTATTGGATTCCATAGATGAGATCCAATAAGAGCTAGATTATTGGGTAGAGACCCATTAATCTAAGAGGCTTGGGTAATTGGATGGAGATTCGATACCCAATATGGTAGGATCCATTAGGGTTTATAGGGGGCCTCTATAAATAGGAGGGAACCAAATGTCCATAGGTTGGGGGTTCTCTTGGTAGCCACCTCTTGTTCTCCTCTCTCCAAAGAGGAGTATCGTCATAGTCCCTACCGTGTGGATACCACTAGAGAGAAGGACACTTGACCTCCTTCATCCTCTCCCATGGATCTGTAAGAATCTTAAGGATTTACGATCTCCTTAGGTACTATCATTCTTCTTACACATACAGTTTTTAGATTTACGAATTTGTTTTTGATGCATCGATCTTCGCATGATGACGGAACCTTTCGTGGAAATCTAGAAGTTTTATTTTTGTTCTTTTGCTGTGCATGAGATATTGCCCCTAGATTTTCCAACAATATACTAAGCCTGATATAGCGTATGCTCTGAGTGTCACGAGCAGGTATCAAGCGAATCCAGGCTTGGAGCATTGGAAAGCAATAAAGTATATCCTTAGGTATTTGAAAAGGACTAAGGATCTTTTATTAGTTTATAGAGAAAGTAGCCTCAGGATTGAGGGCTACACGGACTCGAGCTTTCAGTCCGATGTCAATGGTAGGAAGTCTAATTCATAGTATGTGTTCACCCTAAATGGAGGAGCAATATGTTGGAAGAGTTCTAAGCAAGATACTACTACTAAATTGACTATAGAGGCAGAGTACATTATTGTAATAGAGGCAATAAAGGTGGGAGTCTGGATGAAGTAGTTCATCATAGATTTGGGAGTTGTGCCAAGCAGCGAGGAATTGATTCCCTTATATTGCGACAGCTATGGGGTGATTACTTAAATAAGGGAACCCGGGTCTCATCAGAAATGTTATGAGGAGGTTCTAACTTATTAGAGAGATCATGGCCTGAAGAGATGCAGCAATGGAAAGAGATCCATCCAAAGATAATATTGTATATTCATTGACAAAATCATTAACTCATATTGTCTTTGAACATCATAGAGGTCTGATGGGTATTAGACACATAGGTGATTGACTTTAAGTCAAGTGGGAGATTGTTAGTTATAAGTGCCCAACGAGCCAATCACGTGAGTGATGACACTTGTAACATGCTGCGTCAATCTCTTTGCTTATAATTATTGGCATTTTCTCACATTATCTGGATGTATATGGTGATGTCCTTGGATCTGTGCAATGGGAATTGGATCATGATGAGATCACGATAATGAGATCGATTCACCATTAAACATAGACCCTAAATAATCTCATTCATAGGTTACTCGAGAGGGACATTACAGACTAATGTGTGGCATACCCATTCATATGATGGAGGTGAATGGTCTCATAGCTACTTGTGTGGGGACACTAAAGATACAATGCAGGTGCTCATTGGAGAATAAGTTCACTGATTGATCCACTTATGAAATGTTGGATGGTTATTGATACCTCACGTTAGATAGCGATTCCATAGTCCTAGTAGTGTATCTGACCCTTAGACTTAAGACACCAAGGATGTCCTGTATGAGTACTCCACTCTTTGATACTAAACTTATAGATTTAGAAGTTCTAGATCTAATATAACTAGTTATTGGGAGTAACAGCCAACCTTACGAGGGCTATTGAGTGTCAATAGAGGATCATCCACTCTTAATATCATGAGAAAAATATCTCATATGTTCTTGCTCAAGCAAATCCCTAGCTAGGGTCATTAGGATTGAGAGAGAAAGAGTTCTCCAGGAGAATCCGATTAGAGTGAGACTCAATTGAAAATCGTATGGGTTTGACAGCACTATGCCTGATATATGATCTCTCGAATATTAGATGGATGAGGGACTATAAGTATATGGTAACTAAGGGTATATAGGTCCAAAGGATTGGATTCCCCTATATCGTCTAGGAATTACGGTATAATGGCCTAGTACGTCTGTAGTCTATGAGTCGAGTTAATTATTATGGAGATAATAATTCACTGAGTCAGAAGAAGTTCTGATAAGTATGACTCATGGATAGCTCGATATTGGGCCTAGAGGGTCACACACATATGGTAGGTGTTACGACAAGTAGAGATTCGGATATAAGATATCCGTCGGAGCCCCTATCTTATTGGATATCCAATAAACCCTTACATTATTGGATCCCATAGATGAGATCCAATAAGAGCTAGATTATTAGGTAGAGACCCATTAATTTAAGAGGCTTAGGTAATTGGATAGAGATCCAATACCCAATAGGGCTGTATCCATTATGGTTAACAAGGGGCTTCTATAAATAGGAGGGAACCAAAGGCCCATAGGTTGGAGTTTTTTGGTAGCCACCTCCTGTTCTTCTCTCCCTAAGAGAAGAGCATCGTTGCAGTCTCTATCATGTGGATATCGCTATAGAGGAGGATGCTTGACCTTCTTCATCCTCCCCCATGGATTTGTAGGAACTCAGGGATATACAATCTCTCTAGGTACTTTCTTTTTACATATATAGTTTTTGGATTCACCGATTTGTTTTTAATGCACCGATCTTTGGACGATGATAGAACCTTTCATAGAAATACAAGATTTTTGTTTTCTATTCTTTCACTACGCATGAGATGTCGCCCCCTGGATTTCCTAATAGCTTAAACATCACAAAGAGAAGCAAAGAGTTGCTATCTTAAGAGAAGCTAATTTGCAAACTTGCACATCTTTAAAACTTGTTGGCTTGTATGTTCAAAAATGATGTAAATCTTGCTAAATTGCTAGCTTGTATGTTGAAAAACTTGCATATCTTAAAAACTTGTTAGATGCACTTCTTCTTTTTGTTGATGATAAAGGGGGAGAAGTAATGATGATTTGAATCATGCATCATATGATATACTTTTATGTCTTGAAATATTGCATGATTTCTTGATTTAAAGGATCTATCAATATGATAATATTAATAGGGGGAGTTTGTTTAAACTTTATCATCAATTGGTTATCATCATAAAAAAGGGAGAGATTGTTGAATCTCAGATTTTGATGATGAAACTAATTGATAGTGTTTATGATCTGATCTACGTTTTGAGTGATGCAGGACTAACTTTAATCAAGAAGAGATAATTAAAGCAAGAAGAATCAAAAGTTGAGTCTGAGTGGAACATGTTAGAAAATTAGATGTCGAGCCGAATAATCGGTCGTCATATCGGTAGAAGGTTTCGGATGATGAGTTCAGGCATCAAGCCATGAAGAGTGAAAATTGTACTAAGGAAATCGGATTTATAAAGGTCAACTAACTGATTGGGCAATAGGTCGCAAGAGAGGACGATGTGCTAAAGGATTGGACAAAGCGCTAATGAATCAATGACATGCCAGATAATAATTGATTCAAAGTTTTATAATAATTATCTAGATCAAAGTAGTTTTAGGTGTAATTGGGTTAGAATTAAGTTAACTCAATTAGGGGTCAATTGGGCCCAAGTTTGAGCTATGTTGGGCCAAGTGAAAGACCCAAATAGTGATCCAAAAATTAGGTCAAGCGATAGCACCACCAAAATAGACAGTCGAACCGTCGATGGCTCAGTCTCCAAGACACAATCTCCAAGACTATATCAGGTAGTAGTACCACCAGACTGAGTGGTGGTATCGTCGAGTATTAGACAGCTTGGGCGTTGGTACCATCCAACACTAGCAGTGGTACCGCTATTACTTGGAAGACTCGAGATGAAACTAGTTTTGGCTCTAAGTTTGAATCCATTTGGAGCCTACAAATACCTCTCTCATCCCTGGATACTATACATAAGCACTGAGAATATAATAGTGGAAAAATTCTATTGCAATCACTTAAGAGATCCCCTCCTTTTGTTTTAGTTTATATTCCAGTTTAAGAGAGGAGTGAGTGCTTGTAAAAGGTTGTCTCCTAAACCTATGAAAAAGAGAAGAGGATTGTAACAGTAGTTAGTCTTCACCCTTTGAAAGAAGACTATTAGTGGAAGGCCAGTAGCATTGACGGAAGATGGATCGAAAGTGGACATAGGTCACGATGATCGAACCACTATAAAATCGATGTGCTCTCTTTCTGTGCTCTTTTCTTTACTGTTTACTAAGTTTATTGTTTACTCCATCTCACACTCTTTTTAAGCTAGAGAATACTTGATATATGTTTAATTTGAACAAAGGTACTAATTCCTTCCCCACCCCATCGCCCCATTTTCTTGGGGGTTACCACTTTTGTATAGTTTTATGTTTTTCTTATTTATTATAATCCCTAAAATGTCATCATTATAAGATAATTAGAATAATAGTGTCAATCCATAAAGTGAATCGATCATGTATGAGATTTATGAATAAGCATATAGTATTTTTGGCACCTTTATCATAACATTGTAAGTTTATTAAAAAATAATATAATTAATAAAAAAATAGACTCAAAATGAATAGAAATCAACTCAACTAACAAAATAGGGTCTCAAATAGATTTTTTTATTAGTTTAGCAATAAAAATAACTAAATAAAAAAATTTCTATGTAAGTTATAATATTTTTGAATAAGCTTATAATTTTTTTGATTTACTAGAATATGATGTCTTATTTTAATTTTTATTACTATTATTGATAGGAGTACAATGGAAAGTAGACAATCTTAAAATTAAAATATGTTAACTTACTAAAAATATGATAGGGCTTCCATTATATATAATATCTTGTACATAATTATAACATTTAATCAAAGGAAAATATAAACATAATATGTCCAAAATTTATACATACAAAATGCTTATAGGTCATCATCCATATCTGCGTTGACATGGGCTTGCACGTATTCACTTACCTACCTAATCATTTATGTGGGGTCATAGTATCCTTACATAGAAAAATAGAATCTATAGTAAGTAATCATTCAATAAGTATAAACCATTATATCTTTATTTAAGTGAGCATGTATCAATATAATATTTAAAAATTATTGAACTTACCAAAAAAAAATTATTGATATATATTTAATGGTAAACAACTCATCTTATGACTTTTTTTAGTAAGCATAACTCTATAACATAACATATGCAAAATAAAGAGATAAAATTCTAAGTCAGAATAATTCAAAAAACTTATATACACGTGAAAACATAGCAAATTTATAAACTTCTACTCTCCATATCATAATATGTATGTGCATTCCTATATCACATATCATCATAATATATACATACACTCTCACACTATATGTCATGAAATATGTATACTTTCACATTGCATGTTATAATACATATAAATATGCCTATACTACATATCATAATATATACATATACTCTTATACTACATGTGCATATACATGTATTGTACGTCATAACATATTTGTGCACTCTCACGTCACACGTCATCACATATATATATGCATATAATATACTTTCATCATAATTTATATATTTTTATACTTATGTAATATGTACATTAATATTGAACTCATGCCTAGCTTATAACAATCATATAATTCAAAACATGCTTTCTAAAATATATTAGGAATATGTAATTTATACAACCACTATTTTATAGTGAATTCAACTTATACTCACCTGATTGAACTAAAAATGTACATGCCAATGAAAGATCATGTTCCTTAATAATTGAGTGTACTAGAAAATAATACACCTATCAAATTGGGAGCATAGAGTCATAAGATGCATTAATTAAAAACCATATCTCTTGAATTATTGATTTATAAAAATTTATTATAATAATTAAAAAAATTGATAAAATCTCTCATAAAATAAACTATACTTAACCTAAAAATTCATCTAGATTCTACCATTAATTTTTTAATAATTTACTTTAAAATCAATGAATTAGTTAATATCAATTAAATTATTGCACCATTTTATGAAAAAAAATTCCTTCACTATTCTAACTAACCAAACAAACTTGAATTATCATAAAATTTTGTAAAAAAACTAAGAGATATAAAAAATAAATATATACCAATTTTTAACTTAAAATAGAATCTTAGACGGTAAATTATCTTCCTAATTCAACTACAAGCACCTATTATGTTATTCTAAAATTTGGTTGGGATTGTCTGAATCTATAAACCTCATATCTTAGTACATAAAGGTGGTATTTATTCAATTCTAAATCTTACAAAATCCTAAAAGAACCTTTTAAAATATGTCAAAATGATAAAGCCTAATTATATTCATAAGGGGGTGAATTCAGTTTTAATAGAATCCTTTCTCAAAAATAAAAGATTCTAAGTACATTAGATTCGAATAGTAATAAATATATATACTAATCTCATACTAAAATTATATTAGAGGCCATAGAATCATAAGAAATCATACGAAACATACAAAAAGCAAAGGTAAATTTGAAGTCTAAGTTACTCAAAAGTAGCTAAAAAATTAGCTTGTAATCTATAAAATTAAAACCTGAGGTATGGCAAGGATAAATTAGGATTTTCTTGCCTCAATCTTCCTTAGAGCTTGGGTTTCTTAGCCTCCTTAACAAAAATTGAGATACTGACTAAAGAAAGAGTGAAGGAGTCATAGGTTATCAGATTAATAAAAGGGATAAGGCTAAACTAAATTAGAGGTGATTATAATATTACCTTAAGTTTTAGGGTTCAACCCCATTAGGCTGCACTTTAAGATTTTCTTATCTTTTTAATTTTTTTCTTTTACTAATATAATTCTAATATTATGTCAACTTCAAGTAAGTTTAATTTGTTTTGACAAAGATATGTTTTTGGTTTAAACTCATCTTTTAATCTCATTTATGCATCTTAATATTTAATATAAGACTTCTATTTGATTTGTATCTTCATTTAATTTTTTATTACTTCATCTATATGTAAGTAACTTATGATCCTTTACATACATAATATTTAAAATATAAATTTTCTTATATTAATCATGATTAAACTCATTCGAGTCTTGAGATTTACGTAAGACTAATTAAAATTCAACTCTCTTCTAGTCATTGACGTGCTAGTTGTAATTTAAAGTATGTGAGACTAAGAGGACTACAATCCTCCCCTCCTAATAAAATTCAATCCTCAAAATTTTCTTCCCTGAATAGTTTCAGATATTTCTCTTACATCTCTTCTCCCCTAAGTTGCTTCTTTCATTATGTGATTTCTGTATAGTACTTTAAATAAAGCAATCTTCTTATTACAATTTTTTTTCTTCTTTCTATCATGAATCTATATAGCTTATTCCTCATACATGAAATTTTATCTAATTGTATTGGTTGTTCTTCCAAGACATGAGAAGGATCAAAAATATACTTTCTCAATATTGATATATGGAATATATTATGCACCTTTGGTAACGTAGGAGGTAAGACTAGTCTATAGGCTATATCATCAATTTTATCAAAAATATCATATGGTCTTATATATCAAGGACTTAGCTTGCCTTTCTTCTCAAACCTCATAATTTCTTTCATTAGTGTTAGGGATCGAGCGACACTAAGAGAGAGAGAGGGGGGGGGGGGGAATTAGTGTAGCGGTAAAGAACAATAAACTTTCTGTGATTTAAAACAAGTTTCGAAAACTTCGTACGAAAAGAATAACATTTTGATTAAAACCATTTCGATTGCGTTGAAAGCGTATGTAAGAAGATGAGAGCAGTGAACTTAGCAAAGTAAAGGTTTGTAGAAAGATAAATGCATGAACATAAACTCAAATTGTTTTTATAATGGTTCGGTCATCCGACCTACATCCACTCCTGATTCCTCTTCGCTTGAGGCTACCGACTTTCTACTAGCTATTCTCCTTCCAATGGGCGAGGATGAACTTCCTTACAATACCTCTCTTTTTGACGAGCTTAGGAGGTAACTCTTACAAGGCCTCTTATCCCTCTCTTGGACTAGAACACACTCAAAGCTTAGAGGGAAGATTTTGACAAGAGTTTTCCCTTTTCCTTTCTCAGTTCTAGACTCCCTTTCAACCATGAATGAGGGGGGTATTTATAAGCCTCAAGAGAATCAAATTTGGAACCCAAATTTGAATCACTTTCATGTTTCCCGGTGTTGGCAGTGCCACCGCCTGTCAGTGTCAAACATTGATAGTGTACTAGGCAGTGGCACCACCCAACCCAACGGTGCCATCGCCTGGGCTTGTTGCCCAGTGGCGGTGCCACCGCCCAGGCTCTTGGGTATTGGGCGATGCCACCACCCCAACTTGGGTGGTGCCACTGCCCGGGCTCTCGGCCACTAGGCGGTGCCACCACCCAGCCTTTTCAGCACACTAGTTTGGGCCTTAAACTCGGCCCAAACTAGTCCGTTATGGGCCCACTTGGCCCCTACTTGGGTTATAGGATTAACACCTAATCCTAACCCAAATTAACATGTTAACTATGAAATTAAAGATATTTTCTAAGCTATTACAAAATTTGATAAGTCAAGACTTCTTCCGGCGAGCTTCCGGCGGTCTTCTGACGAACCATCGGAAATCATTCTGTAGACTCCCGGTAAGCTCTTGGACTTCACGATGATCTTGACGAGTTCTAACGAGCTTATTTGGTAAGCTCCGATCTTTCTTGGCAAGCTCCACGAATTTTTGATGAACCTTCCGGCGAACTTCTAAAAACCATTCGGCAAGCTCCCTACTTGTTCTCGGCTAGTTCTAGCAGTACTCCTAACGAATCTTCGGACTTCCATCAAACTCTCAAACTCCCAATGATCCATCACACTTGTCTTCCGGCACTTTATTTCACTTTACGTCTTCATCGTCATCGTAGTTAATCCTACACACACACAAACAAAACTCTACTTCGATCTAGACAATTATTACAATGCGAATTGACATTCTGTTGCCTGGCACGTCATTGGTTGGTGCTTCATTCGATTCTTCGGCACATCGTCCTCTTTTGCGTTTTATTGCCTAATCGGCGGTTGACCTCCGCAACCCCGATATCCTTGGCGCAACATACTTTTCTTGGCTCGATGCCTAACGTACGAAGCCTCCTACTGATTGTCGATCGAACCTCCAACTCGACATCCAATATCCTAACGTGATCACTTTCGGTGTAACGTTAATTCTTCTAGCATCAACTATCTAATCCTGATCGATAGTAGACCTGTGTAACTCAAAACGTAGTTAGATCACAAAACACAATCAATTAGTTTCATCATCAAAATCTGAGATTCAACAATCTCTTCCTTTTTTATAATGACAACTAATTGATGACTAACAGTGTTAACCATAACTCCCCGGAGTTTAACCAAACTCCCCCTATCAATATGCCATTGATAGAAACCTTGGATTATCCCAAATCCAAACAACATTTATCACAAATTATGAGAAATAACAAACCATCATGCAAATATATAGAATATTCAATTCAATGCATGAAGTCATCAATATACTTCTCCCCCTATGTCATCAACAAAAAGGAGAAGTTGTATTTAGCTAGTTTTCAAGAATATACAAATTTTACAATCATACTAGCTATCAATCAAGATATTCAACATACATCACTTTAAAATATTCAATCATAGCAAGTTTTTAAATACTTTCTCCCCCTATCTCCTTTGAGAAGAGCAAGCAAATTGTATTTAAAGATGTGCAAGTTGCATTTTCTTTGCTTTCTTTGCGATATGCAATCAATTTGTGTAAGCATTTCATCACTTTAAATATGCAAGAAAAACATTACAACATTCAAGCATAGAAGCATGGCAAGTGTAGGAATGCAAATTTTCAAAATTTTGCATTTTCTCTTCTTGAGATAGGCAAGATAGTAATATTTGTATCCTTTGAGATAGCAATCCTTAGCTTCTTGTGAAATTCAAAGGTAGCAATTTTTTGATATTAAAGTTCTTTTCCTCTTTTGTAGGCTAGTAAGATAGCAAGTTTGCACTTTGATTTCTTTGTGAAATGTCAAGCTAGCAATTTTCTTTCCTCTTGAATGAGCTAGCAAATTTTTCATATAAAGTGCAAGCTAGCAATAAATTTTCTCCCCCTTTATCAATATCAAAAAGAAAGGGAGGATCAAATATGATGATATAAACTTTTCACATAAGTTTGCATAAAAAAAAGTTTATATCGATCTTCAAATCATGATACAAATATATCAATATAATGGATCAAGTCATTATTCGTGATTCATCATAAAAGATATCAAGAAGAACATAATTTCTTTTACTTCAATATTCAAATCATGACAAGTGATACATATCAAAATTCTACAAGAATATTTCAATCATCAAGTCATGAATCATACAAAGAAGTATTGAAACATAGGAGAAAAAATCAATTTAAGCATGCAATCAAGTTCAAGTCATGGATACCAATGCTAGTATATTTTACATGTATTTTTATGCCATGATAAAAAGAATAAATCAATGATTCAATCATATCATGTAATGAAAGATATCAATATGAAAAATCAACAAGGAACAAAAGATATCATTCACAGTTCATAATTATTCTTTTTAGCAAGATCAAAATCATGATTATAAAACAAATTCTAAGCATATAGTTCTGAGAAATCAAAATCATGATTCACAAATATTTTCTTTAGTATCAATTTCCAATTCATGATAAAGGGTATACAACCAAGAATCATAATACATAAAAACATAGCATTCTCATAGATCAAGTCATGATTCAATGATTCATCATAAAGTAAATTTCATTTATATCATATATTCAATTTACCACATAAGGCAAAGAAATCATGTCACTTCTAGGATATAATATCAAGGCTTAACAAGAATATGATTCATTTGAGAATGGATAGCACAAAGAGCATCTTGATTCATGTATAAGAATTTTCATCAAGATCACATTTCATACGAATCAAGATATCAAGATCATAAATTCATAAAAATTCAAGTATTAGATTCCGAGAAATCAAAAGAAAAGATACATTTCATTTAAAGAGTTTTCTTTTGATAAAATGGAAGGAGCATGGTAAACGATCTTGATTTATAAAGAACTTCAAGTTATAATTTGCAAGATCATGATTTCAATGAAATGTCTTTATAGAAAAATGAAATCTTTTAGAGCTTGATTCAAGCATTACAAACATCTCAAAAAATTATGATTCCAAGAGATCAAGAGAAGAGTCATGAGTAAAAGTTTAAATTCAATTTGTCAACTTTAAGATCTTCATCAAAATTACTTTCGAGATTTATACAAGGTCATGAATGAATTCTTTCATAAAAAATCAAAAATTTCAAGAATCATACATTTTGCTTTTTATGAATTGCATTGATTTTATATAAACATGCCTTTGGCCTCTTTTATGTTGAATAGAAACAAGCATGAATGTTCAAGACATAAAGGTAAATCTCATAAAGCAAATTGTCAAGCATGATTTTAAATATTCATTTTCAAGCTATGATAAAAAGAGTATGTCAAAGATTCAATCATCTCATGTCATGAATTCCAAAGAACATCTCAAGTTATCAACATCACATTAAAAAGATATTTCAAAAAGATATATTGATAAGTGATTCATTTGAGTGCAAAACCACTTGATTCATGCATAGGAATTCCAAGTATCAAATATCAAGATATCAAGACTTGGATTGTATTTTGATTCACAAAAATAAGCAATCATAGAGGAAAGTATCATAAATGATAAAAAGAAGCAATCATAGAGGAAAGTATTTTGATTCATAAAAATATCTCAAGTCAAAAATTTAAAGTCATGATTTCAATAGATCAAGAGAGGAGTTATAAAATCATTCAAACTCATTTTGTCAACTCGAAACTCATAATCAAATTATCAAAATCATTCTCGAGATTCAAGAGACTTATATGAACATAGTATACATGGATTCATCATTTGTCTTTTTATGCCAAATCAAAATAAGTATTCAAAAATGAATGGCAAGTTTCATTATAAAAATCATCAAGACAAAAATATAACACATTATTTCAAGACATGAGATTCAATTTATCATGATAATGTGTTTCATTTTAAGTTGTTTGTCTTATATAAGTGTACTCATGTATCAAAAGATGAGTATCAAATTTTAAAACCAAACATGATTTTGTCATCAAGATATAACACCTTTAAATTCTCATGATATCATAAAATCATTAAGCATGATAACAAACTTTTAATATTTTCATTTCATCATTATCAATGATGATTTCATAAGGTATATTCAAATATTTATATGAAAACCATCATTATATAAATTCGAGATACAAGTTTTATCATTAAAACACTTTCAAGAATAACATACATAGATGTGCATGATGTTTAAAGTCGAAAACCAATACGGAAAGCATGCATGAAATTTTTTCTTGTACAAGAATTATCATTCACAAAAGATTTGATGTTTTAAGCATTATCATGCAATCATCGTATAAATTTTTAATTTTGAAAATTTCTAGAAGGAAAAACATAGTATAATTTTTTAAAACAATTTTTATTTCCAACTAACTAAATTAATTTCTCATGAAAAACATCATGTAATTTCAAAATAATTCAAGGGAGTTAAGTTGCTTACCTTGTAGTCGAAGCTCATCAAAGCCCAATTCGCCTCTTCTTTACTTGATTCTTCTTTGCAAGCCTTTTTCTTCTCCTTTGGCATCTTTCTTCGTTCAAGTTCATTTGTATTTTTTAATTTTTGTTTATTGAACTTGTTAACATTCATTGTTATGTATTCAATGTCCTCATCACTTGAGTCATCACTCATGTGGTATTCATTTGTTCGAAGTTCCAAATCCTTCTTATTTTTTGGAAGGTGGTTCTAGTGTTCAATGAGTTCAAAATATTCTAGAAAACTCATTTCATATATCATTAAAGTGCCAATGAGTTCTTCAATAGGATAAATATTTAAATCTTTAGTTTCTTGTATGGCGGTTACTTTAGAATCTCACCTTTTTGGAAGAGATCTTAAGATCTTGTTTATGAGTTCAAAATCTGAAAAAGATTTATCAAGAGCTCTTAGACTATTGACGACATCCGTGAAACAGGTATACATGTCACCTATAGTGTCGCTTGGTTTCATTCGAAAAAGCTCAAAATCATACAATAAGAGATTTACTTTCGAGTCTTTGACTCTACTAGTTCCCTCATGCATGATTTCAAGTGTTCGCCAAATTTCAAAAGTCGTTTCATATGTAGAAATCCGATTGAACTCATTTTTGTCTAAAGCACAAAATAAGGCATTCATAGCCTTTCCATTTAAAGAAATTTTTTTTTTCTCTAAGTCCAACCATTTGTTCGTCGGTTTAGAGAAAAGTTGAAAGCTATTTTCAATAGTATTCCATAAGTTTAAATCTTGAGAAATCAAGAAAACTCTCCTTCGAGTTTTCCAATATGTGTAGTCCGATCCGTTAAAGAACGGAGGACGAACAATCGAAAAATCCTCTTGAAAACCGTAAAGAACCATTTCTCATAGGGGTGAATTCGAATAAGAAATAACAAGGCTCTGATACCAATTATTAGGGATCGAGCGGCACTAAGAGGGGGGGGGGGGTGAATTAGTGCAGCGGTAAAGAATGATAAACTTTCTACGATTTAAAACAAGTTTCGAAAACTTCATACGAAAAAAATAATATTTTGATTAAAACCATTTCAATTGTGTTGAAAGCGTACATAAGAAGATGAGGGTAGTGAACTTAGCAAAGTAAAGGTTTATAAAAAGATAAATGCATGAACATAAACATAAACCATTTTTATAGTGGTTCGGTCATCCGACCTACATCCACTCCCGATTCCTCTTTGCTTGAGGCCACCAGCTTTCCACTAGCTATTCTCCTTCCAATGGGCAAGGATGAACTCCCTTATAACACCTCTCCTTTTGACGGGCTTAGGAGGTAACCCTTACAAGGCCTCTTGTCCCTCTCTTAGACTAAAACACACTCAAAGCTTAGAGGGAAGATTTTGACAAGAGTTTTTCTTTTTTCTTTCTCAGTTCTAGACCCCCTTTCAACCATAAATGAGAGGGGTATTTATAGGCCTCAAGAGAGCCCAAATTTGAATCACTTGCATGTTTCCTAGTGCTGGTAGTGCCACCGCCTGTTAGTGTCAGACACTGACAGTGTACTAGGCGGTGCCACCGCTTGGGCTTGTTGCCCAATAGCGATACTACCGCCCAGCCCGACGGTGCCACCGCCCGGGCTCTCAGCCACTGGGCGGTGCCATCGCCCAGCCTTTTCAGCACATTGGTTTAGGCCTTAAACTCGGTCTAAATCAGTTCATTATCGGGCCCACTTGGCCTTTACTTGGGTTATAGGATTAACACCTATTCCTAACCCAAATTAACATACTAACTATGAAATTAAAGACATTTCCTAAGTTATTACAAATTCCAACAAGTCAAGACTTCTTCCGGCGAGTTTCCAGCTAACTTTCAGTGGTCTTCCGATGAACCCTCGGAAACCATTCCCGGTAAGCTCCTGAATTTCATGATGATCTTGGCGAGTTCTAACGAGCTTCTTTGGTAAGCTCCGATCTTTCTTGGCAAGCTCCGTGAACTTCCAACAAACCTTCCGGTGAACTTCTAAAAACCATTCGGCAAGCTCCCTACTCGTTCTTGGCCAATTCCGACAGCACTCCCAACGAATCTTTGGACTTCCATCAAACTCTCGAACTCCCAATGATCCATTACACTTGTCTTCCGGTACTTTGTTTTGCTTTATGTCTTCATCGTTTTCGTAGTTAATCCTGCACACACATAAACAAAACTTTACTTCGATCTAGATAATTATTACAATACAAATTGACATTCAGTTGCCCGGCACGTCATTGGTCGGTGCTTCGTCTGATTCTTCGGCGCATCATCCTCTCTTGCGTTTTGTTGCCCAATCGGCGATTGACCTCCGCAACCCCGATATCCTTAGCGCAACATGCTCTTCTTGGCCCGATGACCAACGTACAAAGCCTTCTACCGATTGTCGACTGAACCTTCGGCTCAACATTCAATATCCTAACGTGATCACTTCCGACGCAACGTCAATTCCTCCAGCATCAACTGTCTAATCCTGATTGATAGTAGACCTGCGTAACTCAAAACATAGTTAGATCACAAAATACTATCAATTAGTTTCATCATCAAAATATGAGATTCAACAATTAGTGCCACCCATATCACCTATTTCAAATTTTAAAGACCTCCTATTAATGATATACTATTTCTTTTTTACTTTGTGTTGCCTTTATCATTTGGCAAATCTTTTCTACTGCTTTTGATGTTTGTATCACCGAGTTTAACCCCAAATATTTTTCTTTACCCATCTCATCCTAATGAACAAGTAATCAACACTTTTTACTATATAATACTTCAAATAGTATCATTCCAATGGTTGTCTGGTAATTATTATTATAGGTAAACTCTATTAAATTTAAATATTTGTTTCATGATCTCCTAAAGTTCAAGACACAAACTCTTAGTATATCCCCTAATATCTAAATAATTCTTTCTAATTGATCATTTATTTGATGATGAAAAGTATCACTAAAAACTAACTTTGTCCCTAGTGCTTTATGTAGACTCCTAAATTTTGATATGAATATAGGGTCTCTATCTAACACGATGAACACTAACACACTATGAAGTCTAATTATCTCCTAAATATATAATTGAGTATATTTATTCATGGAATAATTATCATAAATAAGTAGAAAATGGGTTGTCTTAGTCAATCTATCCATAATGACCCCAATTCTATCATGTCCCTTCCTAGTCTCAAGTAAACCCATAATAAAATCTATATTAACCTCTTCCTATTTCCATTGGAGTATTTACAATGGATTTAAGGTATCTTCTAATCTCGGATATTCTATTTTAATTTGTTAATAA
Organism: Musa troglodytarum; assembly: GCA_023547065.1. Classification (NCBI taxonomy): domain Eukaryota; kingdom Viridiplantae; phylum Streptophyta; class Magnoliopsida; order Zingiberales; family Musaceae; genus Musa; species Musa troglodytarum. The sequence continues at coordinate 28,255,122 of CP097510.1, forward strand.
GTGAGATACTTCTTGGATGATATCTCTCTTCATTCTCTTTTAAATCCCCATTCATCTTGATTATTCTAGGATATACTTAGTATAAGGATGAATGTGCATCTATCAAGATTTCTTATTTTATGATGTCAGGCTCCTTGGGTACATATAATCTATCACAAAATCTAATTATCTCTTCATCAATATAAAAATTTTATATTTTTTCTACCTCAATATTAGACTTTAATCAATTCTAATAAGGGTCGTTAACATATAACTCTTTAATTTTTTTTCAAAAGAATTGGTTGTAGTGACAACGCTGCTAATCTCTCAATTAAAATTCCAAGGATCATCTCAAATTTAATTTTTTATATTTTCAAATAGAGAGGTTCTTGAACTATTGATAAAGTAGTTAAATTATCTGACTTTCTACTCAATGCATCATTAACTTCATTTTCTTTCCTAAGATAGCAATTGATCACACAACTTATAATCTTTTATTAACTCTAATCATCTCCTCTACCTTATATTCAGTTTTTTTTTTGTAAAAAATATTTTAAACTCTTATTATCAATATATATTTCGTATTTCTCCCTAGAAAGATAGTGTTGCTAAATTTTTAAGGCAAATACCATCATTGTCAATTCTAAATCATGGATTAGATAATTCTTCTCATAATATTTTAGTTATCTTGAAGCATAAGTTATAACTCTATTTGATATGAACTAGTAAGTTGATTATAATTCTATCAAAGACTCTTTAACTATTCATGAAATATCAATGATAAGAGCTAAAGCTAAAAGGATGAAAGAAATATTAACTTGTTTATTGGAAAGTATTTGGAAAGAGCAAGCTTGTCAAGACTCGGTTATGGTTCTATAGTTGCAAGAAGAGCCTAAAATGATCAACATGATTATGAAGAGAGAAGAATAAATTTGAAGAGCCTATCTTGAAGAATAAAGGCTATTCAGCCATGTTGGACCATATTCATGAATTAAGAATATGAATGTCATTTAATGCATTTAATAGATTCATTCTCTTTGTATTTAGTCTCGTACTATATAAACAAGGTTGACTTTCATTGTAAGAAGATAATTTGAGAAGTATAATCATCATTCAATACTGGTGAATGTTTTGTTTTTAAGTTCTTGCATGAACTTTGAAACTTATTAAGTTTTTCTACTTGTGGTGTTTAAAACCCAAAATCTTTATTTTTCCTTTCAACTTATCAAACTTCTTAGTTTGTAGCGTTTTTAGGGAATCAAAGTGCTATTCTAATTATTTCATCAATTTTCTATTGATAAAGTAATTAGGATAGTTCCCCTTTCTTTAATCTTTAATGATCCATCTTGTTTTCAATTTATTGGAGGGTGTCAAATTGTATTTCATATATATCATAACTCTTTAGCTATCGGGGTGTATGATTGCTAAATTGATGATTTCCATCATTTGGTGTTAAAGCTTGGCTCAAGTTTGAGGTTTGCTTATTTATTTATTTATCATTTTTTAGTTTTTCTTTTTCTCTTCTTCTTCTTTTTTCATCATATCTATAATTGTTATTCTTCCTTCATCTTTATTGTTGTGTTTCTTGTGTTACTATTGTTCTTCATTGTTTTTTTCTTTTCCCTCACTTTATAGTATAAAAGAAAAAAAAATAAAAAGTCAAAAAAGAGAGAAAATCAAAAGTAAAAAAAGAGAGAGAAAATCAAAAGTAAAAAAAGAGAGGAAATCAAAGGTAAAAAAAAAAGAGAGAGGAGAAGATCAAGGGTCAAAAAAAAAAAAAGAAAAGAAAGAGACTAGAATTAAAAAAAATTATGGATTCAAGGAATTCTTGCAAATTATAAAATTCTATCTTCGTTCTTGCAAATTATAAAATTATGTTTCATGTTTTGAAATCTTCCTTTATTCTAGAAAATTTTACTTAGTTCATTTTACACACCTTTAAATTGGCCTACTTTTTGTTTGCTTTTAGACCTACCCAATTTCACTACCCTTGAATTGCTATAATTTGAATTGTTTGTTTAAGTATCTTAGTTATTCTAAAAACTCAAAGAACAAAATAAGAGAGGTAAAAGGCAAGAGTGGTGAGATCAGTATCAAGAAAAGCCAAAAATTATATAAAAATATGAGTAGAGTGAATTAAATCTTGAGTGAAACATATGAGGGAGTGTTGGTGAGGCTATTCTAACTTTATTTTTCATGTTATAAACATGTCTAAAGATAAAGAAGCGAGTTCTTCATCAAATGATCTTTTGGTTCAAGCAATGCAACAATAATTTGAACATATGTTCAAAGTGATAGGAGATATTAGGGATCATTTAAAAAGACATGATGCTGCAATTAATAGATTGCAAGGTGAACCATGGCATGGGAGATAACCACCCTTTGTCTACGATGAAGTTACTCTAATTGGCATGGGAGATAAACATTGACGATGACCAAGTTACTCTAATTGGTCAACATATTAATCCTATGAGACAAACTAAGAAATGACATTTTGATGGTGGGGACATAAACATAGATAGCATCAAAATAAATTTTTTTTCTTTTCAAGGGAAGAATAACCTAGATGCTTATTTGTATTGGGAACGAAAAGTAGAGCTAATCTTTGGATGTCACAACTACTCCGAAGAGAAAAAGGTAAAATTAGCCACTATTGAATTTTGTAATTATACTATAATTTGGTGGGATCAATTATATAAAGACAAGCGTAGAAATAGTGAAAGGCCCGTAGAGACTTAGTTGGAGATGAAACAAATCATGCGGAGATTTGTCCCAAACCATTACTATAGGGATTTGCATCAACTATTGCAAACTTTGATATAAAGTTCTATGAGTATTGATGAATACCACAAGGAGATCGAGATAGTCATGATAAGGGCTAATGTGGAAGAAGACCATGAGACTACCATGACTCGATTCTTAAGTAGATTAAACAAGAACATTGTTGATCTTATGGAGTTGTAATATTATGTGGAGATTGGGGACATGGTGAATGTGGCCATGAATATTGAGAGACAACTCAAAAGAAAAAACACAAAGTATGATTCAAAATCTTATTCGGGTTCTTCTTCTTTTTGGAAACTAAATTAGAGTAAAAGGAATGATAAACTCATTGTTAAGCCTAAAATTGATGAAACAAAAGACAAAAATAAATCAGGCAACAAGGGTAAAGGTGAGAATCAACCTAATCAAACTAGAGATATTAAGTGCTTTAAGTGCCTTGGGCATAGACATGTGGCATGTGAATGTCCTAATAAGAGAGTTATGATCATAAGAGATGAGATTGTGGAATCTGAAAGTGAGAAAGAGGATGATGGTGGCATTCCAAAGGATGCTAGTGATGTAGAGTACACTAAAGGTGAAATTTTAGTTATTTAACGCACACTTAGTTCGTAAAGTAAAAAAATGATGAACATGGTGAACAACGTGAAAATCTGTTTCATACTTATTGTTTGATTACTAACAAGTTGTATAATGTGATTATTGATAGTGAAAGTTATACAAATATGGCAAATACCTTACTCATGGAGGAACTAAAATTATCTACTATCAAACATCCAAAACCTTACAAGTTACAATGGTTGAATGATAGTGGTGTAGTAAAGGTAAATCAGCAAGTGTTAGTTTCATTTTTAATTGGTAGATATAAGGATGAAGTTTGGTGTGATGTAGCATCTAGGTATGCTGATCACATGTTGTTGGGGAGACTATGACAATATGATCGAAGAGTAATACATAATGGATTCAAGAACCGTTATTCGTTAATCATTGATGGACAAAAATATCAACTTAGGCCTTCTCCTCCAAAGATATTTCTTGAAGACCAAATGTGCATAAAACAACATTATGAGGAGCATGAGTCTTCATTAACTAAAACTTTGGGAAGGGAGCAAGAAAGAAAGAAGAAAGAAAAAGATGAGTTGAGTGGTAAAAATGAGTATTGGGAAACACAAGGGAAGAGAAAACAAGAAAAGCTTAAGTAAAAGAAAATTGAGTGTTTATACCAAAATAAGTGATATAAGAAAAGCCTTAACCATGAGGCAGCCCTTACTTATACTTATGTACAAAGATGTTTTGATTTTTTCTAACAAAATTAATAAGAGTTTGATTAGTGTTATTATTGATCTTTTGTAGGAAAATGAGAATATCTTTCCCGAAGAAGTTCCTAATAATTTTCCACTAGTTAAAGGAATTGAGTATCAAATTGATTTCATTCCAGGTGCAAGCATACCAAATAGGCTAACATATAGATGCAACCCCGAAGAGAGTAAGAAAATCCAAAAGCAAGCGAGCTTATGGAAAAGGAGTATATGTGAAAAAGCATGAGTCCATGTGTAGTTCTTGTTTTGTTGGTGCCTAAAAAGGATAGATCTTGAAAAATATGTGTTGATTGCAGAGCCATCAATAAAATCATGGTAAAGTATTGACATCCTATTCCTAAGCTAGATGACATGTTGGATGAATTTCATGGTTCTTATCTATTTTCAAAAATTGATTTGAAATTTGGATATCATCAAATAAGAATACATGAGGGTGATGAATGGAAAATCATTTTCAAAACTAAACATAGTTTATATGAATGGTTAGTGATGCCTTTTGGCCTAACTAATGCACCTAGCACTTTTATGAGATTAATGAACCATATTTTACAAAGTTACATTAGAAAGTTTGTAGTGGTTTATTTTGATGATATACTTGTGTATAGCAAAAGTTTAGATGAGCATGTAACACATTTAAAAGCTATTTTTGATGTGATTAGAAAAAAAAAGTTATATGCTAATCTAAAGAAATATATTTTTTGCACTAATGAAATTTCTTTTCTTGGATATATTGTTAACGATAAAAGAATACATGTTGATCAATAAAAAGTAAAAGTAATTAAGGAGTGGCCAAAACCCACTAGTGTTAGTGATGTTAGAAGTTTTCATAGTCTTACTAGCTTTTATAGAAGATTCATTAAAGATTTTTCTACAATTGTTGCACTATTAACTGAATGCATAAAAAAGAATATGGGATTCAAATAGGGTAAAAAATAAGATGATGCTTTTAACTTACTTAAAGCAAACTTAGTTCAGCACCTTTGCTTGCTTTATCTTTGCTAAAAGTTTTGAGATTGAGTATGATGCGAGTGGAATAGGTATCGGAGGAGTCTTAATGCAAGAAGGCAGACCCATTGCATTCTTTAGTGAGAAGCTAAGTGGAGCAAATCTTAACTACCTGACATATGATAACGAGTTTTATGCTCTAGTAAGAGTGTTAGAGACATGACAGTACTATCTTTGGTACAAGGAATTCATTATACATACCGATCATGAGTTCTTAAAATATCTTAAAGGATAAGGAAAGCAAAGTCATAGGTGTTAGGATCGGCGAGGCACTAAGAGGGAGGGGGGGGGGGGGGGGTGAATTAGTGCAGCAGATTAAAACTCGTAAGTTTGAAATCAATTTTGTAAATAGCTAGTTCGTATGGAGATTTCGATTTAACGAAAGATAACTTAGTTGAAGTAGCTTGAGTAAAGGAGATCAAAACCAAATGATTTGCAGCTAAGTAGAGAAATGATTTAGAAATTTAAACACTCACACATTCAAGAACATCACAATGTATAGTGGTTCGGTCAAGTGACTTACATCCACTTTCGAAGCCTTCTCCGATGAGGCTCCCAACTTCCACTAGCAAATCTCATTGAAGGGGAAGGACCAAATATTCCTCTTACAACCCTTTTATAAGTGGTTCATACTCTTACAGATTTTTTAAAGAGAAAGAGGGAGGTGAACACTAGCTATCGAAAATAAGGCTTTGCCAAAGCTTTTACTCAATTTTTACTCTCAAAAGGGTATCCTTTCAGTTGAGAAAGGAGGGGTATTTATAGACCCAAAGAGGATTCAAATTTGGGCTCCAAATTTGAATTCTTTTTGGGTTTCCCGGAGCTGGCGGTGCCACCACCTGTCAGTGGCGGTGCCACCACCTGTCAGTGGCGGTGCCACCGCCTGTCAGTGTCAGACTGATAGAGTACTAGGCAGTGCCACCGCCCAACCTGGGCTCTCGGCCACTGGCCGATGCCATTGCCTAGCCTGGGTGGTTCCACTACTCGGCCTGGGCTCTCAGCCATTGGGCGGTGCCACCGCCCGGGCCATTCAGCAAAGCTGAATGGGCCTTATTTTTGGCCCAAATCAGCCTAATAAAGGGCCAAGTTGGCCCATACTAGGTTTAAACATGATTATTTCCTAATTCTTACCCTAATTATATGTTAACTATAAAATTAACATATAATTCTAAGTGATTTAAACTGACATTCTTCAAGTCTTCTTCCGGCGAGCTTTTCCGGCGAACTTCTGGTAGACTTCCGATACTCCTTCGGATTTCTTTCGACGGACTCCCAACAAGCTCCCAGATTCTGTGGCAAGTTCAATGAGTCTTCAGCAAGCTTTTGAACCTTCTCAGTGATCTTCGCGAATCTCCGATGATTTTTTTGGCGAACTTCCAAAATCTCCGACAAGTTCCTGATTCTATCTCGGTTGGTTCCGACAACACATTTGACGATCCTTCGGACTTCCGGTGACCTCTCGAACTCCCAGCGAACTTGACCTCGGTAAATCACTTTATGTTTTTATCCTCTCATAGTTAATCTTGCACACTTATCTCGATAATATGGATTAGAACAAATAATTCACCAATTGACTTCATCATTAAATCTGAGATTCAACAATCTCTCCCTTTTTACAATGACAATCAATTGATGATGGAGTTAAACTTAACTCCCCCTATCTATATGCCATAATATGAGAAGGTAAAAATATTTGAATTCAATCCTTTGAATTCAAGCTGAAACTGATAAGTTTCATTCATTAAACTTATCGTTATGCTTAACAAGCATGCTTTAGCATAAATATGAAACTTCGTATTTTTCTTAATGAAAACAATGTCAAGGTATGACACCTATAAACATTCATCATTACAACAAGAGATATCAATTTTTAATTGAAATATGATAAGGATCAAATGATATCAAATAACATGCTCAATAATCAAGGCATGATATCAAATGAAATATTAGCTTATCATATCAATAAAATAAACCTAATTTTTAAACATGATATGATATCGATCTCAAAAATTTACATTTTAAGCATTTGAGATATATTGTAATACATTATGATGCTTTTAAGCATAGCAATTAATTTTTGATTTCAAAGCATGGTAAAAGCAATTTGCAACGTGAACCATATAAGTTATCACAATGTGATATCATACATTAAGTCATATTTCATTCCATCAAAGCAATATATAAGTTATTTGTCATCAATTTCATATTTTTCTCTCCATTTGTCATCAACAAAAAGGAGATGAAAAATTCATATATGATTATGAAATCTGAAAAGAAATCAGTCTTCACTTATCAAATTTTACCAAACATCAACTTGGCATTTATAACTTTAAGAAATGAAACATACTTAAAGTAGGTGGAGGGAGAATGAAATCAATAAAGATCAATCATTTAAGGAAGACATCAAATCATAAAACACTACAACAATATGTGTTGAATCTCGGATTTTGATGTTGAAACTAATTGATTGTGGTTTATTGTTTAACTACGTTTTGAGTTACGCAGGTCTACTATCGATCAGGATTAGACAGTTGACACTGGAGGAATTGATGTTACGCCAGGTGATCATGTATGGATATTGGATGTCGAGCCGGAGGTTCGATCAACAATCGGCTGAAGGCTTCATACGTCGGGCATCGGGCCAAGATGTATGTTGCGCCAAGGATATCGGGGTTGCGGAGGTCATCCGTCGATTGAGCAATGGACCGCAAAAGAGGATGATGTGCCAAAGGATCGGATGAAGCGCCGACTAATGACGTGTCGGGCAACTGAATGTCAATTCGTGTTGAACTGTCTAGATTGAAGTAGAGTGTTTGTTTGTTTGTGTGCAGGATTAACTACGATGACGATGTAAAGTGAAACAAAGTGCCGGAAGACAAGTAGGATAGATCATTGGGAGTTCGAGAGTTTGATAGAAGTCCAAAGATTCGTTGGGAGTAGTTGCCGGAACCGACCGAGAACGAGTAGGGAGCTTGCCGAAGGGTTTTCGGAAGTTCGCTGGAAGGTTCGTCGAAAGTTTTGGAGCTTGCCAAGAATGATCGGAGCTTGCCAATGAAGCTCATTGGAACTCGCCAAGATCATCGTGAAGTCTGGGAGCTTGCTGGGAGTCCACAGAATAGTTTCCGAGGGTTCGTTGGAAGACCGCCGAAAGTTCGTCGAAAGCTCACCGAAAGAAGTCTTGTCTTATGGACTTTGAAATAGCTTAAAAAGTATCTTTAAAATTTATAGTTAGCACATAATTTAGTTTAGGATTAGGTGTTAATACTATAAACCAAATTTAAGCTAATTCGAACTTCGTTTGGATAGGTTTCGGCCGAGTTTTCGGTCGAAACCACTGTGCTAAAAAAAATGACCTAGGCGGTTGAACCGCCCCAGGCTGGGCGGTGGCACTGCCCAGAGGCCGAGACCTAGGCAGTGGAACCGCCCTAGGCAGGCGGTAGCACTGCCCAGCACCTGCTGTGTCGATGCGGTGTGATGACGATGTCGACAAATAAACTTTAAATTTGCAGCCCAAATTTGAATCACTTTGAGGCCTATAAATACCCCACTCATTCAGAGTTTAGGGGGAGTCTAGAACTAAAAAAAAAGGGGGAAGCTCTCTTGAAAGTGTGTCAAATCTTCCCTCTAAGTCTTAAGAGTGTTCTAGTCCAAGAGAGGGGTAAGAGTGTGTTGTAAGGGTTATCTCCGAAGCCCATCAAAAGGAGAGGTACTATGAGGGAGTTCATCCTCACCCGTTGGAAGGAAGATAGCTAGTGGAAAGCCGGTGGCCTCAAGCAAGAGGAATTAGGAGTGGACATAGGTCGGATGACCGAACCACTATAAAAATCTGGTTTGCATTTACGTTCTTACTATTTACTTTGCTGCAAACCCTTTCCACTTGCTACCTTATTTACTCAACTTCATCTTCATCTTATTACGTATGCTTTAAAGTTAAAACGCAATCTTTCCGGGTTCAAACGAAACGTTGCATTCATTCGTACAAAGTTTCCGAACTTGTTCAAATCGCTGAAAATTTCTCGTTCCTTACCACTGCACTAATTCACCCCCCCCCCTCTTAGTGCTGCTCGATCCCTATCAATTGGTATCAGAGCCACGTTCTTTCTCTTTCGGATTTACACCTTTGAGAAATGGTCTAAATGGTTTTCCAGAGGGCTTTTCGATTTTTCGTCTATCGTTCTTTAATGGATCGGACTACACTTATTGGAAAACTCGAATGAGAGTTTTCATACTTTCAATGGACTTAGATTTGTGGAACATTATTGAAAATGATTTTCAACTTCCCTCTAAACCGACGAACAAATGGTTGGACTTAGAGAGAAAATCTTTTTCCTTGAACGCAAAGGCTATGAATGCCTTATTTTGTGCTTTAGATAAGAACGAGTTCAATCGGATTTCAATGTGCGAAACGACTTTCGATATTTAGCGAATACTTGAAATCACACATGAGGGAACTAGTAGAGTTAAAGACTCGAAAGTAAACCTCTTATTGCACGATTTTGAGCTCTTCCGAATGACACCAAGTGATACTATCGGCGATATATACACCCGCTTCACGGATGTCGTCAATAGCTTGAAAAGTCTTGGTAAATCTTTTTCAGATTTTGAACTCGTAAGCAAGATCTTAAGATCCCTTCCAAAAAGGTGGGATCCTAAAGTAACCGCAATACAAGAAGCTAGAAATCTAAATGACCTTCCGATTGAAGAACTAATTGGCTCACTAATGACATATGAAATGAGCCTCCTAGAACATCTTGAACATGATGAACATATGAACCATATTCTAAAGAATAAGAAGGTTTTGGAACTCCGAACTATGAAATGCCACTTGAGTGATGACTCAAGTGATGAGGACAATGAAGAGGACATTGAACTTTTAATGAATCTTAATAAGTTTATTAAACAAAAATCTAAAATGAACAATGAACTTGAACAGAGGATGAGACCAAAGAAGAAGAAGAAGACTTGCAAAGAAGAATCAAGTAAAGAAGAGGCGAAATGGGCTTTAACAGTTTTTGACAATGAGGTAAGAAACTCACCCAAGTTGTTTTTACCTTACTTTGAAATTACATGATCCTTTCATGGGTTGCTTTAAATAGTTGGTAGGATTTTTTTTTTATGCTTTTTCCTTCCTAGTATTTTTGAAAAGTAAAAATTATGAATGATATTTGTATGATTTGTGATATTGCCTAGAATTAATCCATGCATGTGTATCTTGATATTTCATTTCTAAACATGATGCTTGATGATTTTGTAACATGCATTAGTTTTTGAAGTAATGTTGATTTGACTCTATGTTGTGGATTAACGTATTCTTGGTCTAATTGATTTCATGACAAATTAAGATGACATTTTGAGATGATGAAATTTCATGTATACTTTCCATATCGGTTTTCAATCTTAAACATGATACATATCTATGTATGAATTTCTTGAAAATCTTTTGATGATAGATGTATGTATCTTGATTATAATTTAAAAACTTCCATCTTGGCTTAGTAGGTTTTAATCCTTTTTATGATAAAATTTTTATTGATACATGTGTTCATGAAATCAATTATAAAGACCCAACCCACAAATTTTCAAAATGAAAGAAATATGGCTTTGATGTTGCCTTGTGTTATATTTGGACTTAATGGGTTTCATGATGAAAGTTATTTTTCAGATTTTTAAAATGATGTATGATTTTAGCAAAAGTTTGAGCATTTGATCATCTTATTATAACAAATGAAAGAAAGAAATGAAATGATTTTAATGATGAATTCAATTCTAAATATGATGATGCTCTCATGTTTAAATATGATGCTTGACATTGATCATTCTTATGAAAGATCAAATCACGTAAATTGAAACTCTTAAAAATAAGAAAATGCACTATCATAATATTTTATTTTTGATGTGTTTGGTCTTAACAGTCTTTATGACGAAACTTACGTCTTGCTTTGAAAAGTTGATACATGCTCACATATAATCAATTTATATTGCTCTTATTAAAATTTTCGAATGAAAAATTTTGATGTATTTGATCTTAATGGGTTTAATGACAAACTTGTATTTTAAATTTATACAATGATAGGTTCCATATAAATATTTGAACATACATTATGAAATCATCATTGAAATGAAAATATTAAAAGTTTGTTATTATGCTTAATGACTTTGTGATATCATATTTTGATGACAAACTCATGTTTTGGTCTTAAATTTGACAATCATCGTTTGAAACATGAGCACACTTGTTTGAAACAAAATGAAACATATTATCATGATAAATTGAATCTCATAATGTGTTATATTTTTATCTTGATGAATTTTATGATGAAGTTTGTCTTTCAATGTTGAATGTTGATATTTCTATTTTATTTGACATCAAAAAACAAAGGCATGCTCATATGAAATAAATCATACAATGGAAATGTATGTTTCTTAAAATCTTTCGATTTTTCAAATAAAAGACAAGTGATAAATTCATTTATGATATTTTGTAAATCACTTGACTTATGAATGAGATTTTGATGATACGGTAATGACTTTATTCATGTTATGAATGTTAAAAATGATAATTTGATTAGGAGTTTCGAATTGACAAAATGAGTTTGAATAATTTTATGACTCCTCTCTTGATCACTTGAAATCATGACTTTGAATTCTTGACTTGAGATATTTTTGCGAATCAAAATATTTTCCTCTATGACTGCTTCTTTTTATCATTTACCAAAGAGGAGAACAATTCAAGTTTATGTCATTTGTGAATCTCATAAACTATGTTAATGATTTTGATGATTCAAACTTGAATGAGCTTTATCACAATCAAACTCTTGATATCTTAATATTTGATACTTGGTATTTCTTATGCATGAATCAAGTTGCTTTTTGTGCTATATCTTTTTAAATGAATCATGAGTCTTATTATCATATATTTCATAATATAGAAATGATAAAAATTCTTTGGTTTGTATGTCTTATGTGGTAATTGAAAAATAGATAATTGAAAAGAAATTTGCCTTATGATGAATCAATGAATCATGACTTGATCTATGAGAATGATATGTTTTTATGCATCATGATTCAAGATAGTATACCCTTTATCATGAATTGATATTTGCCATGTAAGCCTTATACGATTCAAAATTGATGTAAAAGAATTGTGCTTAATGATTGAATCATTAGTTTATTCTTTTATCATGGCTTGAAAATGAATGAAAAGAAAATATGTTAGAACTTGTAATCATGATTTGATCCTTGATATTGATATGCTTTTATATATCATGATTCTTGGTTATATGACATTTATCTTAAATTAAAAATTGATAAATATGAATTTTGATCTTGTTAAAAAGAAAGTTATGAATCATAAATGATATCTTTTGGTTTTGATCATTGTTGAATTACATATTGATATCCTTCATGACATGATTTCTTTGCATTGTTGTCTTATTTGCATCATGTGATGATTCAACAATTGATGTATATTTTTATTGATGCAAATTTATAATTGATATGAAAAATGGCTTGTATAATGATTAAAATTTTTAGCCATTTAGTCCTCCCTTCTTTTTGACAAAGACAAAGGGGGAGAAAAATTACTACCTTGCAAATTCACAAGAAGTTAAGGATTGCTATCTCAAAGGATGCAAATATTGCTATTTTGACTATCTTAAAAGAAGCAAAATGTAAAACTTAAAAAATTTGAAATATTACACTTGCCATACCTTTATGTTTGTATGTTTTAATGAAAAGTTAGCATATATGTTTAAAGTGATTATATATAATTGTTAGCTCATTGCAAACAAAAAATTGATAGCATGTAAAGGTGAAACTTAGTTACAAAAGAGATGAATTGAAAGGAAGCTAACTTGCATGTCGCAAAGTATGTTAGCTTGCTTATCATTATTGTTTGCTTGCTTATCATATTTTTCTCTCATATCATGATTTTTGTCTCCCTTGAATTCATGACTTAATATGCTGAAAATTCATGTTGTAAATTTACTATTTTGTCATGATCAAAGCATTGACTATTTGTACTTCATTTTTTTTTAACAAAAACAAAGGGGGAAAAGATTAATTGCTAGCTTATGTATCGTAAAGAAAAATTTTGCTAGCTAGAACATGTAAAGGAAGCAAAGAAAGTACAACTTGCACATCTCAAGAAGCAAGTGAAAAAATTACCATCATTGCCCATCCTTAAAAACTTACTATGATTGAATGGTGTGATTGGATGTTGTATTGCAAAGCTATGCTTAAATGTTGTATGATGTATATCTAGATTAATAGCTAGTATGATTGTAATATTTGCATATCTTTGAAAACTAGCTATGATGCAACTTTTTCTTTTTGTTGATGACATAGGGGGAGAAGTAGATTGATGACTTCATGCATTGATTGGTATATTTATATATTTGTATGATGGTTTGATTTATTCTCTTAATTGTGATGAATGTTGCTTGGATTTGGGATAATCCAAGTGTTCTATCAATGGCATATTGATAGGGGGAGTTTGGTTAAACTCCGGGGAGTTATGGTTAACTCCGTTAGTCATCAATTAGTTGTCATCATCAAAAAGGGGGAGATTATTGAATCTCGGATTTTGATGATGAAACTAATTGATTGTGGTTTATTGTTTAATTGTGTTTTGAGTTACGCAGGTCTACTATCGATCAGGATTAGACAGTTGACGCTGGAAGAATTGACATTGTATCGGGTGATCACGTTTGGATATTGGATGTCGAGCCAGAGGTTCGATTGACAATTGGTTGAAGGCTTCGTACGTCGGGCATCAGGCCAAGATGCATGTTACGCCAAGGATATCGGGGTTGCGGAGGTCATCCACCGATTGGGCAACGGACCACAAAAGAGGATGATATGCCGAAGGATCGGATGAAGCGCCGACCAATGACGTGTCGGGCAACTGAATGTCAATTCGTGTTGTAATAACTATCTAGATCAAAGTAGAGTGTTTGTTTATTTGTGTGCAGGATTAACTACGATGACGATGAAGACGTAAAGCGAAACAAAGTGCCGGAAGACAAGTGAGATGGATCATTGGGAGTTCGAGAGTTTGATGGAAGTCTGAAAATTCGTTGGGAGTAGTTGCCAGAACCGACCGAGACCGAGTAGGGAGCTTGCCGAAGGGTTTTCGGAAGTTCACCGGAAGGTTCATCGAAAGTTCGCGGAGCTTGCCAAGAAAGATCAGAGCTTGCCAATGAAGCTCGTTGGAACTCACCAAGATCATCAAGAAGTCTGGGAGCTTGCCGGGAGTCCACATAATGCTTTCCGAGGGTTCGTTGGAAGACCGTCGGAAGTTCGCCGAAAGCTCACCGAAAGAAGTCTTGTCTTATGGACTTTGAAATAGCTTAAAAAATGTCTTTAAAATTTGTGGTTAGCATATAATTTGGTTTAGGATTAGGTGTTAATCTTATAAACCAAATTTGAGCCAATTCGGATTTCGTTTGGACCGGTTTGAATCGAGTTTTTGGCCGAAACCATTGTGTTGAAAAAAATGACTTGGGCGGTTGAACCACCCCAGGCTGGGCGGTGGCACCACCCAGAGGCCGAGACCTGGGTGGTGGAACCACCCCAGGTAGGCGGTAGCACTGCCCAGCACCTGCTGTGTCAGTTTGCCAGATTGACAAGCGATAGAACCACCTCTGACAGGCAGTAGCATCGCCCGACACCGGGAAACTCAAAAAAATTCAAATTTGGAGCCCAAATTTGAATCACTTTGAGGCCTATAAATACCCCACTCATTCAGAGTTTAGGGGGAGTCTAGAACTGAAAAAAAGGGGGAAGCTCTCTTGAAAGTGTATTAAATCTTCCCTCTAAGTCTTAAAAGTGTTCTAGTCCAAGAGAGGGGTAAGAGTGTATTGTAAGGGTTATCTCCGAAGCTCGTCAAAAGGAGAGGTACTGTGAGGGAGTTCATCCTCACCCTTAGTGGAAAGCCGGTGGCCTCAAGCAAGAGGAATTGGGAGTGGACATAGGTCGGATGACCGAACCACTATAAAAATCTGGTTTGCATTTATGTTCTTGCTATTTACTTTGCTGCAAACCCTTTCCACTTGCTACCTTATTTACTCAACTTCATCTTCATCTTATTATGTATGCTTTAAAGTTAAAATGCAATCTTTCCGGGTTCAAACGAAACGTTGCATTCATTCGTACGAAGTTTCCGAACTTGTTCAAATCGCTAAAAATTTCTCATTCCTTACCACTGCACTAATTCACCCCCCCCCTCTTAGTGCCGCTCGATCCCTAACAATATGAAGGCATCATCCAAAAGTTACGATCGAAAGAAAAATTCAAGAGATGTCATTCAAAATCCGAGTAGATGATATAAAAGAAACATACAACATCATACTTAGAAGTATTTCAAAAATATGTCCATCGTAGTCATAAGGTTTATAAAACAAGAGTTAAAGGCAACAACTATTCCTCTGGAGGAATTTCAAAATGCCTATACAGGTGATCTATCTTCCGATTTATCTATCATACTTCCTTTAAAATTTCAGCTTGCTGTAAGTTGATTTGATCTTGCTGTGATTTGATTTGATTTAATGCTAACATGATTGGATTTTCAGTAGATGGAGCAGGAGCTGGCTCGGATGGTGCTGGACTAAAGGGATTAGGCGGAGGAGATTCACTTCCCCTAATGACTGGTGTTTCAGGTCGCTCTACTGGTGGGGGAGCTAGATCAATCATTCTAGGTTGCCTAATCCATATACCATTTCTAAATGTGCATCTAAGTCTCTTGAGGAGGTTTCTATTGATAGTGTTATATCTGTCGACTTGTATTATTTCCTCATCGAGTGATACACAAATATCATGTGCAAGTATTAATCTAGTGATCAACCCACCATACGATAATATTAAGTCTCTAGAGATAATTTCCATCATATGTTGCCGAATCAAGTATCCAAAATAGTTGTTTTGTGTGGTCATAATCCAATACATGGTGCTTAATTCTAGCATACTAATCTCATCATGGTGATATTGTTTAGGAAGAATGATGCTTATGATGATATGATGAAGAATTTTTGAATTAAAGGGTAACATGTGCTCACAACTTTTGGGAACAATGCCTAGGTTAGGATTTGCAAAAATCATCTCTAAAGCTTCGAAGTGGGTTGCTTCGATTGCATCCATATCCCATTGGCCTTTGAAATAACAACCCATATCCTTTTCTTCAATTCCAATTAGCTCACATATCATATAATCAAAAATTCAAATTTTGATTCCTAAAAGGTAGGTAGTCAAATTATCATTTTCCACACTCAAGTTTGCATATAATAACTTAACCAACCTAGGGTAAATCGGTTCATCGATTTGTAAGATAGGCAAGACATCTAAATTGGCAAACCATCTAATGGGTTCAAGGTTTCCTAGTTCACTTAGATCAACATGTTTTCCCTTATGTATGGCCTTTGATTCGAAATTGGGGTATTTTAGAGCTACTTCATTAGATCTAAAGAGGATTAGGTCATAAGAATCTTCTTCCAACCTTTTCCCTTTGCCTCTTGATGATCTCTTAGGAGCCATATCTAGTCATGATGATGGATCAAGAAGAAACATTAAGGAATAGACCAAGTAATGAGAAGAGAAGAGAAAAATTTCAGATTTTATCTTGTTTGAGTTTCCTTGGGAAGTGAAGATCTTTATTCAAGAGGAGACTCTTTCTTAGGCTTTTAGAGGTAGAAAATGAGGTGTGGAGAGAATTAAAAGGCTTTGGAGGAGGAGGAGAAGTTTTTTGGGTTGGGGGCGGTTCTACCGCCGACCCTAACCCACCCCTTAAATATAGGGGTGTTCGAGCGGTGCCATCGCCTGGGGGCTGAGCACCCAGGCAGTGCTACCGTCGGTTCTAGCGGTGCCACCGTTGGCACCAAATTTTTTTTTTAATTTTGTTTTCAGAAGTTTTAATGTGTTGATTTAAGATAGGATGATGTCTTAGATCACTCTTTAAAATATAAAATCGAAAAGAGGAAGGCAAATCCACGAAAGTCGAAATTTCAAAAAAGACATACAATGAAGCTCATTCACGAGGACAATTCAATATGTCTAATTCTCTTCTAATAAAGCCAAATTATTCTTCATTTAAAGGTTTTGTGAAAATATTCGCTAATTGATATTTTATATCAATAAATTAAAGAGTGACATCATTACTATTGACATGATCTCGTATAAAGTGATGCCTAATATCAATATACTTAGTTCTAGATTGTTGAATAGGATTTTTGGTTAGACAAATAGCACTTGTATTATCACATTTTATGGGAATATTTTTTAAATAAATTCTAAAATCTTCTAATGTATTTTTCATCCAAATAACCTATGCATAATATACACTTGCAGCTATGTATTCAGCTTCGACCGTAGATAGTGCAACCGAGTTTTGTTTCTTGGAAGACCAAGAAATAAGTGCATGTCATAATAATTGACATATTCTGGATGTGCTTTTTCTATCTATTCTACATCTGCCAAAATCAGCATCCGCATAAGCTATTAAATCAAGGTTATCGGATTTTGGATACCATAATCTTAGATTAAGAATACCTTTAAGATATCTAAGAATTTTTTTAATGGTTTTAAGATGAGACAGCTTAGGATCAGCTTGAAATCTCGCACAAAGTCCTATGCTAAATATGATATCCGATCTAGTCATGGTAAGATAGAGTAAGCTACTTATCATTGCCCTATATGTCTTTTGATAAAAAATTTATCCACTTTCATCCAAATTTAACTTAGTGGAAATACTTATAGGAGTATTTATAGCTTTTGAACCATCCATGTTAAATTTTTTTAACAATTCTAATGTATATTTAGATTGATTAAGAAATATGACATTACTAAGTTATTTAATTTACAATCCTAAAAGAAGGTTAATTCTCCCATTAGGCTCATTTTAAATTCATGACTCATACACTTGGCAAATGATTTATATAGTGATTCATCCGAAGAACCAAAAATAATATCGTCATCATAAATTTGAACAATAAAAAAATTATTTTCAAAATGTTTGATGAATAATGTAGTATCAACCTTGCCTTTTGTCAAATTATTTGAAATAAGAAAGGAACTAAGCCTTTTATACCAAGCTCTAGGAGCTTGTTTTAGTCTATAGAGAGCCTTAGTTAATTTAAACACATGATTAGGAAGAAGAAAATTTTCAAATCTAGGAGATTGTTCAACATACACTTCTTCGAAAATAAAGCCATTTAAGAAGGCACTTTTGACATCCATTTGAAATAATTTAAAATCATTACTACTAACATAGGCAAGGAGCATCCTAATGGCTTCTAATATTGCCACAGGAGCGAAGGTCTCTTTGTAATCGATACATTCTTTTTGGTTGAAACCTTTGGCCACTAGTCTAGCCTTGTTTCTAACCACGATACTACATTCATCTTGCTTGTTTCTAAAGACCCATTTTGTACCAATAACTAAATGGTCACTAGGTCTAGGAATAAACTTTCATACCGCATTTCTTTCAAATTGATTCAATTTTTCTTATATTATGATAACCCAAGAATTATTTTTCAAGGCATCATGAATGCACTTGGGTTCAATTTGAGAAAGAAAAGTGGCATAGGCACAAAAATTTTTAAAAGAAGACCGAGTTTGAACCCCTTTCAATGTGTCTCCTATAATTAACTCATTGGGATGGGCATCTACATACTTCCATTCCTTATGTAAGAAAATTTAGGAAGAAGATGCATCCAAGTTGTCATTTTGAGGAGAGGGTTCATTCAAATTCAAATCATCAAAACCAAGATCATCATCAAAATCATTTTTCTTAAATTCAAAAAATTCATTAAAAACTTCATGAATAGACTCTTCTATAATTAGGGTTCTTTTGTTAAAAACCCGAAAAGCTTTAGAAACGGAAGAGTAACCAAGAAAGATGCCTTCATTGGATTTAGCATCGAATTTTCCTATGACATCTTTTTCATTCAAGATAAAGCATTTGTAACCGAAAACTTTAAAGTAAGAAACATTGGGTTTTTTATTATTCCATAATTCATACGGAGTCTTAGATAGCGATGGTCTTACTAGAACTCTATTCATGACATAGCAAGCCGTGTTCACGGCTTCGGCCCAAAAATATTTAGGTAAATTATATTCATTTAACATGGTTCTTATAATTTCTTGTAAATTTCTATTTTTTCTTTCCACCACTCTATTTTGTTGAGGATTCCTCAAAGTAGAGAAGTCATGGTTACATCCATTTATTTCATAAAAATTTTGGAAGTCACGGTTTTGAAATTCACCATCGTGATCACTCCAAATTAATGAAATCATAAAACCTTTTTCATTTTAAGTAAGTTTACAAAATTTAGAAAAACATTTGAAACAATCACTTTTGTGAGCCAAGAAATAGGTCCAAGTGTATCTACTATAGTCATCCACAATTACGAAGGCATATTTGCTACCTCCTAGGTTTGTTATGTCAATTAGTCCAAATGGATCAATTGTAATGGTCTAGTGGTGCTAATTTGATTTTTTGGTTTGAAACTAGTTTTTATTTATTTTCCTAGTTGACACGCATCACACACTTTGACCTTGACAAACTTCATATTGGGAATCTCTCGTACTAACTCTCTAGATAAAATCTTAGATATTAGTTTCATGCTTGCATGGCCTAATCTGCTATGCCAAAACCAAGCATCATCATTCAAAACTAAAAAAAACATTTCATTAATTAGTTCATCAATATTAATGTTGTAGACATTATTTTGTTTTAAAGCAATTATGGATATGTTATTATTTGATGTTTTAATGATGCAAACATTAAATTCAAATCTAACAACATAACCTTTATCATATAATTTACTAATGCTTAAAAGATTATGTTTTAGTCCATCAACTAGCAACACATCATCAATTGAAAAACTTGATTTGTTACCTATGGTTCCTTTGCCAATGATTTTACCTTTATTGTTGTCTTCGAATGTGACATACCCTTCTTCTTTGCTAGTGAGAATAGAGAAATGAGATGGATTTTCGGTCATGTGCCTTGAGCATCCACTATCAAGATACCATCTCTTACTCCTAGCTTGTGAGTTTGTCTACAAAAGAGGATGGTTTTTAGGTATCCATTTGATTTTGGGTGCCCCACAAATTGATCTACTTATTTTGTAATTTAACATTGAATTATTTATGGTTCATTTAGGAACTCATATCGATTTATTTGGACTAATTTTCTTAAACGAACATTTGTAAACAACATATCCAATATTATCGCAAAAATTACATTTCAAATGGGGTGATACATGCAATGTGGGTTCTTTAATGAAGGTGGTGGGATTTTGGTGAGATCCACTCACAAATCCAATTCCACTTCTATTTTCGACGTGACCCTTGTTTGCAAGGATCATGTCCAAGCTCTTACTATCAACCTTAAACTTGTTTAGGGTCTCTTTAAGTAGCAAGTTCTCATTTTTGATTACTTCTAAGTGTTCACACTTAGAGCATGAAGGTAAAGAAGGAGTTTAGAGACTATCGAACTTATTTTGTAATAAAGCATGCTCTTTCTTTAATAAATTGAACTTCTTACTAATAGTTCTACATTCATCAAACAATTCATGAAAAATGATAGAAAGTTCATCGAAGGATAACTCTTCATTAAATAACTCACTAACCTCTTCTCCTAAGGCCATTAACGGGAAGTTGGCCTCTTCTTTGTTTGCTTGCTTTTTCATCCTCAGAGTCACTTGAATCATCCCATGCAGCCTTCAATGCTTTCTTCTTCTTTAGTTGTTTCTTCTTGGCTTGGGGGCATTTATTTTTTAAGTGCCCTGGTTTCTTGCACTCGTAGCAAATGACTTGATCATTTTTATGTTCAAATTTGTTTTTAGTGTCATTTTTAAATTTATTCTTTTTTACAAATTTTAAAAATTTTTAAGTTAAAAGTACAATGTCATTGTCACTGTCCTCATCACTTAATGCTCCTTTCAAGTGGTCTCCTTGTGTTCTTAGTACCATATCCTTTCTGTTCTTTAGAAGGGGATTCTCGAGCGCTTCATGAGCATGGCATATCATTTCGTAGGTCATTAGAAACCCAATAAATTCTTCGAGAGGAAAAGTTTTAAGATCCTTGGCCTCTTGAATGGCCATAACTTTTAGATCCCAACTCTTTGGAAAGGATCTTAAAATTTTAGTTATAAGTTCAAAATTAGAAAAACCTTTACCAAGTGCTTTGAGTCCATTGATGACATCCGTGAAGCGGGAGTACATGTCTCCGATGAACTCACTTGGCTTCATTTGGAAAAGTTCGTAGGAATGCACAAGAATGTTGATTTTGGACTCTTTCACTCGGCTAGTGCCTTCATGAGTGATCTTAAGAGTACGCCAAATATCAAAAGTCGATTCACAAATTGAAACATGATTAAATTCATTTTTGTTGAGAGTATAAAATAAGGCATTCATAGCCTTTGCGTTTAAAGTAAAAGTCTTCTTCTTTGATTCATTCCATTCGCTCGTCGGAAGAGAAGATTTTTGAAAACCATTTTCAACGATGCTCCAAAGCTCAAAATCCATGAAAATAAGAAAGATCCTCATACGAGTCTTCTAATACGTGTAATCCATTAAACATAGGCAGACGTGTAATGAAGTAACCCTTTTGCATGTCGGATTAAGCCATCTCTCTTGGGTTTTAAACTAAATATGAGAGTGAACCTTGCTCTGATACCAATTGTTAGGATCTTAGAGGCACTAAGAGGGGGGTGAATTAGTGTAGCGAATTAAAACTCATAAATTTGAAACTGATTTCATAAATAGCTAGTTTGTATGGAGATTTCGATTCGACGAAAGATGACTTAGTTGAAGTAGCTTGAGTAAAGGAGATGAAAACTGAATGATTTGCAGCTAAGTAGAGAAACGATTCAGAAATTTAAACACTCACACATTCAAGAACACCATGATGTATAGTGGTTCAATCAAGTGACCTACATTCACTTTCGAAGCCTTCTCCGATGAGGCTCCCAACTTCCATTAGCAAATCTCGTTGAAGGGGAAGGATCAAATATCCCTTTTACAACCCTTTTACAAGTGGTTCACACTCTTACAAATTTTTCAAAGAGAAAGAGGGAGATGAACACTAGCTATCGAAAATAAAGCTTTGTCAAAGCTTTTGCTCAATTCTTACTCAATTCTTACTCTCAAAAGGGTATCCTTTCAGTTGAGAAAGGAGGGGTATTTATAGACCCAAAGAGGATTCAAATTTGGGCTCTAAATTTGAATTCTTTTTGGGTTTCCCGGTGCTGGCGGTGCCATCGCCTGTTAGTGGTGGTGCCACCACCTATCAGTGTCAGACTGACAGAGTACTGTGCGTTGCCATCGCCTGGGCCATTCAGCAAAGCTGAATAGGCCTTATTTTCAGCCCAAATCAACCCAATAAGGGCCCAGTTAGCCCCTACTAGGTTTAAACAGGATTATTTCCTAATCCTTACCCTAATTATATGCTAACTATGAAATTGAAATATAATTCTAAGTGATTTAAACCGACATTCTTCAAGTCTTCTTCTAGTAAGCTTTTCCGACGAACTTCCGGTGGACTTCTGACACTCCTTTGGATTTCTTTCGACGAACTCCCAGCAAGCCTCCGGATTCTGTGACGAGTTCAAAGAGTGTTCGGCAAGCTTTCGAACCTTCTCGGTGATCTCCGCGAACCTCCGACGATTTTTTCGGCGAACTTCTAAAATCTTCGGCAAGTCCCTGATTCTATCTCGGTTGGTTTCAGCAACACTTTCGACAACACTTTCGATGATCCTTCGGACTTCCGATAACCTCTCGAACTCCCAACAAACTTAACTTCGGTAAATCACTTTATGTTTTCATCCTCTCATAGTTAATCCTATACATTTATCTCGACAATATAGATTAGAACAAATAATTCACCAATTAACTTCATCATCAAAATCCGAGATTCAATAGTAGGCATACAAAATGGGTGAGTTTATTGAATCCTTTCCATACATCATCAAGTACAAACAAGGTAAGGAAAATATAGTTACTGATGCTCTTTCTAGAAGGTATGCACTAATTTTTAAACTTGATGCAAAATTATTGGGTTTTGTGTACATTAAATATTTATACAATTCTGATCGTGATTTTGCTAATGTTTATGGGGCATGTGAGAAAGGGGATTTTGATAAGTTCTTCAGGTATGATAGTTTTCTTTTTAAAGAAAATAAGATGTATGTTCCTCAATGTTCAATGAGAGAATTACTTATCAAAGAAGCACATAGTGGAGGTTTAATGGAATATTTTTGGGTTAGAAAAACTTTATATGTATTAAGTGATCAATTCTTTTTTTGCCATGCATGAAAAGAGATGTTGAAAGATTGTGTGAGAAATGCATCACTTGTAAATAAGCTAAATCTAAACTAATGTCTCATGGGTTGTATACATCTCTTCCTATAGCTAGTGAGTCTTGGGTTGATATATCTATAGACTTTATCTTAGGTTTAACTAGGTTAAAAGGAGGGAGAGATTCTATTTTTGTTATTGTTGACAGGTTTAGCAAGATGGTACATTTCATTTCTTACCACAAAACAGATGATACAACATATATTGCAAGGCTATTCTTCAAAGAAATTATGGGATTATATAGCATCTCAAGGACAATTATGAGTAATAAAGATTTAAAGTTCCTTAGCCACTTTTGAAAAATACTTTGGAGTAAGTTGGGTATAAGTCTGTTATATTCAACTACTTGTCATCTATACAGATAGACAAATTGAGATGGTAAATCGAACTTTATCACTACTTTTGAGAGCTATAATTCAAAAGAATTTGAAAAATTAAGATGAATGTTTGCCACATATGGAGTTTACTTATAACAGAAGTATGCATGCTATAACAAACCATTCCCCATTTGAAGTTATGTATGTGTTCGATCTATTAACTCCTATGGATTTGCTACCTTTACCTTTCGAAAAGACCAATTTGGATGGTAAGCAAAAACTATTTTTGTCAAAGCATTGCATGAAAAAGTCTGGACACAAATTAAAAAAAAAACTCTATGAGAAACAACACAACAAAGGCCGAAAGCAAATAGTATTTGAATTTGGTAACTAGGTTTGGGTACACTTAAGGAAGGAAAGATTTTCTAGCCATATGAAGTCTAAACTAGTGCCAAGAGAAGATGGTCCATTTTGAGTCCTTCAATAAATAAATAATAATAAATACATGCTAGAACTACTAGGTGAGTATGATAATATTAGTGCAACCTTTAATGTTTCTGATTTAGCTTTATTTGATGTTATTAGGTTCAGAGTGGCACTAAGAGGGGGGGTGAATTAGTGCAGCGGATTAAACTGAATAAAGCTTGAAAACCGATTCCGGAGATTTGCTTAAGAATTTGATTCCGCGAAAGAGACTTTAACTTGAAAATATTCAGGTAAATGAAATTGGAAGTAGGGAGAAGAAATCCGATCAGTTTGTAGCTTAAGAAATTTACGATGCAGAATTTAAGTACTCACACAGCAAGTAAATGCAGCGATGTATAGTGGTTCGGTCAAATGACTTACGTCCACTCTTGAAGCCTCCTCCAATGAGGCTCCCAACTTCCACTACCAAGTCTCTTAAAGGGGAAGGACCAAACACCCCTTTACAGCCTTTAACAAGAGGTTCCCTCTCTTTATAGAATTTTTACTAGGAGAAGAAAGGAGGAGAACACTTGAGTAATTGAAAGCAGGAATTTGCTATAGCTTAGACTCAATTCTAACACTGCAAAAGTCCCTGCAAAGGTCCCTCAACTAGCTAGGAGTAAAGGGATATTTATAGAGCGTTTTGGGATTCAAAAATCCCGCTCAAAGAGGTCTCGTCCGAAATTTCGGACTGTAGGCGGTACTACCGCCTAGCACTGGCGGTATTACCGCCTGACACACCTTTGCGTGTGTTAGTGTGCTGGCGGTACTACCACCTGACACTGGCGGTACTACCGCCTGACACAGGTGGTTGCAACCACCTGTCAGGCGGTATCACCGCCTGCCTGGGGCGATGCTATCGCCCGGCCTTCAATCAACAGGTAGCAGGCCCTTGCCAGAAATTGTATGGGCCTAACCTTTGGCCCAATATAGCCCATTAAAGGCCCAATTGGCCCCCTACTTGGGTTATTAGATTAACACCTAATCCTAACCCAAATTAACATGCTAACTATAAAATTAAAGATATTTCCTAAGCTATTACAAAGTCCGACAAGTCAAGACTTCTTTCGGCGAGCTTCCGGCGAACTTCCGGTGGTCTTCTAATGAACCCTCGGAAACTATTCTGCGGACTCCCGACAAGCTCTTGGACTTCAGGATGATCTTGGCGAGTTCCTACGAGCTTCTTCGGCAAGCTCCGATCTTTCTTGGAAAGCTCCGTGAACTTCCGACTAACCTTCCGGCAAACTTCCGAAAATCCTTCGGCAAACTCCCTACTCATTCTCGGCCAGTTCCGGTAGCACTCCCAATGAATCTTCGAATCTTCCAACGATCCATCGCACTTGACATTCGGCACTTTGTTTCGCTTTACGTCTTCATCGTTATCGTAGTTAATCCTGCGCATAAAAAACAAAACTCTACTTCGATCTAGATAATTTTTATAACGCGAATCGACATTCTGTTGCGCGGCACGTCATTGGCTTATCGGCACTTCGTCCGTTTCTTTAGTACACCGACCTCTCTTGCGATCCATGGCCCAATCGATGGTTGACCTCCGCCACCCTGATATCCTTGGCACAACTTCGCTCTTCTTGGCCCGATGCCCGACGTCCGAAGCCTTCTGCCGATTGTCCAATATCCTGACGTGATTTCCTCTAGTGCAATGTCAATTCCTCCAGCGTCAATTGTCTAATTCTAATCGAGTAGACCTGAGTAACTCAAAACGCAATTAGACAAACAAAATACAATCAATTAGTTTCATTATCAAAATTCGAGATTCAATAATCTCCCCCTTTTTGATGATGACAACTAATTGATGACTAACGGAGTTAACCTTAACTCTATGGAGTTCAACCAAAATTTTCCATATCAATATGCCATTGATAGAACACTTGGATTATCCCAAATCCAACCTACATGTATCACATGTTGAGAGAAAACATCAAACCATCATGTAAATATATAAAATACTCAATCAGTATTACATTGCATGAACTCATCAATCTACACTTCTCCCCCTTTGTCATCAACAAAAAGGAGAAGTAGCATTTAGCTAGTTTTTAAAAGATATACAAGTTTTAAATCATACTAGCTAGATTTTTTATCAACATTCAACATTCAATCATGGAAAATTTATCATGATATGCAAGATATCACTTGTTGTGATGATGTTCATGATAATTCAACACTTGCTTCTAGTGCAAGTTTGCACTTTGCTTTTCTTGAGATTACAAGGTAGCAATTTTGTTATTGTCAAGATAGCAAGTTCCTTTATGGTTAGCACGATACCAATTGTTAGCGATACCAATTGTTGATAAGCAAGCAAGTAAGATAACAAGCTATCAAATTGTTAATCATAATAACAAGTGATACCAATTGTTGATAAGCAAGCAAGTAATAATGATAAGCAAGCTAGCATTCTTTGCGATACACAAGCTAGCTCCCTTTCAATTTTATGCAACCAAGTTTTTCTTTTACAAGCTATCAAATTTTTGTTTGCAATGAGCTAACAATTTTGTAAAATTTACAACATTTTTAAACATGTAAGCTCATGAGTTCAAAAAAAATATATAACTTTGCAATTTCTTTCTTCTCATTTTGAGAAGTGGAGGTTTTATCTTTTTGCAATTTCTAGCTAGCTATGTTTGCCACTTTCTCTTGTGATATCCAAGCTAGCATGTTAACTCCTCCTTTGTCATTGTCGAAAAGAAGAGAGGAATAATATTTTATTTAAATAATTTTGCATCAATCAATATTTCAATTTTTATGTGATGCAAACAAGCCATAGATGTAAAGAATTCATGAAAGATATCAATATAAGACAAGGATCGAGTCATGAATTCCAAAAGACATCTTAAGTTGTCAAAATCCTTTTAGAAAGATATTTCAAAAGGATATATCGCAATCGTAAATATCGATAGGTGATTCATTTGAATGTATCATTTAACTTAAAACTCATGATCAAAATTACATTCAAGAAATTTATGAGATTCATAACATGAATAAAGTTATTACCACATCATCAAAATCTCATTCATAATTTAAGTGATTTATAAATAAATTCATTCACATTAATAGGATAGAAAATACAATCTCTTTTTATGTGATTCATTCTATAAGCATGCTTTTGCCTTTAGTAGAAACATGTATTAACATTCTAGAGCGCAAGGCAAACTTCGTCCTAAAAATCCTTAAGTCAAATCACATTAAGTATGTGACATTTTCCAAAAGATTCGATTCAAGAGATTCATATGGATTCATCAAAACCAAAAACTTTAGAGATAGAAAAATTTTCAAGATCATGCATTTTCTTTTTATGATTTATTTCAAATAAGCATGCCTTTGCCTTTAACATGTTTCAACATTTAAAAACAAAAGGCAAATTTCATAAAACAATTTATCAAGCATGATTCCATAACTTTCAAGCATGATAACACCCTTTTAATATCGAGATGTTCATCATCAAGTAAGATTTCAAAAGGTGTGTTCAAGATTTTTTATTCAAAAGCCATGTATCATCATATAAATTGGATATTATTATCAAAATCTTTCATTCGGAAATTTTACTTAGAACAATGTAGAGTAATTATATGTAACCATGCTCAAGTCCCCCTTTTTTTTATAAAAGTTATGTATCAAGTTTAAGACCGAAAAGGTGATCTCATCAAAGCCATCAAGAACAAACACATAAAGTATAAAAGACATCATGATAGCACATTTTCCATTTTTATGCGATTGATCTTTCATAAGAATTTTCAAAATTTTCATATGAAGACCATCATTGTATAAATTTGAAATACAAGTTTTGTCATCAAAATTATCAAACCAAACATATCAAACATGAAACATCATGATGGTTCATTTTTCATTTTTATGCATTTCACTTTAAGTTGATTTGATCTTTCATAGGGATGTTTAAATGTCATGCATCATATTTTAAATAAAATGAGAGCATCATTAAAATTAGTTATAACAAGATGATCAATGCTCAAATCTTTTGCTGAAATCACACGTCAATTTATAAATCCGAAAAGTAATTTTTATCATAAGATCCGAAGTACATAATCATGGTTAACCTTATTAAGCCTAATCATGCTAATTAACTTTTGTGTTAAAACCATGCATCAAAAACTGATACGGAAATCATAAGCATTCATGGAATTAATCTTGTACACAAATCAAGTGATTATCACCCATAATGTTGCATCATTCAAAATTTCAAAACATAACATGCATGAAAGCTTAGCAATATAATTTTCATGGTCTAAGTTTTTAATTTTTAAAGATGCTAAAAAGAGAAACATGATATAATTTTTGAAAAATAATTTTTATTACCTTCTTTCTAAATTAAGCACTCATGAAAAAGATATCAAGTAATTTCTGTTAGGGATCGAGCGGCACTAAGAGGGGGGGGGGTGAATTAGTGCAGCGGATTAAAAGCGTACTCTTGAAACCGATTTTGTAAAAACACACGTTCGTAGGAAGATCTCGATTTGGCGAAAGAGAACTTGAAAGTAATTGCTTGCATAAAGGAAATAACTATGAACTAAATAACTTGCAACAAAGTAAAGAAATGCTTCAAGAATGTAAACACTCACACATTCATGGACACAAAGATGTATAGTGGTTCGGTCAAATGACCTACATCCACTCTTGAAGCCTTTACGATGAGGCT
Source organism: Musa troglodytarum (assembly GCA_023547065.1). Taxonomy (NCBI): domain Eukaryota; kingdom Viridiplantae; phylum Streptophyta; class Magnoliopsida; order Zingiberales; family Musaceae; genus Musa; species Musa troglodytarum. Next base: position 28,284,014 of record CP097510.1, read on the forward strand.
CCGCTCTTCCACTAGCAATTCCTTTGAAGGGGAAGGATCAAACACCCCTTTTACAACCCTTTACAAGATGTTCACACTTGTACAAGATCTCTCAAGAAAAGGAAGAAGGTGAACTTAGCAAAACAAGACTTTTCAAAACTCTTCACAAGCTCAAGACTTAGAATTTTTGCTCAAAAGGGTTACTCTTTCAGCTGGGAAAGGGAGGGGTATTTATAGATCCAAAGTGGATTCAAAATTGGGCTCCAAATTTGAAATCAATTTGGAGTTCCAAGATCTGGTGGTCAGAGGCGGTGCCACCGCCTGTCACAATCTCTTTGACTGGCATGTGTGCCATCGCTTCGCATAAAGCGGTGCCACCGCTTCGAGCGCGTGCTACGCTGATAGTGGATCGAAGGTGCCACCGCTTTACCAAAGCGGTTCCACCGCCTTTGGTATTAGGATCGCGGTGCTATGCCCAGCGTTCCACCGCTGTTCAACAGGCGGTGCTTCGCATACAGCGGTGCCACCGCGCGGCAGCGACTTCGCCGCCAAAGCGGTTCCACCGCCTTGTGTGGCGGTACCCCGCCCAGCTTGGCGGTTCAGCTTGCCTCATTCGCCAAGGCCGAATGAGCCTGCTTGAGCCTTAACTTGGCTTCAGCGAGACCCGTTGGCCCCTCGATTTTAGGCATGATTTTTCCTCAAATCCTTGCCTTACTCATGTGCAAACTACGAACATAAGACACAACTAATCGTGATTTGATCCGACATGCTTCAAGTCAACTTCCGCGAGATTCCGACAAGCTTCCGATGCTTCCTGATTACTTCCAAGGATTCTCAAAGACACCTCGGATTGTATGGCGAGCTTCAACGAGTCTTCGGCTAGCTTCCGAATCATCCCGGTGAGTTCCGCGAACCTTCGACGATCTCTGAGAGGAACTTCCGAAAACTTCGGCAAGTCCCTGATTCGATCTTTGATGGTTCCGGCAACACATCCGAAAATCTCTCGGACTTCCGATGAACTCTTGAACCCCCGACGGACTTGACCTCGGTAAATCACTTTATGTTTTCTTCCATCATAGTTATTCCTGCACACTTATCTCGACATCCATGGCGCAACTCCGCACTTCTTGGCCCGATGCCCGACGTACGAAGCCTCCTGCCAATAGTCGACCGAACCTCTAGCTTGACACCCAATATCCTGATCGATAGTAGACCTGCGTAACTCAACACGCAGTTAGACAACAAATCACACTCAATTAGGTTCATCATCAAAATCCGAGATTCAACAATCTCCCCCTTTTTGATGATAACAACTAATTGATGACTGACGGAGTTAACCATAACTCCCCGGAGTTTAACACAAACTCCCCCTATCAATATGCCATTGATAGAATACTTGGATTATCCCAAATCCAAGCAACATTCATCATTCATGTTAAGAGAATACATCAAACCATCATGCAAATATATAAAATATTCAATACAATGCATGAAGTCATCAATCTACTTCTCCCCCTATGTCATCAACAAAAAGGAGAAGTAACATCATAGCTAGTTTTCAAGAATATGCAAATCTTTACAACATACTAGCTAAATTTTCATCAACATTCAATCATGGCAAATTTTTCAAGGATGTCCAAGCATAGCAATCCATCACTTGCTTCTTACAATTCATCATAGCAAGTTTGCAGTTTGCTTTTGTAGCATGCTAGCAACATTTAAAATGTTCATGATAGGATGTTCCTTCATTTCAATGATCAAGCTAGAAATTTTTCATTGAAGTTGCAAGCTAGCAATAAATCTTCTCCCCCTTTGTTTTTGTCAAAAAGAATAGTAGGATCAAATACAAAGATTTTCTTTACATCCTCTTTTCATATCATATATCAACTTCCATCAATAAAAAATCTTCATCAATATTCAAAGCATGACATATAGGAGAAGTCATATAGGAGAAAAATTTTTGATTCATCACAATTCAAAAGTTCAAGGCAATAGATTCAAAGAATTCATGAAAGATATCAATAAGGATTAATTCGTGAATACCAAAGATATGATTCATGGTTCATTAAAATTTTTCTTAACAAGATTAAGATAAAGATTCATGAGATAAAAAGAGCAATTTCAAACATTCTCATCAAGAACACATTTTAAAATATTCCAAGTATCAAATATTGAAATATCAAAATTTAGATTGTTTTCTTCCTTTAACAGCTTTTCACATCATTTAAATTTGTATCAATCAATCATTCAATCATATCATGTAATGATAGATATCAATATGAAAAATCAATAAGGATCAAAAGATATCATTCATGATTCATAACCATTCATTTTAGCAAGATCAAGATCATGATTTTCAAACAAATTCTAAACATATAGTTCCGAGAAATCAAAATCATGATTCAGAAATACTTTCTTTATCGTCAATTTTCAATTCATGATAAAGGGTATACAATCAAGAATCATGATATATATATATATATATATATATATATATATATATATATATATATATATATATATATAAAAGATAGCATAGATCAAGTCATGATTCAATGATTCATCAGAAAGAAAATTAATTTTCAATCATCACACAAGGAAGTCATCTCATCAATTCATGAATAAACAAAATTTATATATATTTGTCATGAAGAAAATCTCGATTTACATGTAGGAGTTTTCAAATCATCACGATCATGATTTCATAAATAGAATCTCAAATATATAGTTCCAAGAAATCAAAATCAAGTCATGATTAATGATGTTAACATGCTTTCTTTCCCCTTTGTCGTTAAAGAAGGAAATAAAGGAAAGGGAAGAATATAAATTTTGTTTTACATCAATGTTCAAATCATCACAAAAGGCATACAAGGTAAGGAATTCATATCATTTTTATATCATAAAAGATGTGATGTCGGGCTCATGATTCATTTGATAGTAAGAGCAACAACTTGATTTATACATGATAGATCTAAATTCATCATGAATCATAAAAATAATTTCAAGTATTATTTATCGATATATCAAGACTTGAATTGTTTTCCTCTTTAGTAAATGAAAAAAGAAGCAATCATAGAGGAAGGTATTTCAATTTGCAAAAATATCTCAAGTCAAGAATTCAATGTCATGATTTCAAGAGATCAAGAGAGGAGTCATAAAATTATTCAAACTCATTTTGTCAACTCGAAACTCCTAATCAAATCAAAATATTTTGAGATTCACAACATGAATGAGTGATTATCAACTTTTTAGAGATTGCAAAATGATAAATAGATTTTTGATAAACACTTATTATTAAATCATCAATTTCATAATTCATTTAGAAGATTCTCCTCTATGGTAAATAAAAGGAAATGTAGGAGAACAAAATGAATTAAGGGAGATAGAACATGATTGAAGCATGATTCAATTTTAAAATATGTCTTATGACATAAATACAAATCAAGCATTAGTCAAAACTAGAATCATCCTCAAAATCTCATTCAATAAATTCATACATGATAAGCATGGATTCATGAATTTCTTATAGAAAAATTGATAAGATTGATATAAAGGATTGCATTTTGTTTTTATATGTGATTTGCTTCTTATAACCATGCATTTGCCCTTAATAAAAGTAAATGTCAACATTCAAGACGAAAAGATAAATTGTCATTAAGTCGAATCACATTAAGCATGTGGTACTTTCCAAAAGATTCGATTCAAGAGATCCACATGGATTTATCAAGACCAAAAACTTTAGAGATAGAAAAATTTTCAAGAATCATGCATTTCCTTTTTATAATTTACTTCAAATAAACATGCCTTTATCTTTTAATGTCAAATAAAATAGAAATATCAACTTTTAAAACTGAAACATGAGTTTTTCATCAAGATATGATATCACAAAATCATTAAGCATGATAACAAACTTTTAATATTTTCATTTCAATGATGATTTCATAATGTATGTTCAAACATTTATATGGAAGCCATCATTGTATAAATTTGAAATACAAGTTGTCATTTAGCCTATTAAGATCAAAAGCATTACACGTAAAGCATCATGATAGTGTAATTTCTCATTATTTATGTGTTCCATTTCAAGTGATTTGATGTTCATATGAGTATATTCATGTTTTTCATATAGGTCCAAAGAGCACATTTCAAGAGAAATCATTAAGACCGAAAACATGAGGCACATTTTTTTTTTAAATATTCATCATGTTTTTATTTTTATGAGATTCACAAGACTCATAACATGAATTCATTCATCTCAATAGAATGAGAAAAAAAAATACTTTTTCATTTTAAGCAATTTGATGTGAGCATATTCAAAATTTTTATGAAAACATGTATCAAAATAAAACACAAGCTTAGTCATAAAATCGTCAAGACCAAATATGTAAAAATGATAGCACACTTTTAATTTTTATGTTAAAAGGCCATGTTCAAATTTTTGCCAAAATCATGCATCTATTTATAAATTCGAAAAATATGTTTCATCATCACAATATGACACTTTATTACTTCAAAAGCTCATGCATGATATAAAATCATCAAGCATCATATTTGGAGACAATGTAAACCATCAAGATACACATGCATGGATTAATCCTAAGCATTATCACAAATCTTGCATCATTCATATGTTTACTTTTCAAAAATACTATAAAGAAAAGCATAGTATAATTTCAAAAAAAAAAATTTAATTTCTAAAAACATAAGAAAAGCATAAAAAAAATCCTACAAACTAAGTTAAGCATTCATGGAAATCATCAAGTAATTTCAAAATAATTTAAGTTACTTACCTCATTGTCGAAGCCCATTAAAGCGTAGTTTGCTTCTTCTTTTCTTGATTCTTCTTTCCAAGCCTTCTTCTTCTTCTTTGGCCTCTTTCAAGTTCATTTATGTTTTTAATTTTATTTAATGAACTTGTTAACATTCATTATATGTGTTCAATGTCCTCATTGTCCTCATCACTTGAGTCATCACTCAAGTGGCATCCATTGTCCGATATTCAAAAACCTTCTTGTACTATAGAAGGGGATCCAGATGTTTATCATGTCCATGATGTTCTAAACGTCACATGAAACCCATAACATAGGTCTTTAAAGACCCAATAAGTTCATTAATAGGATAGTTATTTAGATCTTTTGTTTCTTGTATTGCGGTTATTATTGGATCCCATCTTTTTGGAAGAGATCTTAAAGTCTTGTTTACGAGTTCAAAGTCCGAAAAATATTTACCAAGAGCTTTTAGACTATTGATGACATCCGAGAAACGGGAGAACATGTCATCGATAGTCTCACTTGGTGCCATTCGGAAAATCTCAAAATCGTGCATCAAAATATTAACTTTCGAGTCTTTGACTCTACTCGTTCCTTCGTGCGTGATTTCAAGAGTTCACCAAATGTCAAAAGCCGTTTCACATGTAGAAATCTGGTTGAACTTATTTTTGTCTAAAGCGTAAAATAAGGCATTCATAGCCTTTGCATTTAAAGAAAATAACCTTTTCTCCAAATCCGACCATTCGTTCGTCGGTTTAGAGGAAGGTTGAAAGCCATTTTCGATGATGTTCCACAAATCCAAGTTCATTGAAAGCATGAAAACTCTCATTCGAGTTTTCCAATATGTGTAGTCCGAACTGTTAAAAAACGATGGACGAAAAACCGAAAACCCCCCTTAAAAACTATTTAGAGCCATTTCTCACGGGTGTAAACCCGAAAGAGAAAGAACGTGGCCCTGATACCAATTGTTAGGGATCGAGCGGCACTAAGAGGGGGGGGGGGGTGAATTAGTGCAGCGGATTGAAAGCGTACTCTTGAAACCGATTTTGTAAAAACACACGTTCAGAGGGAAGATCTCGATTTGGCGAAGAGAACTTGAAAGTAATTGCTTGCGTAAAGGAAATAACTATGAACTAAATAACTTGCAGCAAAGTAAAGAAATGCTTCAAGAATGTAAACACTCACACATTCATGGACACAAAGATGTATAGTGGTTGTCAAATGACCTACATCCACTCTTGAAGCCTTTACGATGAGGCTCGCTCTTCCACTAGCAATTCCTTTGAAGGAAGGATCAAACACCCCTTTTACAACCCTTTACAAGATGTTCACACTTGTACAAGATCTCTCAAGAAAAGGAAGAAGGTGAACTTAGCAAAACAAGACTTTTCAAAACTCTTCACAAGCTCAAGACTTAGAATTTTTTGCTCAAAAGGGTTACTTTTTCTTACCGGGAAAGGGAGGGGTATTTATAGATCCAAAGTGGATCTGAAACAACCCAAATTTGAAATCAATTGGAGTTCCAATCAGGTCGGTATGCGTTACCGTCACGGGCGGTACACCGCTTGTCACAATCTTTTGACCTAAGTATGTGAAGTGGTGCTACCATTAGAACAGACCTGAAGTGTGCTAATGTACCCAAAGGCTCACCGTCAGGTTAGGATCGGGCGGTATCGCTTCACCGCTGCTCCACCATTGCTCGGTCATGCATATCGCTTCGCACAAAGTACACCGCTGGTTCACATCAGAGCTGTGCCAGCCAAAGCGGTTCCATCGTCTACCAAAGTGTTTCCATCGCCTGTGCTTGGCAGGCCCAGCTGTCATTTCATTTCCTGGGCCAAGGCCGACGAGCTCTGTTTGAGCTCTGTACAATTTGGTTTCAGCAGAGACCCTGCTGGTCTCTATTTATTTTAGTCAGGATTTTTCCTCAAATCCTTGCCTTACTCATGTGCAAACTACGAACATAAGACACAACTAAGCGTGATTTGATCCGACATACTTCAAGTCAACTTCCGGCGAGATTCCTGCAAGCTTCCGATGCTTCCTGATTGCTTCCAGTGGATTCTCGACACCGGATTGTATGGCGAGCTTCAACGAGTCTTCGGCTAGCTTCCGAATCATCCCGGTGAGTTCCACGAACCTTCGACGATCTCTGAGAGGAACTTCCGAAAACTTCGGCAAGTCCCTGATTTGATCTTTGATGGTTCTGGCAACACATCCGAAAATCTCTCGGACTTCCGATGAACTCTTGAACCCCCGACGGACTTGACCTCGGTAAATCACTTTATGTTTTCTTCCATCATAGTTATTCCTGCACACTTATCTCGACATCCATAGCGCAACTCCGCACTTCTTGGCCCGATGCCCGACGTACGAAGCCTCCTGCCAATAGTCGATCGAACCTCTGGCTCGACACCCAATATCCTGATCGATAGTAGACCTGCGTAACTCAACACGCAGTTAGACAACAAATCACACTCAATTAGTTTCATCATCAAAATCCGAGATTCAACAATTTCAAAATAATTCAAGGGAGTTAAGTTGCTTACCTTGTAGTCGAAGCCCGTCAAAGCCCAATTCGCCATTTCGTCATTTGATTCTTCTTTACGCTTCTTCTTCAACTTTGGCCTCTTCCTCCGTTCAAGTTCATTATTTATTTTAGATTTTTGTTTATTGAACTTGTTAAAATGCATTGTTATGTGTTCAATGTCCTCATCACTTGAGTCATTACTTAAGTGGCATTCATTTGTCTAAGGTTCCAAATCCTTCTTGTTCTTTGGAAGGTGGTTCAAGTATTCTTCGGGTTCAAAATATTCCATAAGTGTCATTTCGTAGGTCATTAATGACCCGATTAATTCTTCTAATGGAATATTATTTAAGTTTTTTGTCTCTTGTATTGCGGGTATTTTAGGATCCCACCTTTTTGGAAGGGATCTTAAGATCTTGCTTACGAGATCAAAATTCGAAAAAGATTTACCAAGAACTCTTAGACTATTGACGACATCCGTGAAACGGGTGTACATGTCGTATATAGTCTCGATTGGTTGCATTCGAAAAACCTCAAAATCATGCATTAAAATATTAACTTTCGAGTCTTTGACTCTACTCGTTCCTTCGTGTGTGACTTCAAGTTTGTGCCAAATTTCAAAAGTCGTTTTACACGTTGAAATCCGATTAAACTCGATTTTATCGAGAGCACAAAATAAGGCATTCATAGCCTTTACATTTAAAGAAAAATATTTTTTCTCTAAGTCCGACCATTCGTTCGTCGGTTTAGAGAGAAGTTGAAAATCGTTTTCAACAATATTCCATAAATCCAAATTCATAGAAATCAAGAAAACTCTCATTCGAGTTTTTCAATAAGTGTAGTCCGATCCATTAAACAACGGTGGACGAAAAATTGAAAAGCCCTCTTGAAAATCATTTAGAGTCATTTCTCACGGGTGTAAATCCGAAATAAGAAATACTGAACTCTGATACCAATTATTAGGTTCAAAGTGACACTAAGAGGGGGGGGTGAATTAGTGCAGCGGATTAAACTGAATAAAACTTGAAAATCGATTCCGGAGATTTGCTTAAGAATTTGATTCCGCGAAAGAGACTTTAACTTGAAAATATTCAAGTAAATGAAATTGGAAGTAGGGAGAAGAAATCCAATCAGTTTGCAGCTTAAGAAATTTACGATGTAGAATTTAAGTACTCACACAACAAGTAAATGCAACGATGCATAGTGGTTCGGTCAAATGACCTATGTCCACTCTTGAAGCCTCCTCCAATGAGGCTCCTAACTTCCACTACCAAGTCTCTTGAAGGGGAAGGACCAAACACCCCTTTACAGCCTTTTACAAGAGGTTCCCTCTCTTTACAGGATTTTTACAAGGAGAAGAAAGGAGAAGAACACTTGAACAATTGAAAGTAGGAATTTGCTATAGCTTAGACTCAATTCTAACACTGCAAAAGTCCCTGCAAAGGTCCCTCAACAAACTAGGAGTAAAGGGGTATTTATAGAGCTTTTTGAGATTCAAAAATCCCGCTCAAAGAGGTCTCGTCCGAAATTTCGGATCAGAGGCGTACTCTTTGCTTAGCACAAAGTACTCGACACCTGCTAGCGTGTGTCAGTGTGCTAGCGGTACTACCACCTGGCACTGGCGGTACTATCGCCTGACACAGGTGGTTGTAACCACTTGTCAGGCGGTACCACCGCCTGCCTGGCGTGGTGCTACCGCCCGGCCTTCAGTCAACAGGCGATGCTACCGCCTGGCCTATGGTCAACAGGCGGTGCTACCGCCGGCCCTTGCCAGAAACTATATAGGCCTAACCTTCGACCCAATACAGCCCATTAAAGGCCCAATTGGCCCCCTACTTGGGTTATTGGATTAACACATAATCCTAACCCAAATTAACATACTAACTACGAAATTAAAGACATTTCCTAAGCTATTACAAAGTCCGACAAGTCAAGACTTCTTTCGGCGAGCTTTCGGTGAACTTCCGGCGGTCTTCCAATGAACCCTCGGAAACTAATCTGCGGACTCCCGATAAGCTCCTAGACTTCACGATGATCTTGGCGAGTTCCTACGAGCTTCTTTGGCAAGCTCTGATCTTTCTTGGCAAGCTCCGTGAACTTCCGATGAACCTTCCGACGAACTTTCGAAAACCCTTCGGCAAGCTCCCTACTCGTTCTCGACCAGTTCCGACAGCACTCCCAATGAATCTTCAAATCTTCCAACGATCCATCGCACTCGACTTTTGGCACTTTGTTTCGCTTTACGTCTTCATCGTTATCATAGTTAATCCTACACACAAAAAATAAAACTCTACTTCGATCTAGATAATTATTATAACGCGAATCGATATTCTATTGCCTGGCACGTCATTGGCTTATCGGCGCTTCGTCCGTTTCTTCGGCACACCATCCTCTCTTGCGATCCGTTGCCCAATCGGTGGTTGACCTCCGCCACCCCGATATCCTTGGCACAACTTCGTTCTTCTTGGCCCGATGCCCAACATCCGAAGCCTTCTACCGATTGTCCAATATCCTGACGTGATTTCCTCCGGTGCAACGTCAATTCCTCAAGCGTCAACTGTCTAATTCTAATCGAGTAGACCTGTGTAACTTAAAACGTAGTTAGACAAACAAAATACAATTAATTAGTTTCATCATTAAAATCTGAAATTTAATAGATGTACGTGATGGAAGCGCTGATTTGAGGACTCTTTAACTAGCAAGGGGGAATGATATGAACTAGTAAGCTGATTATAATTCTGTCAAAGTTTTTTTAACTATTTATGGAGGACCAATGACAAGAGCTAAAGCTAAAAGAATAAAAAAAGCCTTAACTTATTTATTGGAAAGCATTTGGAAGGAGCAAGCTGGTCAAGACTCAGTCAAGATTCTATGGTTGCAAGAAAAGCGGTCAACATGATCATGAAGAGAGAAGAACAAATTTAAAGAACCCATCTTAAAGAATAAAGGTCATTCAGCCATGTTGAACCATATTCATGAATTAAAAATATGAATATCATTTAATACATTTAATAGATTCATTCCTCTTGTACTTAGCCTCATACTTTATAAATAAGGCTGACTTGTGTTGTAAGAAAATAATTTGAGAAGTATAATCTGTAATATCTCTCATTTTTAAAATTTATGTAAAGATCTATGTGTAAAATTTGAGGACCTATTTGTAAATATTAAAATTTTAGGGATTAAACTATTAAGTTAAAAAAAAGAAAATAGTGATTTTTTTATCCCACCGCCTCTTTGTTTCCTCATGCGCACTTTTGTTTCCCACATGAGGAAAACATAGGTGGTGAGTCGATGGAGGAGAAGGGAAGGAGAGGAAGAGGGGAAGGGGAAGAGGAAGAGAAGAGAAGAGAAGAGAAGGAGAGAAGAGGAGAGGGAGTTGTGTCGTGGGGGAGAAGGTGAGGAGAAGGAAAAAGAGAAGAAAAGGAGGGGAAAAGGGTAGAGAAGGGGGTTACGCTTCTCTGCCTTTTGCACGAGGAGGTGCGTTGGTGGAGAAGGGGAAAGAGAGGAAGAAGAGAAGAAGAGAAGGGGGAGGAGAGAAGAGAAGAAGGGAAGAGGAAAGAGGGTTACGACGTGGTTGTGGTTGTGGCTGTAGTTGTGACTAGGAAAGAAGCAAAGGAAGAAGAAGAAGAAGAGAAGAGGAAGGAAGGAAGGATATGGCTAAGGCTATGACAACAACGATTGGGAAATAAGAAGAGGAAGGACGAAGAGGAGGAGAGGAAGAAGAGACGGGAAGAAAGAGCTATAGTTGTGGCTGCGGCTATGATAGCTACAGCTAGGAAAGAAGAAGAGGAAGTTAGAAGAGAAGGAGAGGAAGAAGAGTAGGGGAGGAAGAAGTGGCTACTGGGAGAAAAAAAAAAGAAGAGGAGAAGGGGAGAAAGGAAAGAAGAAGAGAAGGTATCAAGGCTGCGACTACAACTATGGGAGAGAGAAGGAAGAGGAATGAGGAGAGGGGAGAATACGCAACTATACGCTTCTATGTTCTGCAATGATTGCAGCAGTGGGAGAGAGAAAAAAAGAAAGTAAGGAGAAGAGGAGGAAAAGTAGAAGAAATATTTGGGCTTAAAACTTCTTCAGATCGAAATCTTTGAAAGACAAGTATTCTAATCCTTTCTACTACCATTCTAATCTTTGCTTTTATCTTGATTATAAGAAAATTTGAATAGTTCTAGACTTGCAATCTGTTATAAATCTTGTTTAGATTGATCGATTTGAATATGGAAAATTTTTAGAATTTTAACTTTTTCTTACTTATTTATTTATAACTCTCTGTTGAAAACTCTGATTTATAAAAACATAATTTATTAGAATTTAGACTTATAGATCTTTCTTTTGATACCTAGACCGAAAGATTTAGAGTTCAAATGACTACCCAAAATTTTATTTCGATTGACCCTATGGAATCTATAAAATAGAGACTATAAGATCCGGCCTTTTAGTACTCTTTTACTTATAACTGTCTATTAAAGAATCCAATTATGGTAAAACCTACTTCATGAGAAACTAGATTCATAGATCTTTCTTTATACATATAGATTGAATAATTTGGAGTACAAATACTTGCCCAATCATATGTTGAATTTGATCATATAGATTCTATAAAATAGAGATTTTGTTCCCTGACCTTTGGTTATCAAATTATTTGTAACTCTTTGTTAAAAATATCAATTTATATAAAACTTATTTCATCTAAAATTATATTGATTTAGCATTCCAAATACACCTTTCTTGAGTAATTTGGATCATAATTAATTATCCAAATAATTCATGAAATATGTCTTTCAAATTTTGCCAGAATCAAGCTTTTGTCGATGTTGTCTATTATTGTCTAATCCCTTTTGAAATTAATTTCAACTAAAATTCTTCTTTTAATTGAGCTTTATATTATTGCTTTAAATTCTTGTGTGCTCTTACTTTTATTTCATTTCAAATTTAAATACATTTGTGAAAGAATATATTTGTATCATATTATTTCGTAAAGGCACATGTAGGTTTCGTTGTTCCGCATATGCTTCTGATATGTACCAATTTTGTTGTTTACACTATCCTTTTATACTCTAGTATTTTATGAGATAATATGAACCTTTGCTAGAAATAGTAAAGAGAGTTATGCTTAGAGCACGCGATGCTTTGTCGGCCCCCTATGACTTCACTCAGATGTGGGTGGGTGGAGCTCCCAAACATAAGAGACTTATGTTTAGTGGTTATCCAGAAATAGATAAACCATATTATGCATGTGATCCCACTACACTCTCTGTACTTTTTATATGATATCCAAAGCATTGCTTATGTATTTATACATGCGTTTTAGATGAGAATGAAATGAATATGATGCCTAATATGACATTTGAGCTTTTGTTTCTTATTTGTTATATTAATATACTTCAAAATATTTTATATACCCTTGATATGTTTCGAAATATTTCATATGTCATTGATATGCTCCAAAATATTTCACATAATGTTGATATGCTCTGAAACATTTCATAGGCCATTGATATATTCTGAAATATTTCATTTGTCATTGAAATACTTTGAAATATTTTATATGCTATTGATATACTCTAAAATATTCTATGCGCTATTGATATGCTCCAATTACTCTTTACTCCATTCGTTATGAACCAAAGATATTTTGATTGAAATAGCATTTGTGATTATGTATCTAATGAGATGATATCTATGAACTCTTGTATTCCTACCTTGCATTGTGATACCAAGTTTGCTTGTAGCTTTGCTCCCTCTTGTTATGGATATATTTGCCACTTGCTAAGCTTTGTAACTTACTCCATTACTATATAACCCTTTTTCAAGTTAGCTTGTCACTCACTGAAATATTAAAATTAAGCTAAGGTAGTGGAAAACTATTTAGATTGTGGACAAGTCTTTATGGGTTATGTTATTATTGTATAAGTGTATTTTGTATGTAATAAAATATTATCAACAAATTTAAATTGATATATCATGTAAAATTTTTAAAAAGACCTATTACATTTGGAATCTTGGAATTAAGTTTAATTTGTATAATGATATGAACTTATGGTAAATGTTGGAGTTATAATTGAATAGATTCCCACACTTATAGATTTATGATGTGATTATTGTTTAGTTAAATTGGCTTGGGTTTTTATAAATGTTTGAGTGATGTGATGCATGATATATAAACTGCACAAGTTTTATGGATATGAATTTTGATGTTTGAATATTTTTCAGTGTCCTCAAATATTAGTTTAGATCCTATTATTTGATTATAGATGAATTATCATATTATCGATTTAAGATAGGGTCACATCTCTTGAATGTTATAATTTTGGGGAGGCGTGACATAATCATCTTTCAACACTAGTAAATATTTTATTTTTAAGTTATTGTATAAACTTTGAAACTTATCAAACTTTTTTGCTTGAGGCGTTCAAAATCTAAAATATTTGCTTTTCCTGTCAACTTATTAAACTTTTTAGTTTGTGGTATTGTAAGAGAATCAAAGTGCTATTTTAATTATTTCATCAATTTTTGATTGATAAAGTGATTAGAATAGTTTCTCTTATTTTAATCTTAAACGATCCGTTTTGTCTTCAATTCATTAGAGGGTGTAAAATTACATTCCATATGTATCATAGCTCTTTAGCTATCGGGATGTATGATTGCTAAGTTGATAATTTTCATCACTATTATTTTGCATTATAACACATCTTTGATCATTTTTGGATACATTACTATATATCATGAATCCTCCTAAACCGGATGGTACTGCAAGAACTAGAGATAAAGTCAACCTCCTTTTCAGTTCTTGAAACTATTTTCATAAGCATCAATCTATTCAAATTTAATATTCTTTCTTACTAATTGGGTGAGAAGTGATGCTATATTAGATAATCCTTCCACAAAACGTTTGTAATAACATGTCATCCCAAAAAAACTCCTTACCTACATTATAGTAGTCAACTTAGGCTCATTACTAACTACTTCTACTTTAACTTGATCCATCGAAACCCCTTCCTTGGATACATTATGCCCAAGGAAGGCTATCTTCTTTAGCCAAAATTTACACTTCTTAAACTTTGCATACAATTGTTTTTCTTTCAAAATACTTAAGGTTGTTTTTAAATGTTCTATATGTTTCTTAGAGTATAAGTATATCAAAAATATCATCAATAAAAACTATCACAAATCTATCTAGATACTCCTTGAAAATCTTATTCATCCAGTCTATAAAGATAGTTAGTGTATTTGTCAAACCAAATGACATCATTAGAAATTCAAAATGTCCATATCTAGTACTAAAACTAATTTTGCGAATATCGTCCTTCTTGATTTTTTAATTGATAATACTCTACTCTCAAATCAATTTTGGAAAATATTGATGCACATTATAATTGATCAAATAAATCATTAATTCTGAAAAGTAGATTCTTGTTCTTAATAATTACTTTATTTAACTCTTTGTAATCTATACATAATTGTATTACCCAATCCTTTTTCTTTACAAATAGGACTAGTGAAAAGCTAGTGCGAATGAATCCTTTATCGAGGAGCACCTACAATTATATCTTTAACCTTTTCAGTTCTATTGGAATCATTCTATAAGGTGTTTTAGAAATAAGTATAGTGCTCGATATTAAGTCTATGATAAATTCAATCTCATTATCTAGTGGCAATCCATAGAGGTACTCTAAAAACACAAGGAATTTGCTCACAACTGACATCCTCTAGCTCGATCTTTAGTTTCACCCTAGTGTCAATCACATTGTCAGATATATCTTATGCATCCACCATTTATAAGTCTCCTTGCTTTCATTATTGAGATAAAAGAGATTGATATTTTTTTTCTTTAAAACTAGTAAATGCAAACTCTACTAATTCTGGAGGTTAAAATACTACTCTCTTCTTATTCCAATTAAGAAAAGGATGATGTTTAGACAACCAATCTATATTCAATATAATATCAAAATCTTATATGTTCAATATTATTAGATCTGTAATTAATCCTTTATTAACAATCTAAATTAGATAATATCCCAATCCTAGACTTGAATATATTATATCAATTGATGGAATAACTATTCAATCCATCACATCTAATATTTTAGATGATTTGCTTAGTTTTTCCACACAAGCTAATGATGCAAAAGAATATGTGGTGCTAGAATCAATTAATGCATGTAAGAAAAATATCATAAATAAATATCCCACTTAAGATTATTGATGGACAAGTTTGTCTCTCTTGGTCATCACAAAGGATCCACTCGATACTCTTTTATATTCTGAAGAGATTGTTATATAGTTCTTTGCTAAATGTTTTGACTTTCCATATAAAAATATAGCTCTTTTTAAGATATTCACCCATATTATGCTTTCCACATTTAGGACAGGTGGGTCTTTGCGCCTAAGCTAGCTAAGAAGATTGAGATATCTAACCCACCTTTCATTATATAGGGTATTTAGGTTAGCTTTATTATTACCCTTGACTTAGATGTCTTTTTTTTTATTACCCAAAATCTGTTGTGAGGCCCTGTTATTAAAATTAGCATCATTCCTTGGTAATGCATCTATTGGGCTTGAAAAAAAATTTTCTCGACCTCCTTTGTCTCCAAGGTCTTTTCCACTATTAAAAAATAAAAAATATCTAGGGCATTTATTATCTTCTACTTTGGGTTCCTATAAATTTCTGCTCTGAGTTCTTATAGAAATTGGTCTACCCTTAAAGCATTAGTGTAATCGTATGGGGTGCAAATTAGGATAACTCTTCAAACTTTTTAAGATAATTCATCATAAAGATTAACGAGACAGTCTCTACTTTTATCTTGATCATCACAAAGGCTTTGCTTGGTACACTTTTTTTGTTCTGATGAGATTATTGTACAATTCCTTACTAAATGTCATACTTTTCATATCGAAAATGCATTCCTTTTCCTTCAAGATATTATCCTCATATGATGCTTCCCATATTTAGGATAAGTGGGTCTCTACACTTGAGCTAGCCTCGAAAATTAGAATGTTTGACCCATTTTTCCTTATGTAGGGTATTTAGGTTACCTCTATTGTTATTTTTGACCTCAGTATCATTTTATTCTAATGTCTATAATGTATTATGAGGTCCTATTGTTAAAAATAATATCTTTTCTTAGTATATCATGGCTATAGTATATCTATTGGGCTTGAAAATTTTTTTGTTTGGTCTCCTTTACCACTGTCCTTTTCTATTACTATAAAATAGGAAATATTTGGGGCATTCATTATCATCTTTACATCTCAATAAATTTCTTTTCTAAGTCCTTATACAAATTGATTCGAATGAATATAATAGGTTCACTATATTAACTTGAATATATATTTTTAAATATTATTTCAAATTAGGCTAACTTGATTGCAATTGTATCCCATAGTTATAACTATAGATTAAAAAAAAATCGACAAGAATACAAGCACATACTCTTAAGAAAATCATTTATGTATATTGGAAAGAAATTTGGGTGAATTCCTGTTTAGACTTTTTTTTTTTTGGAAAGTATTCTCAATTTCTAGAATTTGTTACCAATACTTTTTTTTTTGTCTAATACCTAGAATATCCCCAATCACCTACCTATTTATTTCTTATTTTTCTTATAAATTAATACATTGGGTGAACTAGTCCAATTAGATTGTGTTATAATGTCTTCAATAATACTACAATGTAATAAAAATATATTTATTTATAAATTATATAAAAAATATTATTTTTATAATATTTTACATAATATTATAATATTTTCAGTAATACTAAAAAAATACTATAATGCAGCAAAAAATACTATATTAATGTATTTTTTAATTATGTTATATATATATATATATTTTATTTTACTGAAAACACTATAACATAGCATAAAAACTTTACAATTGCATCGATTCACTAGTCCATAGACAAAATGAGATAATGAAAGGGAGAAAAAAAAAGATAGTTGAGGGTATTCCCAGTGTTAAGTACAAAAAATATTATTACCAAATTCTGAAAATAATGGCACTTCCTGAGAAAAGCAAAAAAAAAAAAAAATTTATGGAATTCATCCAAAAAAAATTTCTTGAAAGAACATTTCTCTTGAACTTCAAAAAAAAAAAAAACACTTGTCTCACGGTACAAGTAATTAGTGATCATCCTGCCCTGACCATTGAACGTCGGATCTTGGCCCAAACGCAGCTATTTTTTCATTAAGATCAGTCAAAAGAATGAGTTTGATGGCCAGCATCTGCAAGCGAGCCACAATTTGGCATCAGATGTGCATCTCATGAAAGATGTTCGACGCGGCAGGCAACAGTGTCCACCGCAGAAGACTGCACCGCTTAAACCTTTTGCGAGGTTCTTGTTCATATTTATGAGCGTCCTGTGGCGCTGCTACCACTTCATAATGAATATGGATCAATACTACACCTTTTTCTTCATGTCAGAGGACACCACTCTCACTGGTTCTCAGTCCTGGCTGCTCGTTCTGAGCTGCTCCCTCTCCAACTGCGATAATCTTCCTCAACCTAATGCGCAAATCTTTTCAGAATAGACAACACTTAAAAGCTGCTTTCTTTCCTTTTATACTCCAGCCATTACGGAGCGCTGATGGAACAATTACCCATCTTTATCCCAGAGGGAGACAAAAGAGGGTAAAAGTGCACACCAATTATAAACCATCACCGTATGATAGTAGGGATAACCTGCCGTGTCAAAAATTTCTCCCAACTGCTACCCAAATAAAGATGTTATAAGTCGAAGGTCCCACTAAAAAAAGACGAAGTTGCCATGAGAGCTTGTGGAGAACTTCTCCGAAGGACCACATTCCAGCTCATCTACAGAATTCTGCTTGAACATCAAAGTTTTGGTAACATCTGGATTTACGAATTGGTATTCCAGCTCACTTTCGCTTACCTGTCAACCGCAAAAGCTATACATAACCATGAGACCTTGGAAAAAGAAGGCAAGAAAGAAAGGTGAAATCAAAGCAGCACCTAGAGCATTCACTCTCAATAACTCTGACACGTTACTGTCGTTGAAGAAGACAAAATAGTTGCTATGGATGGTGTAGTTTGTCGTTGGCAGCTGATGTAGTAAACCACGTTAATCTTAGAGTCTTGAAATGGCCAGTCGACTGAAGAGCCGAGGTTTAAAGTTGGAACGGCAAGAATGAATAGGGGTTAACCAAATGCAAGAAAAATTCCAATATATTTGCCCCTCAAGGCGAGCATTCCGAATGATGAACTAGAAGAAATGAGTTGTCCGAGTCCCTACAAAACGACGCTGCCAAAAGTCTTCCTCAGCCAGCTGCTATACAATACGTTGAGATCTTTCGTGTTTGTATTTAATATAGAAATTAAACTTGCAACTAAGAATTAGTCGGATGATATCCGTTTCAATAATTCTGTTGTGGAGAAACGAGATGCATCATAGTTACAGGCCTACGAAGGCATTCTGTGCACCGACAAGTTTCACGTTCAGCTCTAAACGATGAAGTCTTCCCTGGTAGCTCTGCCTTGCTACAGCCTTTAACCGAAGTTTCCAAGCCGCCAGGCGAATGATTGCTCAGTCTCTTTTTCTTATTCCAGCATTACGGATTTGAGGGGAATATTCATACTTGGACTAACGTAATGTTCCATGAAATATGTAGTCTGTACATTTCTGGTCATCCCCCCACCCCCCCCCCCCCCCCCCCATATCAATTGTCTCGTATACTGTTCCTAGTTGCAGATCCGCCGTTAGAATTTATACATCATTAAAGGTTCATTCTAGAGAGGATTAACATGACAACTACAGCCTGATTAGGAGAATTTGACCAACTAAAATTGTGTATAGATTTGTATGTCTTGCGTTGGATCGTTTAAGTCGTCACGATCACAGACGTTGTCCTGTCGGTATCAGTCAGACAAAGACAGGGAAGTCGGTGGACATTTGAACAGTGCAAAACCGAGGCTTGATGCAGGGTTTTACCAGAAGGTGAAAACGAGGAATACTACTGAATGAAATCGTCGCAGTGATGGTTAAGTCTCATGTGAAAACGAACTCGACGCTGTCGGTGCGTCTTCCGATACTGTAGACGAGCGGTTGCCCATCGACTGGTTTGGAATGGGCTCCATGTGGTCGAGTAAGCCAATGAAGTGAATCCCCTCCTCTCCTTGGTATAAAACTCGGAAATCGGAAAGAGAAGGAACAAGAGGGAGTTGGGAAGAAGAAAGGGCAGAAAAGAAGCAAAAATGAAGCCTCTCAGGACTTCCCCAAGGCCTGAGGCAAGGAGGACAGGAAATGCCTTCATCATAGCATCCATGCTTCTTTCTCTCTGCATCATGTCTCTTATCAAGGCTCGCTACTGTGCGGTTCCATTTGGTCAGTCCTTCACTTCAGATGCTGTTTTCTTTTGCTGTTGCGGTCTTCTGTTCTTAGGAAAACACCGTTGCTCTTCTTGCAGGTAAGTTGCAGGAGTCTACCGAATTGGAACTAGCCATGGAAACTCTAAGGATGGTGACAGCCAAGAGAGGCGACCCTGCTTCAAAAGGTGAATTCATTAGCATATGTCCTCGGAGAATTTAGATAGCTAGAAGAATAATATGGACTGCGAAGAAGGAAAATAATATGAAACCTGGTTCATGTGGTGTCAGAAGCAATTGTGCGAGTTAGTGATCTGCAAGAACTGAAATGTTGAACTTAGAGCGCTTACTGATCTATGATTCACAAAAAGATGTTCACCATTCACTTGTTTGTGTCGGTTGCAAGACTGAGGGCAGTTAAAATGCCCTTAAAGCCACAAAAAGAACATAATTGTTCCTGAAACTCTTGGGGATTCTGATAGTTTGCCAAAACCTTTTCTGAGATGCTTACACTCATAACTTCCTTTTTTGTGAACATAAATGGCATTGGTAAAAATTTTCTGATTGCAGGGGAAAAGGTGAGTGGAGAAATAGCTGCTATGGATCTCAAGAAACCATTATGTGTGGAAACAAGCCGTAGATCCGATGTTTGCGAGGCAGTAGGCGATGTAAGGGTGAAAGGAAGCTGGCAGACCATCTTTGTGCACCCTTCCCTAGCAAGCCAAGAATGGAAGATGAAACCTTATGCTCGGAAGCATGACCGGCCCGCTCTTGCTCACATCAAAGAATGGGCAATTAAGCCGTTCCCAGATCAAGAACCAGCCCCGGCCTGCACCGTGAACTATACAATCCCCGCGGTGGTGTTCTCGATCGGTGGGTACACCGGAAACCTCTTCCATGACTTCACCGACGTGCTGGTCCCCCTGTTCATCACCTCCTACCACTTCCATGGTGATGTCCAATTCGTCATCGCCGACGCAAAATCCTGGTGGCTGAGCAAGTTCAGCTTAATCCTCAAGCAGCTGTCCAAGTACGAGATCATCGACGCCGACAACGACCAAGACGTGGTGCGATGCTTCCCTCGAGTGATCATAGGACTCAACTTCCACAAGGAACTGGGCATCGACCCTGCCAAGGCTCCGAACGGATACTCCATTATGGACTTCAAGGAGATGCTGAGGAAATCGTACGGCCTAGAGAGGCCAACGGCGGAACCGTTGGGTGACCAATGGGACGTAAGGAGAAAGCCCAGGCTGCTAATCATATCTCGCAAGACCTCGAGAGTGTTCTTGAACGAGAGGGGGATGTCGGACATGGCCATGAGTCTTGGATTCGACGTGAGGATCGCCGACCCCGATGTAGCCACCGACTTGGGCAAGTTCGCGAGGCTGGTGAACTCAGCCGACGTGATGATCGGAGTCCATGGCGCCGGGCTCACCAACATTGTCTTCCTCCCTGCAGGGGCTGTGCTCATCCAGGTTGTTCCCATGGGCAACCTGGAGTGGCTGGCAAGAGACACCTTCGAGAATCCATCACCAGATATGCAGCTCAAGTACTTGGACTACCGCATCCAAGCGGATGAGAGCACGCTTAGTGACCAATACCCGAGAGATCACCCTGTGTTCACAGATCCCCAATCAATCCACAAGAAAGGCTGGAATGAGCTGAGCAGAACCTACTTGGAGAACCAAGATGTGAAACCTCATCTGGGCAGGCTGAGGATCACATTGTTAGAGGCTCTCAACATCATGCCGCACAGCCGCAAGATGACTCAGTGATTGCTTCCACCTGGAATCCGTTGTTCGCTTTTCTTTTTCTTTCAGAAACATAACCCATCATCTTGTTGTAAGAAAGATGGATGGATAGGTCGGTGTATAGCTAGATAGATGTATGGCTGGATAGATAATATTGTGCTGCTATAGGGAAGTAGAGTGATGCTTACACCTTGTGATAACAAACAACGAGTGTACTGGAGAAAAGAAAGATCAACGCCAGAATAGTTTGAATATGATGCAAAGCAGTATTACTTTATATTTATGTTACTATAGCTCCATCACTTAATACGCCAGCCTCATTGCCAGTCTGATTACAAATACTGTGCCATATTTTTATGCAACAAAAAATAAACAGATTCTATGTTTTCCTTCTTCTTTTTAACTAAATAAAAGGTCAATTTTGCTGGATAATGCAACAAGTAATTGTCCAAAAAGGGAGTCTCTCTCCTGCTTCAGGGTTGCCACTATTAGAATATATTAAAACAGGATTCTTGTCTCTCTTTGTGCTGGTGAAAAAACAGGGGAGATGCGGAAGAAAACAATTTGGTGCATCGATCTCTTCCTTGTCATTCTTCGGAAATGAACATTGTTATTACCATTCTCGAAACGGTCTCGATCACATTCGTAAGACTGATGGCCCATGAATTCCTGTATCTGTAATGGTGGAAGACATATATACTTGCATTTCATTGTGATTTAGACAAGTGTTACGACGTACAGGAACCATCGCAGCAAGAAATGCCAAGTAGCTGAATTCCCAGTAGAAGGTCAATCAACAATCGTCCCCGGTACAAGAGACAGGCAGCCTTTGTCTGGACCCCCTCCTTTTACTAGGACTAGTTTGGTGCTTTAGAGCTATCAGAGATGAACAGAGGCCACAAGCCGACGCCATCGAAGAGCCCACCTCTGGGGTGAGTATCCATCAAGATCTACACCAGAGGATTGAATACGCTAACCAAACCGCGGGCTGCATGTGATCCACTTGAACGTATCAACCACCCAAGTAGCAGAGGCTGCTGTTGGTCAGCAGTACGATCATGCCCACCACTTAAAAAAATATATATGACATTCATGCATATGATGATTACGTTTTTGATACGATTCTGGGACTGCTACAAACATATTTCACGTGAGATCCAATCAGGCGTCACATTTCAGTCGGTAGTCCCGTCACTTTTTTATATTTCCTGCAATTGTTTCTCTCCTGCTTTCTGCTACCATGCCACACCATACATTTTCGAAGAAAATTATGTAGCTTCTTTCCCATTACATGGCATTCTCTTGCTTATATTTCTTGACACACATACACGGGCCACTCAAGTGTTGCATGAAGGATTTTCTGTAACTCCAAGGAATATGTGGAATGCATGGCATCAAGTATCAGCAGGCGA
The DNA here is from genome assembly GCA_023547065.1 of Musa troglodytarum. Taxonomy (NCBI): domain Eukaryota; kingdom Viridiplantae; phylum Streptophyta; class Magnoliopsida; order Zingiberales; family Musaceae; genus Musa; species Musa troglodytarum. Next base: position 28,306,779 of record CP097510.1, read on the forward strand.
AGCTAATGGAATAAAACATCCTCCGGCCACCGATACAATATTATAACATCCAAGTTAGACCGGGTTGAAGATTATTAAGGGCTAAGGAGATGGTATATATAGGTTGTCACATGCCAAACAAAATAAAAAGCAAACAAGAAGTGATTCCTTTCAGAAGGAATGTTGCTAAAATCATTACTGCACATGACAACTATACTTATACCATGGGGCATCGATAATTTGATCAGTGAGCAATGATGTCCCACAGGCACATGTTTTTCAATGTCTCGTTTTATTATAGTTATCCCACGATAGAAGACACGAGGAAAAACTGTACTGACGCAAACCAGTCATAACTTGGATCTACTGATTATAAAACACCGAAAATTGAGATGACGTCTCTTGTTGTACTATCTATGGCAGATTTCCCTGCTCCGAGGGAGATGTGTGAAGGGAGTTAGTTGTCTACATTCCACGTCATAATTAGGATATGATTCTTGTCTTGTTGGTACAGTCAATTAGCTGTCACGGAGGTACGACCGAGGAGAATATTAGTTGGACTTGAAGGCGTTGTAGCCATAACCTTTTTTTTCGAAAAAAATAAAAAAAATGATATTATTATTGTTAATTAGATCTCATACAATCAGCCCCGTTCACATCACAACATACCAAAAATTCCAAGGTATGAGCTAACACTTCGTGTCAAGAGTAGAAAAACTTGAATTCTTACGTCATTTGCAAGCTAATCCATTGCTTATATAAAAGATATGAGTAATCTTGTAGTCCAAAAATTTTGTTGAAAGAAACTCTATGTCTCTATATGTATATTTAAATCATATAGACAGTTTTTGTTATTAAAGAAATTTATCGTTGCTTGATAATTTATCTCTATATGTATCTCACTACTGATGCCCATTGCAAACCTTCTGCAATGGTATAAGCTATGTTTCGTGTGTTGTTGGTACATAGAGATAATTGATGGGTAAGCTGATTCGATTGGTTCATTATCAAAAATACAGGTTCTTCTCGATGACTTCTCTTTATTGATGGGGGGAGCTGACGTGGCCAATCGATGTAAAGAGTCTACTAGGGGAAATGGTTCGTTGGGAGCGACTTGACCTTGGTATGATACAGTCGGGTAGGAGAACTAGATTCTCCTAACTGTTGAGCTACTTCCTAGCCATGTCTCCATATGTTTTCGGGGTATTGCACAACTAGTTTGTGCTGGGGGCATCTCGACTCGACCCTTTCGATGTTTAAGTCAATAGAGGATGGAGAGGAAGGAAGACAATAGTATGAGCAATGTAAATAAGAGAATAGTAGATTTTTGCTTGCCCTCTTCGTTTTCGTCTAAGGCTTGACTTTTATACTTGGGTGTCGAGTAATCTAGATATACATTAGCGAATGCTTTCCTTACCTTGTATTGTGGAGGCATTAATAAAAACGGCTTGCTAACATATATCCTTTGATGCCTTGGGCAGACCATTAGGATGCCTTTGGGCTAATTCCCTTACCACTTTAGGTTAGGTAGGGAGTGGTCCCTCCATCGGCTATTCAGAAGTGAAGGTTGGTGAAGTTGGGACATACTGTCAATCATTAATGCAGAGGCATAGCTTTTGTTGAGATGTCAACCAAGAGGTGGTTAAGGAAGTTGAGGCATGCTGTCAACCATTAATATGAGGCATGGTTTCTTCAATTACGGTATTAGTAAAGAGTAGGTCTTACATGCCTACTTTGGGAAACCAGGACAAGTAGGGTGGGTCCCTACTAACGATTAGGGGGAGTTGTGTTGGAAAATTTTGGGAAGCATCACATGTGCAAAGAAAAATAAAAATAAAATTGATTTACCAAAAGAAAGATATCGGATCACCGTGTGATGATCGAGAGCATAAAACTCAAAATGACAAAAACCACATTAAGTGGTTGAGACATTTTTACCTAGGGGAGATTGTATATCTCCTATATCGTAGATCTCAGTCCATGAGATGAAGGAGCTCTTGTAAACTCCTCTCTAATAGTGATCCATACATTAGACGTAGCGACGATGCACCTCCTCTTATAATAGGTTCTTTCCTTGTGATCGCACACCACCACATAGTAATAGTCAAAAGAAGGGGTTGGCCCTCTTGTTGTCCTCTCACACCAGAGAGGGGCTTATGGCTGAGAGAAAGATAGGGAGGGGGAGATAGGAGGCTGATGGCTATAAGGTCTAGCTTATGACTCATAAAGTCTCAACTCCTATTTATAGAGGGCTTATATTGCTAACCATAATGGATATGCCTTAAAGGGTATTAGATCTTTATCCAATAACCACTAGCTTAATTAATATTGGATCTCCATGTAATAACTACTCTAAACTTTATTAGGTCTCATCTAATGGATATATTAAAACAAGGGCTTAGTGGATATCCTATATCCAAGCATTTATTTATCACGTTGTTCACCATATGTGCGTAACCCTTTAGACATAATACCAAGTTGGCCATGAGTTACACTTGTCAGAACTCCTTCTGACTCAATAAATTATTATATTTATAATAATTCACTTAATTCATCAACTATGGATGTACTAGGCCATTATGTGGCATCAAGTATGCCACGTAAAGGATTTGAAAGCGATATTTTTCTGAAATAAAAGATATAGCAAAAATAAATAACATGCAAACTTTGCAGAAATTTAAACAGTTAAGATATGGACTTCTATCTTAATGTATTCCCACTAATTTTTCGTGAGACACACAACACCCTCCGGTATGTGAATCGGAGACCCCCGACGGATCTCTAGTGGGGATCAGGATCCAATCGGCGTCTTAACGTAACCTTGAGGGACTCGACCAATCACGTTAAGCCCGTAAAGATAGGCAACTCTTGCCAATCACAACTCATTGTGATTCCCGTCCTGTTCGACCTCCGAACCACCATGGCCTCGAGGGACTCGACCAACCATGATGTTCGGTTAAGTCATCACCATCGTTACCAGATGAGTCTAATTCGGTGATATACTCTCGAGGGACTCGACCAAGCATACCATGTCCTTAGGTCACCAATGACATCTCTATGTCATAGATAAGATAGCAAAACGCGATATAGGTGAGTCTCGAGGGACTCGACCAACTCAACCTATGCCGGGAATTGATTCCTACCTATAACGATGGAAGGTCACGTGGGTCAATCTAATTGTCTCACGTTTACCGACTTAATATTATTAATAGAGGGGATTTTGGTTTGATCTCCTAATATGATATGTCATACACATATATATTATATATTATATATATATATATATATATATATATATATATATATCTAGTAGGTGTATATCTAATCACACATCACATGAGCAATCACACCAGATGATCATGGACCACATCCTAATGTGATTAAGCCTGAGCCAGTGAGCCCAATCACTCACATCAAGATCTATATGTGCTTTGGCGCATCTCCATGCCCTGTGATCGTCCATCTCGCTTCGTCAGACATCGGTATCTCAACGCATCTCCATGCGTCGGATCGTCCGTCTCGGCCTCGTGGGTCATGCTACCGCTGTACTTTCTCATGTAATTACAACATAATTACAAGCACGCTGGCCCGATAATAAACGAGAAAAATAAAGGCTCACAGGCCCTAATAATAATAATCACATGTACATACATCACATCATAGGTTCATGATCATTTGTCTATATCATACATCACATATATATATTATTTTATAGGACTACTAGATAAAGAAAATGATAGTTAATTAAACTATTTAATTAACATATTTATTTTTCTAAAATCAGGGACATAAAGGAAATTTTTGAATTTCCAAGGGCATTCTAGTCATTCAACCATAAGGGATAAAATTAAAATTTTAGAAATTTCTAAGGGTATTTTAGTCATTCTACCAAAAGGGATAGAAATCAAAATTTCTAAAATTTCGAGGGGCAAAACTATCTTTTGCCCAAAAACCCTAGTACCTTTGCAAAGCGCTGCCGCCACTACTACCAACGGCGCCACTACTACCGCGCATCGCCGCCATGCGCACTACCGCAGTGGTCTGTCTGCGGTGGTGCTGCTCGCGTGCACGACACCGCAGTGCATCGCCCGCAAGTGGCGCTATCCTTGTGGGCTGGCCGCGCGCGCCGCTTGCGAGCTAGCCGCGAAGCGGCGACGCCGCTTTACGGTGCGGCTTGCCGACGCCGCTGCCCATGCAGTGCTTCGCCAATGGTCGCAGCGCCGTAAGTGACGCCGATTCTCGCGGCAGCCGCGCAGTAAACCTATAGGTGTTGCTCGTTGGCGGTCCGTAGCTTGTCGCCAATCGCCACCGCACGCAGCCATCGGTTATTGCTCGTAGACAAAGAAGGTCGCAAGCAGCTTGCGGTTGTTATGATGAGCGGGCAGCAATAGTTGCTGCCCTTTATCGCCCTTCGCGCCAACGATTTTGGTATCAAAAGTAGATCTAAAACACAACACACGCAGTTTAAGATCCAATCTTCCCACGAACAACCTGGCTCTGATACCACTGTTGGGAAATCCTTCAGTAGAGTGACATCACATGCATAGCGAAAGAACAAAAATCAAAACCCCAAATTTTCCATAGAAAGTTTCTGTCATCATACGAAGATCAGTGTGTCAAAAAGAAATCCATAAAACTACACGTGTAAAAGAAGATACCTAGGGAGATCGTGTATCCTTGAATTCTTGTAGATCTGTGGGAGAGGATGAAGGAGGTCAAGCGTCCTCCTCTCTAGCGATATCCACATGGTAGGGATTGCGACGATGCACCTCTCTCTCTTGGGGAGAGGAGAACAGGAGGTGGCTACCAAAAGAAACCCTCAGCCTATAGAGCTTTGGTTCCCTCCTATTTATAAAGGCCCCCTGAAAACCCTAATGAATCTTTTGCCCTATTGGGTATTGGATCTCCATCCAATTATCCAAGCCTCTTGGATTAGTGGGTCTCTACCCAATAATCTCTTATTAGCAATTATTGGATCTCATATCAGGATCCAATAATTCAGGGGCTTAATGGATATCCAATAAGATAGGGGGTTCAACATCTCATATCCGAACCTCTACTCGTCTCAACACCTACCATATGTGTGTGACCCTCTAGGCCCAATATCGAGCTGGCCGTGAGTTATACTTGTCAGAACTCCTTCTGATATAGTAAATTATTATCTCTATAATAATTCACCCAACTTATCGACTACGGACGTACCAGGCCACTACGCCACGGCCCCTAGATGATATAGGGGAATCCAATCTTTTGGACCTATCTGTCCTCAATTACCATGTATCTATAATCTCTCATCCATCTAATATCCTAGAGACCCTATACCGGACATGGTGCTGTCAGGCCCATACGGTCTCTCCTCGAGTTTTGCTCTCGTCGGATTCTCCCGGAGAACTATTTCTCTCTCGATCCGAATAACCTTGGCCAAGGATTTGTTCAAGCAAGAATATATGGGATATTCCTCTCATGATACCGAGAGCGGATGATCCTCTATTGACACTCAATAGCCCTCGTAAGGTTGGCTACCACTCCTAATGACCGACTGTACTAGATTTGGAACTTTGCAAACCTATAAGTCTGGTATTAAAGAGTGGAGTATTCATACAAGACATCCTTGGTGTTTCAAGTCTAAGGACCAGATACACTACTGGGACTACGGAATCGCTGTCTGATGTGAGGTATCAATAACCATCCAGCATTCTATAGGCAGATCAATTAGTGAACTCATTCTCTAATGAGCACCTACACTATACCCTCAGTATCCCCACACGAGTAGCTATGAGATCAACTACCTCCATCATATGAATGAGTATATAGCACACCGATCTATCCGATTATCTCAATGTCCTCCTCAAGTAACCTATGACCAGGATATTTTAGGGTCTATGTTTAAAGGTGAATCGGTCTCATTATCGTGATCTCATCACGATCCGATTCCCATTGCACAGATCCAAGGACATCACAATATATGCAATATGCAAGATAAAGTGATAAAACGCCTAATAATAAGCAAAGAGATAAAGTGCATATTAAGTCACAAGTGCCATTACTCGTGTGATTGACTTGTAGAGTATATATGACTAGCACAATTGACACAACAAGTCTAGGAGGTAGCAAATATGCATTTGTCATCGTAGATGACTATAGTAGATATACTTGGACCTATTTCTTGGCTCACAAAAGTGATTGCTTTAAATGTTTTTCTAAATTTTGTAAGCTTACTCAAAACGAAAAGAGTTTCATGATTTCATCAATTCGAAGTGATCATAGTGGAGAATTCCAAAACCATGACTTTCAAAATTTTTATGAATCTAACGGGTATAACCACAACTTCTTTACTCCAAGAAATTCTCAACAAAATGTAGTAGAAAGAAAGAATAGAAATTTACAAGAAATGGCAAGAACCATATTAAATGAACATAGTTTACCCAAATACATTTGGGCCGAAGCCGTTAATACGGCTTGCTATATCATGAATAGGGTTCTAGCAAGACCATCTCTATCCAAGACTCCTTATGAATTATGGAATAACAAAAAAATTATTGTTTCTTATTTTAAAGTTTTTGGTTGCAAATGCTTTATTTTAAATGAAAAGGATGCTTTAGGAAAATTCGATGCTAAATCCGATGAAGGCATCTTTCTTAGTTACTCTTCCGTTTCTAAAGCTTTTTCATGTTTTTAACAAAAGAATGTTAGTTATAGAAGAGTCTATTCATGTAGTTTTTAATGAAATTTTTAAATTTAAGAAAAAAGATTTTGATGTTGATTTTGGTTTTAATGGTTTGAATTTAAATGAACCCTCTCCTCAAAATAGCAACTCGGATGCATCTTCTTCCTAAATTTCCTTATCTAAGGAATGGAAGTATATAGATGCCCATCCCAAGGAGTTAATTATAGGAGACACATCGAAAGGGGTTTAAACTCGTTCTTCCTTTAAAAAATTTTGTGCCCATGCCGCTTTTTTTTCTCAAATTGAACCTAAGTGTATTGATGATGCCTTGAAAGATAATTCATGGGTTATCACAATGCAAGAAAAATTGAATCAATTTGAAAGGAATGAGGTATGAAAGTTTGTTCCTAGATCTAGTGACCATTTAGTTATTGGTACAAAATGGGTCTTCAGAAACAAGCAAGATGAATGAGGTATTGTGGTTAGAAACAAGGTTAGATTAGTGGCCAAAGGTTTCAACCAAGAAGAAGGTATCGATTATGAAGAGACCTTCGCTCCTGTGGCAAGATTAGAAGCCATTAGGATGCTCCTTGCCTATACTAGCAGTAATAATTTTAAGCTTTTTCAAATGGATGTCAAAAGTGCTTTCTTAAATGGTTTTATTTTCAAAGAAGTGTATGTTGAACAACCACCCGGATTTGAAAATTTTCTTCTTCCCAATCATGTGTTTAAACTAACTAAGGCTCTCTATGGATTAAAACAAGCCCCTAGGGCTTGGTATAAGAGGCTTAGTTCTTTCTTAATTTCAAATAATTTTACTAAATGCAAGGTTGATACTACATTGTTTATTAAATATTTTAAAAATAATTTTCTTATTGTTCAAATTAATGTTGATGATATTATTTTTGGTTCTTCGAATGAATCACTATATGAATCATTTGCCAAGTGTATGAGTCATGAATTTGAAACGAGCCTAATGGGAGAATTAACCTCTTTTTAGGATTACAAGTTAAACAACTAAGTGATAGTATATTTCTTAATCAAACAAAGTATACATTATATTTGTTAAAATGATTTAACATGGATGGTTCAAAAGCCATCAACACTCCAATGAGTACTTCCACCAAGTTAGACTTAGATGAAAGTGGAGAAAATTTTAATCAAAAAACATATAGGGGAATGATAGGTAGCTTACTTTACCTCACCGCAACTAAACTAGATATCATATTTAGTGTAGGTCTATGTGCAAGATTCTAAGCTAATCCTAAGTTATCTCACCTTAAAGCCATTAAAAGAATTCTTAGATATCTTAAAGGAACTCCTAATCTAGGATTATGGTATCCAAAATCTGATAACTTTGATTTAAAAGCCTATACAGATGTAGATTTTGGTAGATGTAGAATAGATAGAAAGAGCACATCCGAAAAATGCCAATTCTTAGGACATGCACTTGTTTCTTGGACTTCCAAGAAACAAAATTTGGTTGCACTATCTACGGTGGAAGTCGAATACATAGCCGCAAGTGCATATTGTGCACAAGTTGTTTGGATTAAAAATACATTAGAAGACTATGAAATTTATTTAAAGAACATTCCCATAAAATGTGATAATACAAACGCTATTTGTCTAACCAAAAATCTAATTCAACACTCAAGAACTAAGCATATTGACATTAGGCATCACTTTATTTGAGATCATGTCAATAATAATAGTGTCATTCTAGAATTTATTGATACAAAATACCAATTAGCGGACATCTTCACAAAACCCCTAAATGAAGAACAATTTGACTTCATTAGAAGAGAATTAGGCATACTAAATTGTTCTAATACATGATGTTGTATATTTCTTTTCCGAAATTTTTCAACTTTGGTTTTGATTGTATCATCTTAATATCACCTCTTTATTTTTTAATGACATCTTTACAATATCATCTTGGCATTTTGATCTTCCTATTGATGAATTTTTGAGTTATGTCATGACTTTTGATGAAATGATTAATTTTTCAGTTTTGATAGTTTCACATTGATATTATAGTTTCGTATTTTGATGACATTTATATCATGGAGCTCTCATTTTTATCTTTCGATCATAATCTTGATGAAAGCTATCATGATGTTGTTTTCCTCCTACTTTAAATAGTGGATACTAATGATGTAGTAAAAACTGATTTTATACCCTTCTTTAAGTATGACTAAAGATATTTCATGACTTGAATTTTATATGAAGCTTAACATATGCATCAATTAATTATATAATTTGTGCAAAATTAAGTTCTTAAATGTTCATTTTTTATTTTTATTCTTGTGCTAATCGGTATGATTCAAGGTTTTATGACTTCCTCCTCATGAATCACTACAAGAATACCACGTCGAAGTTTTTTTTCTTTCAAATTTTTGATGTTGATATATTTCATTTCCTTGATGAATGACTTTAATGATCTATCCTTTTACAATTATATGAATTCTCAATTAAAAAAAAAGAATCTTATATTCTTTATGTATGAATTCTTCATGAGCATTTTGACACTCTAGTGTTTTCTTTCGGATCTCATGAACATGAATAAAAATGATCCAAACATTTTTTGGATTTCTTTGACAAGAATGACATATTTTGCATTATGTTCAACTCATTTATCATATGCTTGATAGTTGACCACTCATTTTTTTTTGGTATGATACCTTGTGGTGGCTACTTTACCTTTTTTTGTTGATGACAAAGGGGGAGAAGAATGTGTAAATTGATGAGACATATGAAAATAACTTGAGAAAATGTCTTGCATAGTATTAAGAAGATTGAATTCAAGTGTTTTGAGATCGATATCATATCATGTTTAAAAATTGGATTCTTTTTTATTGATATGATAAGCTAATATTTCATTTAATATCATGCCTTGATCTTATGCACTTCATTGATATCATTTGATCCATGTGGTAATTCAATTTGTAATTAGTTTCTCTTGTCGAAATGATGAATATCTATCATTCGACTAGAAAATGCATAACATGCCATAACATTGTGAAAAATACGAAGTTTCATATTTATGGATGGAAGATCATGCTTGTTAAGCATGACGGTAAGTTTAATGAATGAAACTTATCGGGTTTGGGATGAATTCAAGAAGATTGAATTTAAGTATTTTTATCTTCTCATGATATGGCATATAGATAGGGGGAGTTAAGATTAACTCCATCATTAATTGATTGTCATCATCAAAAAGGGGGAGATTGTTGAATCTCAGATTTTGATGATGAAGTCAATTGGTGAATTATTTGTTCTAATCCATATTGTCAAGATAAGTGTGTAGGATTAACTACGATGGGATGAAAACATAAAGCGATTTACCGAGGTCAAGTTTGTTGGGAGTTCGAGAGTTCACCGGAAGTCCGAAGGATCGTCGGAAGTGTTGCCAGAACCAACCGAGATAAAATCAGGGACTTGCCGAAGGTTTCGAAATTTGCTGGAAATATCATCGGAGGTTCACGGAGATCACCAAGAAGGTTTGAAAACTTGCCGAAGACTCATTGAACTTGCCACGGAATCTAGGAGCTTGCTAGGAGTCCATCGGAAGAAATCCGAAGGAGTGTCGGAAGTCCACCGGAATTTTGCCAAAAAGCTCATTAGAAGAAGACTTGAAGAATGTCAGTTTAAATCACTTAGAATTATATTTCAATTTCATAGTTAAGCATGTAATTTAGGTTGGGATTAGGTGTTAATCCTATAACCCAAAATAAGGGCCCATTGGGCCTTGTTTTGGACCGATTTGGGCCGAGTTTAAGGCTCAAACCGATATGCTGAAACATGCTGGGCAATGGCATCGCCCAGGACCCGCAAGCTGGGCGGTGGCACCGCCTAGCACCCAAGAGACTGGGTAGTGGCACTGTTGCCTTGGGCGATGGAACTGCCTAGTGCATTGTCAGTCTAATAACTGACAGGTAGTGGCACTATCAATGACAGGCGGTGGCACCACCAGCACTGGGAAACCCAAAATGAATTCAAGTTTGGAGCTCAAATTTGAATCCTCTTGGGGTCTATAAATACCCCTCCTTTCTCAGCAGAAAGATCACCCTTTTGAGAGTTAGAAATTGAGCAAAGCTTTGGCTAAGTCTTGTTTTCGATAGCTAGTGTTCACCTCCCTCTTTCTCTTTAAAAAATCTGTAAGAGTGTGAACCTCTTGTAAAAGGGTTTTAAGAGGGGCATTTGGTCCTTCCCATTCAAAATGACTTGTTAGTAGAAATTGAGAGCCTCATCGAAGAAGGCTTTGGAAGTGGATGTAGGTCATTTGACCGAACCACTATACATCATGGTGTTCTTGAATGTGTGAGTGTTTAAATTTCTGAATCATTTCTATACTTAGCTGCAAATCGTTTGGTTTTCATCTCCTTTACTCTAGCTACTTCAACTAAGTCATCTTCGTCGAATCGAAATCTCAATATGAACTAGCTATTTACGAAATCAGTTTCAAACTTACGAGTTTTAATTTACTATACTAATTCACCCCCCCCCCCTCTTAGTGCCTCTCCGATCCTAACAGCAACCTCTTCTTTTCTCAAGAATTCATATAAGGTTACAAATTATGTTATCCGTAATGGGTATATGATGCCCTAGGAGGTAAGCCGACATCCTATCATCTTCATCTATATGTAAATTATTGTAAAATAATCGAATAAGTCTAGGATAAATGGGTTCACTAATTTGTAAGATTGGAAGGACATCTAGGTTAGCAAACCATTAAATTAGTTATAAATTCCCTAACTCATATAGATCTACATGTTTTCTCCTATGTACACTTCTAAATATAAAGGTTAGAAATTTAAGGGCATGCTCATTGGAATCAAAGAGTATAGGGTCATAGGTTTCATCAAATCTCCTCTTCCCATTATCCCTTGAGGATCTTCTAGGTGCTATAGAACTACATATATTATCAATAAAATAACTACATGTAAGAAGCAAAATCAAGCAATAAATCGAAGGAGAAGTTTCAAGGATTACCCTTATAGTGAATTCTAAGAGGATTAAGATTGATCCTAAGATTTGTAGAAGGAGCTCTCTTGAGTTTCTAGAGGGAGAGAAGGGGGAATGAGAGGTGGAGAGACACTTAGATAGGTAGAGGAGTGATTGGGGACGGTTCTACCACCAACACTAAAAAGCCCTTTTATAGGGCAGGGTCTCAAGCGGTGTTATCGCTAATTGGGTAGTGCTATCGCCTATGGGCAATATGCCCTAGCGGTGCTACCGTTGGTTCACTACCTTCGACTGATTTGAGGCTACAATTTTTATCACTTAACTATTTAAGCTTCCTCATTTAACATCTACCTTACAGTGATGCTAATATTTAATATTCGAATCAATCATCAAGCAATCATTCAAGCAAATTGACATATTTATTCAAGTCACTTTTTGTTTATGAATTAGAGCAAGCTTTTCATTTCGTTTGAGAAGTGCCACCCATCAAATTTCTTTTACAACATTGATTCAATCATGAGAAATACAAATCACAAAACAGGAAAATTGTAGATTGTGAAATTTAATGTCATGACCATCAAAAGGTTTAGTAACATAAATTAGTTTATTTGGTTAAATATTTTCCTTAGTCATTAAGAAGAATCATAAGAGAGTAGTTAATGAAAAATCTAAAATTATCTTAATTCTTAAATGTCAAGTGAAAGAATTAAGAATAGTTTGGACAAATATTTTTTAAAATCATGACATACCGACATATTATCTCATATGAGAGAAATCAAGGTCATCATCAAAATCACTTCTCCAAAAAATCCAATGAAAGTAATGTAAATAGTTTCCTATATGATCAAAAATAGCTAATACTAATATGCTATAGTATTCCATATAAACAATCTTTAATTTATCAAATGTCAATAAGTTTTAGTCATTTTGTTTCAAATGATCCTTTCTTATTATTATTGATTCAGCTAGTGAGCTTAGAGAATTGAGTTGGATCTCCGATCATGTGTCGAGAGCATCCACTATCAAGATACAATCTCTTGCTCCTAGCTTGTGATTGTAAACACATTTACGAGAAAGGGGGTTTTCTTTTAGGTACCCATTTAACTTTGGGTGCCTCATTAATCGATCTACCTATCTTATTAAATTGCATTGAGTTATTTATGATTCTTTTAGGAATCCAAGTCAATTTGTTATTTATGTTATTTATGGAATATATCTTTTAAATAGATATTTATAATCATAATGTCCAAATTACATTTGTTTCGAGACGAAACATATAAAGTTGGGCCTTCAACGAAGATGGTTAGCTTTTAATGAGTGTCACTCATAAAGCCAATTTCATCCTTTCTGTGAACATGACTCTTATTAGCAAAGATCATGTTTAAGGATTTGCTTCATTTTTAAATTTCTCTAAAGTTTCATGTAGCAACAAATTTTCCTTGTTAAGTAACTCTAATTCTTCATCTTGAGTATAAGGAGTTAATATGCACTTATCATGCTCATTTTTTAATTTTTCGAGTTTACTAGAAAGAGAAGCATAATCCTTTTTCAACAATTTATATTTTTATCAATTAATTTACATTCATCAAACAAATCATGAAAAGCACATAATAACTCATCAAAAGATAAATAAGCTTTGATTGAGTCACTTACCTCATCGCCAAATGCCATTAATACATAGTTTGCAATTTCTTTGTTGGTTGGCTTCTCGTTTTTAGAAATGCTTGAATCGTCCAAAGTAGCTTTGAGCACTTTCTTTTTCATCAATTGCTTCTTCTTCACTTGGGGACATTCATTTTTGAAATGCCCTAGCTTCTTGCATTAGTAGCAAATTATTTGATCCTTTTTTAGTTCACTTATATTTATAGTGTCATGTTTAGTTTTATTTCTTTTTATGAATTTTTTAAATTTTCTTGTAAGAAGTGCCAAGTTATCATCATCATCATCATCATTATTATCGTCACTTAAGTTTTTTCTCAAATGGTCTTCTTGAGTTCTTAGTGTCAAATCCTTCATGTTCTTTGGAAGGTTATTCTCAAGTTTATCATGTGCAATGCATGTCATTTTGCAGGTCATCAAAGACCCGATAAGTTCTTCGAGCAAAAAGTTGTTCAAATCCTTGGCTTCTTGTATTGCCATTACTTTAGGATCCTAACTTTTTAGAAGGGATCTTAATATCTTATTAACAAGTTCAAAATTAAAAAAATTTTATCAAGTGCTTTTAGACCATTAACAATATCCGTAATTCTGGTGTATATGTCTTCAATAGTCTCACTTGGTTTCATATAAAAAAATTCATAATTATGAATCAAAAGATTAATTTTTGACTCCTTAACCCTACTTGTGCCTTCATGTGTGATTTCAAGTGTGTGTCGAATCTCATGTGTCATTTCATAAATAGAAATTTAATTAAATTCATTTTTATCTAAAGTACAAAATAAAGCATTCATCGCTCTAGCGTTCAAAGAGAAAGTCTTCTTCTCCAAATCATTCTATTCATTTATTATATTAGAAGACTTTTAGAATTCGTTTTCAACAATATTTCATAACTTGAAATCCTTAGAAAATACGAAAATTCTTATTCTAGTTTTTCAATACGTGTAGTCCGTCCCATTGAACATAGGAGGATGTGTGATTAAATGACTCTCTTGATTACTAGCAAAAGTCATCTCTCTTAGGTTTTAAACCAAATTGAGAGTAATTTTGCTATGATACCAATTATTATGACAAAGTCAACACTAAGAGGGGGGGGGGGTGAATTAGTGCGTACGTAAAAAATGTTTGCGATTCAAAATCCTTTCTAGTTGATAAAATCATTATGAAAAAGTATTTAATTTTAAATTTGTTCATAAAGCAGGTAAGGTAGTATGCAGTATAACCACATAGCAAAGAAGAGAAGGAAGAGAGTTCACACCAAATTTATAGTGGCTCGATCGTTGATCTATGTTCACTTCTGATTCCTCCTCTATCGAGGTCACTAGCTTTCACTATTAATCTTCCTATTAGGATCAAGATGACTCTACGAGGGGGGAAAGGAGCAGAGGGGGTTGAATTAGTGTAATGTATACAAACGATCAATTTAAATGATTTCAAAAAACTTCGTACGATGGAAATTTTTCATTTAACGAAAACCATTTCAGAAAGACATTGACTCGAGTGAGTTTGTAAGAGAGTAAAGAAGAGGAGATTGGATAGTTGCAATGAAGTATAAATTAAATGGAGTAAAAGTAAATTACGCACCAAGAGAAGAACACACCAATTTTATAATGGTTCAGTTGTCCGACCTACGTTCACTTCTGATACCTCCTCCAATGAGGTCATCAGCTTCCATTATCGATCTTTCTTGAAGGGGAAAGATCAATCACCCCTTTATAGTATTGGGAAATCATTCAGAGGAGTGACACCACATGCGCAGCAGAAGAACAAAAAACAAAGCCCTAGATTTCCCGTAGAAAGTTTCCGTCGTCGTGCGAAGATCGGTGCGTCAAAAAAAAATTCGCAAAACTACACATGTAAAAGAAAGATACCTAGGGAGTTTGTATATCCCTGAATTCCTACAGATTTATGGGAGAGGATAAAGGAGGTCAAGCGTCCTCCTCTCTAGCGGTATCCACATGGCAGGGATTGCAACGATACACCTCTCTCTTTGGGGAGAGGAGAACAGGAGGTGGCTACCAAAAGACACCCCCAGCCTATAGAGCTTTGGTTCTCTCCTATTTATAGAGGCCCCCTAAAAACCCTAATAGATCTTTTACCCTATTGGGTATTGGATCTCTATCCAATTACCCAAGCCTCTTGGATCAGTGGGTCTCTATCCAATAATCTCTTATTAGCAATTATGGGATCTCATCTCAGGATCCAATAATTCAGGGGCTTAATGGATATCCAATAAGATAAGGGGTTCAGCGGATATCTCACATCCAAACCTCTACTCGTCGCAACACCTACCATATGTGTGTGACCCTCTAAGTCCAATATCAAGCTGGTCATGAGTTATACTTGTTAGAACTCCTTCTGACTTAGTGAATTATTATCTCTATAATAATTCACCCAACTCATCGATAACGAATGTACCAGGCCACTACATCGCGGCCCCTAGATGATACAGGGGAATCCAATCCTTTGGACCTATCTGTCCTCAGTTACCATGTATCTATAGTCCCTCATCCATTCAATATCTCAGAGACCCTATACCGGGCATGGTACTGTCAAGCCCATATGGTCTCTCCTCGAGTCTTGCTCTTATCGAATTCTCCCAGAGAACACTTTCTCTCTCAATCTGAATAACCTTAGCCAAGGATTTGTTCGCTCAAGAACACATGGGATATTCCTCTCATGATACCGAGAGTGGATGATTCTCTATTAACACTCAATAGCCCTCGTAAGGTTGGCTACCACTCCCAATAATTGACTGTACTAGATCTAGAACTTTCCAAACTTATAAGTCCGGTATCAAAGAGTGGAGTACTCATACATGACATCCTTAGTGTCTCAAGTCTAAGGACCAGATACACTACTGGGACTACGGAATCGCTGTCTGACGTAAGGTATCAATAACCATCCAGCATTCCGTAGGCAGATCAATCAATGAACTCATTCCCCAATGAGCACCTGCATTGTACCCTTAGTGTCCCCACACGAGTAGCTATGAGTCCAGCTACCTCCATCATATGGACAAGTATACAGCACACCAGTCTATCCAATTATCTCGATGTCCTTCTCGAGTAACCTATGACTAGGATAATTCAGAGTCTGTGTTTACAAGTGAATTGATCTCATTATCGTGATCTCATCACGATCCGATTTCCATTGCATAGATCTAAGAACATCACAATATATGCAACACGCAAAATAAAGTGATAAAACACCTAATAATAAATAAAGAGAAAAAGTCTATATCAAGTCACAAGTGTCATCACTCATGTGATTGGCTTGCAGGGCACATATGACTAGTAATCTCCCACTTGACCTAAAGCCAATCACCAACATGTCTAATCCCCATCAGACCTCTGTGATGCTCAAAGATAATTTGAGTCAATGGCTTTGTTAGTAGATCTGTAATGTTATCTTCGGATGGAACTCTTTCCATTGCTACATCTCTTCTGATGATAATCTCTCTTATCAAGTGGAACCTCCTCCGAACGTGTTTTGACTTCTGATGAGACCTAGGTTCCTTCGCTTGAACAATTGCCCCGTTGTTGTCACAATATAAAGGAATCGGCTCCTCGCTACTCGGGACAACTCCTAGATCTATGATGAATTTTTTCATCTAGACTCCCTCCTTTGTTGTCTCTATCACAGCAATGTATTCCACCTCTGTGGTCAAGTCAGCAGTAGTGTCTTGCTTAGAACTCTTCCAGCATACTGCTCCTCCATTCAGGGTGAACACATACCCTGAATTAGACTTGCTACCATCGATATCGGATTGGAAGCTCGAGTCCGTGTAGCCCTCAACCCTGAGGCTACTACCTCCATATACTAGTAAAAGATCCTTAGTCCTTCTCAAGTACTTAAGGATACTTTTTACTACTTTCCAGTGCTCCAAGCCTGGATCTTCCTGATATCTGCTCATGACACTCAGAGCATACACTATATCAGGCCTGGTATATAGCATAACATACATGATAGATTCTATCGCTGATACATATGGTATCCTATCCATGTGTGCCTTTTCTTTAGAAGTCTTTGGGGACATACTCCTAGAAAGTGATATTCTATGTCTCATTGGTATGAGACATCTCTTGGAATTTTTCATGCCAAACCTTTTGACAATGGTGTCTATGTACATGGACTGAGACAAGCCAAGCATCCTCTTAGATCTATCTCTATAGATCTGTATCCCCAATATGCAGGATGCTTCCCCTAAGTCCTTCATGGAGAAGTGCCTAGATAACCAAGTTTTTACTGTGGAGAGCATTCCTACATCATTCCCAATGATCAGGATGTCATCCACATATAATACCAAAAAGGCGATAGTGCTCCCACTTACTTTCCTGTACACACAAGGCTCATCTTCATTCTTATCGAAGTCATAAGATCTGATTGTCTCATCAAATCTTATGTTCCAACTTTGGGAAGCTTGCTTTAGTCCATAAATTGACCTAAGTAACCTGCACACCTTATCTGGGTTATCCCTAGATACGAATCTCTCAAGCTGTATCATATACACCTCCTCCTCGAGATTGTCATTGAGGAATACGGTTTTGACGTCCATCTGCCAGATCTTATAATCATAGTGTGCTGCAATAGCCAATAGAATTCGAATGGATTTTAGCATGGCTATAGGTGAGAAAGTTTCGTCATAGTCAACACCTTACCTTTGACGATACCCCTTAGCCACTAGCCTTGCTTTATAGGTCTCTACCTTTCCATCTACTCCAATCTTCTTTTTGAAAATCCACTTACAGCCAATGGGTATAATACCCTCGAGTGCATTAACTAGGTTTTAAACCTTGTTGGAGTACATGGAATCCATTTCTGAATTCATGGCTTCTTGCCATTTCCCGGAGTCTATGCTCATAATAGCCTCCTCATAGGTCTGAGGATCAATATCCTCAACATCCTCTC
This sequence comes from Musa troglodytarum, assembly GCA_023547065.1. Lineage (NCBI taxonomy): Eukaryota > Viridiplantae > Streptophyta > Magnoliopsida > Zingiberales > Musaceae > Musa > Musa troglodytarum. Next base: position 28,324,957 of record CP097510.1, read on the forward strand.
TTCTGATATGTCCCACATATCTCTCAAGAGGATGAGATACTCTATCAGACCTACGTAAAGTTAGAACTTGTGTGTTAGGTATCTGAACAGACTTTGGCTGTGGAATGGTGCTTGAGCTAGGTTCTCCAACTTCACTTTATTCTATCATACTCCTATTGTCTCCACCAAGAATGTGTTCCTTCTCAAGGAACACTGCTCTCTTGGCTACAAAGACCTTTTGGTCCTCAGGGTGATAGAAATAATACCCATAAGTTTCCTTAGGGTATCCCATGAACTTGCACCGTTCCGTTCTAGATTTCAATTTGTCAGGGTTGTGTCTCTTAACATGGGCAGGGCAGCCCCAAATCTTAACAATATTAAGATCAGGCATCTTCCCATTCCATATCTCATATGGAGTAGACATCACTGACTTGGTTGGAATTCTGTTCAGAAGGTAAGCTGCGGTCTCTAGGGCATATCCCCAGAATGAGATGGGTAGGTCGGCGAAACACATCATGGAACGCACCATGTCTAACAGTGTGCGATTCCTCTTTTCTGATACACCATTAAGTTGTGATGTATAAGAAGGTATCCATTGGGATAAGATCCCATAATCTTTGAGGAACTATGTGAACTCTGTACTCAAGTACTCACCTCCTCGATCTGATCGAAGGGTTTTAATACTCTTTCCTGTTTGGTTCTTCACTTTATTTTTATATTCCCTAAATTTCTCAAAAACTTCAGACTTGTACTTCATCAAGTACATATGTCCGTATCTTGAAAAATCATCAGTGAAAGTAATGAAGTAGGAGTAACCACCTATGGCATGAGTCCACATAGGACCGCATACATCACAATGTATGAGTTCTAGTAACTCAGTGGCTCTCTCTCCAGTTCCACTAAATGAAGAGTTGGTCGGCTTTCCTCGAAGGCAAGGTTCACATGTCGCATATGACTCATAGTCAAATGGATCTAGATATCCATCTTTTAGAAATTTTCGAATCCTTCTCTCATGGATATAATCTAGCCTACAATGCCAAAGATATGCATTGTTCACCTCTTCTCATTTCCTTTTAGACTCACTTACACTCATGATATGTGGAGTTGTATCTAGCATAAATAAACCATTATGCAATGTTCCTCTTATGATGATCTGATCATCTAATATTATTGAACAACCATTATTCTCAAAAACTAATTTATATCTAATAACTGTCAAACACGAAATAGAAATAATATTTTTGATAATAGAAAGAATATAATAGTATGCATCTAATGCAATAATAGCTCTGCCAGGCAGATGTAAGATGACCTTGCCAACAGCCACTATAGTAACCTTTGCTCCATTGCCCATCTTAAGGTCCATCTCATCTTTGTTCAATCTCTTAGGTCCTATCAGAACCTGCAATGAATTGCAAATATGATAAGCACTCCCAGTATCTAATACCCATGTGTTATCAAAAAATTCTGACAAATGGAGACTGATCATGAATGTACCTGAAGTTTCTGCAAGCTTCTATTTCACCCTCTCTACAAGGTACTCTTTGTAGTTCCTCTTCCAGTGCCCATCTTTGCCATAGTGGAAGCACTGGCCTTTATCCTTTGTTGGGTCTTTCTTGGCAACCTTTGCCTTACCCATTTTGCCATTGCCCTTGCCCTTCTTAAGGATCTTCTCAGCCTTCCTTTTCTTTCTGGTCTCACCAGCATAGAGAACCGACTTCTCTTTCTTGATGGTGCTCTCTACTTCTCTCTGTTAGGGATCGAGTGGCACTAAGAGAGAGGGTGAATTAGTGCAGCGGATAAAACGATGGATTTTTTAGTGATTTAAAACAAGCTTCGGAAACTTCGTACGATGAAAGCAATGTTTCGTTTGAAACCGATTTTTGCGTTCTAACTTTAAAGCATGCATACAAAGATAAAAAGAAAGTGGAGCAAGTAAAGTAAAGGCTTGCAGCAAAGTAAAACAGAAATTTAAACACTCACACAATCAAGACGCAGCGATATATAGTGGTTCGGTCAAAGTGACCTACATCCACTTCCGAAGCCTTCTCCGATGAGGCTCTCTTCTTCCACTATCAAATCCTTTGAAAGGGAAGGATCAAATACCCCTCTTACAACCCTTTACAAGTGGTTCACACTCTTACAAGATTTCTCAAGGAGAAGAAGGAGGTGAACACTTAGCAAGAATAAGACTTTTCAAGACTTTTCAAAAACTCAAAACTAAGATTCTAACTCTCAAAAGGGTTCTATTTTTCAGCTGAAAAGGAAGGGGTATTTATAAGCCTCAAAGTGATTTAAATTTGGAGCCCAAACTTGGAGCCAAAAATTTGAATCTATTGAGTTTTGGTCTTTGTCGGTCTTGGCGGTGACACACCAGCGGTTCTACCGCTAGATCGGCGGTGCTACCGCTGGCTTTCCACGCACCTAGGCGGTGCTACCGCCTAGCGGTGGTGCTCTTGCGCAGCTCTGATGGCAGGCGGTGCTACCGCTGCTATAGTAGTCGGCTACGATGGCAGACTCTGATGCCACGCTCTGATGGCATGCTATGCACATAATGTGTAGCATCGTGGGCGGTTTTTGCCAAAACTCTAATCAAGGCCCAATGGGCCCCCACTTTGGGTTATCTAATCCTAACCCAAAATACGTGCTAACTACGAATTTTAAAGACATTCCTAAGCTATTATAAAGTCTGCAAGTCAAGTCTTCTTCCGTCGAGCTTTCGGCGAACTTCCGGCGGTCTTCCGACGATCCCTCGGAAACCATCCTGCGGACTCCCGGCAAGCTCTCGGACTCCACGATGATCTTGGCGAGTTCCCCCGAGCTTCTTTGGCAAGCTCCGATCTTTCTTGGCAAGCTCTGCGAACTTCCGACGAACCTCCCGGCGAACTTCCGAAAACACTTCGGCAAGCTCCCTACTCGTTCTCGGCCAGTTCCGGTAGCACTCCCAATGAATCTTTAAACTTCCATCGAACACTCGAACTCCCAATGATCCATCGCACTTGACTTCGACCATTTGTTTCGCTTTACGTCTTCATCCTTATCGTAGTTACTCCTGCACACAAACAACAAACACTCTACTTCGATCTAGATAGTTATTACAATACGAATTGACATTCAGTTGCCCGGCACGTCATTGGTCAGCGCTTCATCCGATCCTTTGGCACATCATCCTCTCTTGCGATCCGTTGCCCAATCGGTGATTGACCTCCGCAATTCCGATATCCTTGGCGCAACACGCTCTTCTTGGCCCGATGCCTGACGTATGAAGCCTCCTACCGATAGTCGACCGAACCTTTGGCTTGACACCCAATATCCTGACGTGATCACCTCCGGTGCAACATCAATTCCTCTAGTGTCAACTGTCTAATCCTGATCGAAAATAGACCTGCGTAACTCAAAACGCAGTTAAACAACAAATCACACTCAATTAGTTTCATCATCAAAATCTGAGATTCAACAATCTCCCCCTTTTTGATGATGATAACTAATTGATGACTAACGGAGTTAACTAAAACTCCCCGGAGTTTAACACAAACTCCCCCTATCAATATGCAATTGATAAAACCCTTGGATTATCCCAAATCCAAGCAACATTCATCATAATATTATGAGAATTGTCAAACCATCATGTAAATATATAAAATATTCAATACAAAGCATGAAGTCATCAATCTACTTCTCCCCCTATGTCATCAACAAAAAGAAGAAGTAACATCATAGCTAGTTTTCAAGAATATGTAAATCTTTACAACATACTAGCTATTTATCACATCATACAACATTTTTACAATACAATATCAAATAATACCATTCAATCATAGCAAGTTTCAAGGATGGACAATGATGGTAATTTTCACTTGCTTCTTAAGATGTGCAAGTAGGCACCTTGTTTCTCATGATAGCAATATTTGCATCCTTTGATATAACAATTCTTAGCTTCTCATGAAGTTGCAAAATAGAAATCAAGATGGCAAATTTTTGCAATGTTCGAGCTAAAAACTTTCTCCCCCTTTGTTAGCATAAAAAAGAAAGGGAGGATCAAATATTTCAAATAATCTTGCATGAGATTCAACAATAATTTGTAACAAAAAATATAAGCAATTTTGAAGAAATGAAATTGAACAAGATTTTTGCCTCTCTTGAGATAACAACTTTTTGCTTCTCAATGTTCAAGCTAGCAAAATTTTTCTTTTGATGCACAAGCTAGCAATTTTCTTCCTCTTGAATGAGCTAGCAAATTAATCATGCAAGCTAGCAATAAATCTTCTCCTCCTTTGATTTTGTCAAAAAGAAGGGAAGAATATAATTCTTTTCCCTTTACATGAGTGCTTCCATCATAACAAAATAATAAATTTCTATCATGAATTTTTAACATATAAAGTCATGAATTCAAGAGAGTCATAAACAAATCATGGTATGAGGGAAATTTATGACAAGTAATAATGATAAGCTAGTATACTTTTCAATACGCAAACTAGCTCTCTTTCAATTTTTCTCTTTTGCACCTAAGTTTCCCTTTTGCAAGTCATCAACTTCATGTTTGCAATGAGCTAGTAATTTTTGTAAAATTTATAACATTTTAAACATGCAAACTTATGAGTTAAAAAATAATGCAACTTTACAATTTCTTTCTTCTCATTTTGAGAAGTGCAAGTTTTGCCTTTTGCAAGTTCTAGCTAGTTATGTTTGTCACTTTCACTTGTGATGCATAAGCTAGCAAGCTAACTCCCCCTTTGTCACTATCGAAAAGAAGGAATGAATATTATTTCAATGCAATAATTTTGCATCAATCAATATTTCAATTTTTTTCCAAGATGCATACAAGATGGTATTAAAACATGAGAAATCATGTCATGAAGGATATCAATATGTAAATTCAACAAGAATCAAAACCAAAAGATATCATCCATGATTAATAACTTTTCATTTTAGCAAGATCTAGATTCATATTTATCAATTTTTAATTCAAGATAAATGTCATACAACCAAGAATCATGATATATAAAAGCATATTAATATTAAGGATCAAATCATGATTACAAGTGCTAACATATTTTCTTTTCATTCATTTTTAAGCCATGATAAATAATTCAAATATTAAGCACATTTTTTTTTATCAAATTTTCAATCATCACATAAGGCATTCAAGGAAGTATTGAAACAATAAAAAGAATCAATTTTAGCATATAATGTTTCAATCTTCAATCTTGAGTCATGAATCCAAAAGTCATGAATCAAAAGGTTCATGAATCATTTTGACAAGTCTCTTTTAGGAAATAACAAGTGGAAGTCTTAGGAGATCACACACAAGATCTTGATTCATACATAGGAATTTTTACCAAGATCACATTTCATAAGAATCAAGACACGAATTCATAAAAATTCAAGTATTGAATTCCGAGAAATCAAAAGACAAGTTACATTTCATTTAAGGAATTTTCTTTTGATAAGACGGAAGGAGCATGGTAAAAGATCTTGATTTATAAAGAGCTTCAAGTCATAGTTGTCAAGATCATGATTTTAATAAAATTTCTTTACAGCAAAATAAAATCTTTTAGAACTTGATTCAAGCATTAAATATGTCTTAACAAGTCATAATTCTAGAAGATTCAAGAATCATTAAAAGAAAAATCATTCAAGCTCAATTTATCAACTCAAGACTCATAATTAAATTATTATTTTTGAGATTAATAATATGAATAAAGTCATTACCATATCATCAAAATCTCATTCGTAATTCTAATGATTTATAAAATATCATAAATGAATTTATCACTTGCCTTTCATCAAAAATTGAAAATCAAACTTTATCATAAAAATTGTCAAGACATAAATGCAACATATTATTCCAAGACATGAGATTCAATTTATCATGATAATATGTTTCATGTTTCAAAAGATGAGTATCAAATTTTAAAACTGAAACATGAGTTTGTCATCAAGATATAATATCATAAAGTCATTAAGCATGATAACAAACTTCTAATATTTTCATTTCAATGATGATTTCATAATGTATGTTCAAATATTTATATGGAAGCCATCATTGTTTAAATTTGAAATACAAGTTGTCATTTAGCCCATTAAGATCAAAAGCATTACACGTAAAGCATCATGATAGTGTAATTTCTCATTTTTTTGTGTGTTCCATTTCAAGTGATTTGACGTTCATATGAGTATACTCATGTTTTTCATATAGGTCCAAAGAATATGTTTCAAGAGAAATCATTAAGACCGAAAACATGAGGCACATTTTTTAAAATATTCATCATGTTTATTTTTATGAGATTCACAAGACTCATAACATAAATTCATTCATCTCAATAGAATGAGAAAAAAAAATACATTTTCATTTTAAGCAATTTGATGTGAGCATATTCAAAATTTTTATGAAAACATGTACCAAAATAAAACACAAGCTTAGTCATAAAATCGTCAAGACCAAATATGTAAAAATGATAACACACTTTCAATTTTTATGTTAAAAGGCCATGTTCAAATTTTTGCAAAAATCATACATCTATTTATAAATTCGAAAAATATGTTTCATCATCACAATATGACACTTTATTACTTCAAAAGCTCATGCATGATATAAAATTATCAAGCATCATATTTGGAGACAATGTAAACCATCAAGATACACATGCATGGATTAATCCTAAGCATTATCACAAATCTTGCATCATTCATATGTTTACTTTTCAAAAATACTATAGAGAAAAGCATAGTATAATTTCAAATTTTTTTTAAATTTCTAAAAACAAAAAAAAATCCTACTAACTAAGTTAAGCATTCATGGAAATCATCAAGTAATTTCAAAATAATTCAAGGAAGTTAAGTTACTTACCTCATTGTCGAAGCCCATTAAAGCGTAGTTTGCTTCTTCTTTTCTTGATTCTTCTTTCCAAGTCTTCTTCTTCTTCTTTGGCCTCTTTCTCCGTTCAAGTTCATTTGTGTTTTTTAATTTTTGTTTAATGAACTTGTTAACATTCATTGTTATGTGTTCAATGTCCTCATTGTCCTCATCACTTGAGTCATTACTCAAGTGGCATTTCATAGTTCAGAGTTCAAAAATCTTCTTGTTCTTTAGAAGGTTGTTCATGTGTTCATCATGTTTATCATATTCATCATGTTCCATTTCATAAGTCTTTAAGGACCCAATGAGTTCATCAATAGAATAATTATTTAGATCCTTTGATTCTTGAATCGCCGTTATTTTAGGATCCCACCATTTTGAAAGGGATCTTAAGATCTTGTTAGTGAGTTCAAAATCCGAAAAACTTTTACCAAGACTTTTCAAGCTATTGGCGACATCCGTGAAGCGGTGTACATGTTGTCGATAGATTCGCTTGGTGTCATTTGGAAGAGCTCAAAATCATGCAACAAGAGGTTTATTTTTGAGTCTTTAACTCTACTAGTTCCCTCATGCGTGATTTCAAGAGTTCGCCAAATGTCAAAAGCCGTTTCACATATAGAAATCCGATTGAACTCGTTCTTGTTCAAAGCGCAAAATAAGGCATTCATAGCCTTTGCGTTTAAAGAAAACGACCTTTTCTCCAAAACCGACTATTCGTTCGTCGGTTTAGAGGAAAGTTGAAAACTATTTTCGATGATGTTCCATAAATCTAAATCCATTGAAAGCATGAAAACTCTCATTTGAGTTTTCCAATATGTGTAGTCCGAACCGTTAAAAAACGGTGGATGAAAAACTGAAAAGCCCTCTTGAAAACCATTTAGAGCCATTTCTCACAGGTGTAAATCCGAAAGAGAAAGAACGTGGCTCTAATACCAATTGTTAGGGATCGAGTGGCACTAAGAGGGAGGGGTGAATTAGTATAGCGGATAAAATGATGGATTTTTCAGCGATTTAAAACAAGCTTCGGAAACTTCGTACGATGAAAGCAACGTTTCGTTTAAAATCGATTTTTGCGTTCTAACTTTAAAGCATGCGTACAAAGATAAAAAGGAAGTGGAGCAAGTAAAGTAAAGGCTTGCAGCAAAGTAAAACAGAAATTTAAACACTCACACAATCAAGACGCAGCGATGTATAGTGGTTCGGTCAAAGTGACCTACATCCACTTCCGAAGCCTTCTCCGATGAGGCTCTCTTCTTCCACTATCAAATCCTTTGAAAGGGAAGGATCAAATACCCCTCTTATAACCCTTTACAAGTGGTTCACACTCTTACAAGATTTCTCAAGGAGAAGAAGGAGGTGAACACTTAGCAAGAACAAGACTTTTCAAAAGCTCAAAACTAAGATTCTAACTTTCAAAAGGGTTCTATTTTCAGCTGAAAAGGAAGGGGTATTTATAAGCCTCAAAGTGATTCAAATTTGGAGCCCAAACTTGGAGCCAAAAATTTGAATCTTTTGAGTTTTTCGGTGCTGTCAGTCTTGGCAGACTGACACACCCAGGCGGTGCTACCGCTTGGCTTTCCACGCACCAGGCGGTGCTACCGCTACTGATGGTCACTACGATGGCAGACTCTGATAGCATGCATGCGCTTTTAGCCCAAACTCATCCTAATCAAGGCCCAATGGGCCCCCACTTTGGGTTATCTAATCCTAACCCAAAATACGTGCTAACTACGAATTTTAAAGACATTCCTAAGCTATTACAAAGTCCGTAAGTCAAGTCTTCTTACATCGAGCTTTCGGCGAACTTCCGGCGGTCTTCCGACGATCCCTCGGAAACCATCCTACGGACTCCCGGCAAGCTCTCGGACTCCACGATGATCTTGGTGAGTTCCCCCGAGCTTCTTTGGCAAGCTCCGATCTTTCTTGGCAAGCTCCGCGAACTTCCGACGAACCTCCCGGCGAACTTCCGAAAATCCTTCGGCAAGCTCCCTACTCATTCTCGGCCAGTTCTGGCAGCACTCCTAATGAATCTTCAAACTTCCATCAAACACTCGAACTCCCAATGATCCATCACACTTGACTTCGACCCTTTGTTTCGCTTTACGTCTTCATCCTTATCGTAGTTACTCCTGCACACAAACAACAAACACTCTACTTCGATCTAGACAGTTATTACAATACGAATTGACATTCAGTTGCCCGGCACGTCATTGGTCGGCGCTTCGTCCGATCCTTCAGCACATCATCCTCTCTTGCGATCCGTTGCCCAATCGGTGATTGACCTCCGCAATCCCGATATCCTTGGCGCAACACGCTCTTCTTGGCCCGATGCCCGACGTACGAAGCCTCCTGCCGATAGTCGACCGAACCTCCGGCTCGACACCCAATATCCTGACGTGATCACCTCTGGTGCAACATCAATTCCTCCAGTGTCAGTTGTCTAATCCTGATCGAAAGTAGACCTGCGTAACTCAAAACGCAGTTAAACAACAAATCACACTTAATTAGTTTCATCATCAAAATCTGAGATTCAACACTCTCAACATATTGAGGAGCTCTGGGAGGGTCACCTCAAGTTTGTTCATATTAAAATTCATTATGAACTGAGAAAAGGAATCTGGTAGGGATTAAGCACAAGATCCACACACAGGTTATCCTCTAGGACTATTCCATGACCTGTGAGTTTCTCGATCTACTCAATCATTTTAAGGACATGGTTTTGAATCGGTGTCCCCTCAGTCATCTTGGCACGGAAAAGACTCTTTGATATCTCATATCGCTGAGTTCTTCCCTATTCCTCAAACAGTTTGTGGAGATGCAGGAGTATGGAATTAGCATCCATATTTTCATACTGTCTCTATAACTCAGTAGTCATAGAAGCTAACATATAACATTGAGCAAGAGTGGAATCATCTAAGTACTTCATATAACGAGCGATCTCATCATCGCTTGCCCCTTCGTCGGGCGTAAGGATCACTGTATCAAGGACATACGTAATTTTCTCCGCTGTGAGAATGATTCTCATATTGCAAAGCCAATTCATATAATTTGGACCAGTAAGGCGGTTGGCATCAAGTATGCCATGTAAAGGATTTGAAAGTGATATTTTCTGAAATTAAAGATGTAGCAGAAATAAATAACATGCAGACTTTGTAAAAATTAAACAGTTAAGATAAGGACTTATATCTTAATGTACTCCCACTAATTTTTTTTGAGACACACAACACCCTCCGGTATGTGAATCAGAGACCCCCGATGGATCTCTAGTGGGGATCAGGATTTAATCAACGTCTTAACGTAACCTTGAGGGACTCGATCAATCACGTTAAGCCCGTAAAGGTAGGCAACTCTTGCTAATCACAACTCCTTGTGATTCCCGTCCTGTTCGGCCTCCGAACCACCATGGCCTTGAGGGACTCAACCAACCATGATGTTCATTTAAGTCATCACCATCGTTACAAGATGAGTCTGATTCGGTGATATACTCTCGAGGGACTCGACTAAGCATACAATGTCCTCAGGTCACCGGTGACATCTCTATGTCATAGATAAGATAGCGAGATGCGATATAGGTGAGTCTCGAGGGACTCGACCAACTCAACTTACACTGGGAATCGGTTCCTACCTATAACGATGGAATGTCATGTGGGTCAATCTAATTGCCTCACATTTACCGACTTAATATTATTAATGGAGAGGATTTTTGATTTGGTCTCCTAACATAATGTGTCACACACATACGTATTTAATATATATATTTACATCGCATGTAAATATATATATATATATATACATATCTAATCACACATTACATGAGCAATCACACTAGATGATCATGGACCACATCCTAATGTAATCAGACCCGAGCCAGTGGGCTCAATCACTCACATCAAGATCTATGTGTACTTCGGTGTATCTTTATTCCCTGTGATCGTCCATCTCGCTTCGTCGGATTCGTCGGAATCTTAACACATCTCCATGTGTCGGATTATCCGTCTTGGCCTCGTGAGTCACGCTACCGCTGCGCCTCCTCATGTAATTATAACATAATTACAGGCACGTAGCCCCAACAATAAATGAGAAAAGAATAAAGGCTCGTAGGCCGTAATAATAATAATCACATGTACACACATCAAATCATACTTCACATATATAAGTTATTTTATAAGACTACTAGACAAAAATAATAGTTAATTAAACTATTTAATTAACATATTTAATTTTTTGAAATCAGGGATATAAAGGGAATTTTTAAATCCTAAGGGTATTTCAGTAATTCTACCAAAAGGGTATTTTGGTAATTCTATCAAAGGGGACAGAATCTAAAATTTTTGAAATTCCAAGGGGTATTTTGATAATTCTATCAAATGGGGCAAAATCTAGAATTTCTAAAATTCCGAGGGGCAAAACCGTCTTTTGCCCTAAAACCCTAACTCCTCACCCCTAGCAGCCTGCGTTGCGGTTGCGGTCGCCGCCACCTTGCCGGCGACGGCTCCTGTGCGCAAGGAGGGCGTCGGGGTGGCAGTGCCTACCATCCATGTGGCGGTGCCAGGTGACTCTGGCGTGCGCGCGGCGTTGCCAAGCGTGGCGCCCGCGCCCGCGTCGCGTAGTGCCGCGCTTGCAGGCGCTACCCTGCATGCATGCGCCGACGCTGCCCTACAAGCTGCCCACCGGCGTCCCTGCTGCCAGCAGCCCGCCTGCACCCCTGTGGGTAGGCCACAAGTAGCTTTACTGCGACGGCCGCTGCTTCGATTAAGCGCGGTTGTCTGTATAACCAATAAACACAACAAGGGCAACAACAGTTGTTGCCCTTCCTGGCCCTTTTGCGCCAATGATTTTGGTGTCAAAAGTAGATCCAAAAGACAACATACGCAGTTTAAGATCCGATCTTCACATGAATTAGCTCTGATACCACTATTGGGAAATCCTTCATGGGAGCAACATCACATGCGCAGCGGAAGAACAGAAAATAAAACCCCAGATTTCCCGTAGAAAGTTTTCGCCATCGTGCGAAGATCGGTGCGTCAAAAATAAATCCGCAAAACTAAACGTGTAAAAGAAAATATCTAGGGAGATCGTTTATCCCTGAATTTCTACAGATCTGTGGGAGAGGATGAAGGAGGTCAAGCGTCCTCCTCTCTAGTGGTATCCACACGGCAGGGATTGCAACGATGCACCTATCTCTTTGAGGAGAGGAGAACAAGAGGTGGCTACCAAAAGAAACCCTCTGCCTATAGAGCTTTGGTTTCCTCCTATTTATAGAGGCCCTCTGAAAACCCTAATGAATCTTTTACCCTATTGGGTATTGGATCTCAATCTAATTACCCAAGCCTCTTGGATTAGTGGGTCTCTACCCAATAATCTCTTATTAGCAATTATTGGATCTCATCTCAAGATCCAATAATTCAGGGGCTTAATGGATATCCAATAAGCTAGGGGGTTCAGCGGATATCTCATATTCGAACCTCTACTCGTCGCAACACCTACCATATGTGTGTGACTCTCTAGGCCCAATATCGAGCTGGCTGTGAGTCATACTTGTCAAAACTCCTTCTGACTTAGTGAATTATTATCTCTATAATAATTCACTCAACTCATCGATTGTGGACGTACCAGGCCACTACGCCGTGGCCCCCCAAATGATACAAGGGAATCCAATCTTTTGGACCTATCTGTCCTCAGTTACCATGTATCTATAGTCTCTCATCCATCCAATATCCTAGAGACTATATACCGGGCATGGTGCTGGAAGGCCCATACGGTCTCTCCTCGAGTCTTACTCTTATCGGATTCTCCCGGAGAACTCTTTCTCTCTCAATCTGAATAATCTTGGTCAAGGATTTATTCGAGCAGGAACACATGGGATATTCCTCTTATGATACCGAGAGCGGATGATCCTCTATTGATACTCAATAGCCCTCGTAAGGTTGGCTACCACTCCCAATAACTGACTGTATTAGATTTAAAACTTTCCAAACCTATAAGTCTGGTATCAAAGAGTGGAGTACTCATATAGGACATCCTTGGTGTCTTAAGTCTAAGGACCAGATACACTACTGGGACTATGGAATCGCTGTCTGACTTGAGGTATCAATAACCATCCAGCATTCCGTAGGCGGATCAATCAGTGAACTCATTCCCCATTGAGCACTTGCACTGTACCCTTAGTGTCCCTACATGAGTAGCTATGAGACCAGCTACCTCCATCATATGGATAGGTATATAGCACACCAGTCTATCCAGTTATCTCGATGTCCTTCTTGAGTAACATATGACCAGGATAATTCAGGGTCTGTGTTTAAAGGTGAATCGGTCTCATTATCGTGATCTCATCACGATCTGATTCCCATTACACAGATCCAAGGACATCACAATATATGCAACACGCAAGATAAAGTGATAAAACATCTAATAATAAGCAAAGAGAAAAAGTGCATATCAAGTCACAAGTGTCATTACTCATGTGATTGGCTTGTAGGGCACAAATGACTAGCATACAGAACTTTACAAGTGGTTCACTCTCCTTTTACAAACTTTTACACTTAGAGAATGGTGGAGGTGAATACTCAACTTTTGAAAGTTATTTCACTATAGTTTTAATTCAGTTCACTTCTCTATCTCAACTAATTGAGAAGTAAGTGGTATTTATAGGCCTCAATTGACTTCAAAAATGAAGTCAAAAAAGGTCTTATCCCAGATTTCCGAGGTACTAGCGGTACCATCGCCAGTTCCGGTGGTACCACTATTAGTTGACTCTAACACTAGGCGGTACCACCGCCTAGTCTAGCAATACTACCACTAGACAAAGCCTCGGTTATTGGAATGGGGTGGTACCATTGCCTGGCGGTGCGGTGCCACCGCCTGACAGGGTTCAGCAGCATTGTTTGGGCTTTGAGTCCAGCCCAACGTAGTCCAATTACGGGCCCAGTTGGCTCCTAACTGGGTTAGTGGGATTACCTCCCAAACTAAACCCTAATTATATGCTAACTATAAAAATTAAGATATATTCTAAACAAAACACGTCTAATAAGTCTAGGTTTCTTCCGGCGAGCTACCGGCAAACTTCCGATGAACCCTCGGACATCTTCCAATGGACTCCCAACAAGCTCTTTGACTTCATGACGATCTTCTTGGCGAGTTCCGACGAGCTTCTTTGGCAAGCTCTAATCTTCTCATCAGGCTCTAGCGAACCTCTAATGAACTTCTTAGCGAACTTCTAACAAACCTTTCAGCAAGCTCCCGATACATTCTCGACCAATTCCAACAGCACTCCCGATGAACCTTCGGACTTCCGGTAAACTCTCGGACTCCCAACGAATCAATCAAACTAGACTCCAACACTTCGTTTTGCTTTATACCTTTATCGCTATCATAGCTAATCTTGCCCACTTTTCTCAACATATAGATTAAATCAAATAATTTATCAATTGATTTCATCATCAAAATTCGAGATTCAACACTTCCTTCAATGGGCGAAGATCAACTACCCCTTTACAAATCTATTCTTCTTTTTTTAACAAGTTTAGAAGGTAACATTTTACACTTTTCTCACTCCTTGAACAGATTTCTAAACTAGAACAAGAGGAGGTGAACTCTCAAAGGATTACAATAGCGTTTTCTTTTAGATCTAAGAATTTTTGTTCACTTTTTCATGCTTCATAAGCAAAAAAGTGTGGGGGTATTTATAGGCCTTAATTAGCTTCAAAAATGAAATAAAAAAAGGTCTCATCTCGGGTTTTCGAGGTACTAGTGATACTGCTGGGAAATTCAAGGGGGCGACATCTCATGCGCATCGGAAGAATTAAAAAATAAAAATCCTAGATTTTCATGAAAGGTTCCTCATCGTGCGAAGATCGGTGCATTAAAAATAAATCCGTGAAAACTGCATATGTAAAAAAAAAGTACTTAGGAAGATCATATATCCTTGAATACCTACAGATCTGTAGGACTAGATGAAGAAGGTCAAGCATCCTCCTCTCTAGCGATATCTACATGGCAAAGACTGCAACAATGGTCCTCTCTTGGGAGAGGAGAATAGAAGGTGGCTTCAAAGAGAACCCCCAGCCTATGGAACTTTGGTTCCTTCCTATTTACAGAGGCCTCTTGTAAACCTTAGTAGATCTTGCCTTATTGGGTATTGGATCTCCATCCAATTACCCAAACCTCTTGGATTAGTAGGTCTCTACCCAATAATCTCTTATTAGCCCTTATTGAATCTCATCTTAGAATCCAATAATTCAAGGGCTTAATGGATATCCAATAAGTTAGGGGCTCCGATGGATATCTCATATCCGAACCTTTACTCATCGCAACACCTACCATATGTGTGTGACCCTCTAGGCCCAATATCGAGCTGGCCATAAATCATACTTGTCAGAACTCCTTCTGACTTAGTGAATTATTAACTCTATAATAATTCACTCGACTTATTGACTACGGATGTACTAGGCCACTACGCCGTAGCCCCCAGACGATATGGGGGAATCCAATTCTTTATACCTATCTGTCCTCAATTACCATGTATCTATAGTCCCTCATCCATCTAATATCCTAGAGACCCTATACTGGGCACGGTGTTGTCAGGCCCATACGGTCTCTCCTCGAGTCTGGTTCTAGTCGGATTCTCCCGAAAAAATCTTTCTCTCTCAATCCGAATAACCTTGGCCAAGGATTTGTTCGAGCAAGAATACATGGGATATTTCTCTCATGATACCGATACGGATGATCCTCTATTGACACTCAATAGCCCTCGTAAGGTCGGCTACCATTCCTAATAATTGGTTGTACTAGATCTGAAACTTCCAAACCTATAAATCTGGTATCAAAGAGTAGAGTACTCATACAGGACATCCTTGGTGTCTCAAGTCTAAGGACCAGATATACTATTAGGACTATGGAATCGCTGTCTGACATGAGGTATCAATAACCATCTAACATTCCGTAAGCAGATCAATCAGTGAACTTATTCTCTAATGAGCACCTATACTGTATCCTTAGTGTCTCCACACGAGTAGCTATGAGACCAACCACCTCCATTATATGGACGAGTATACAGCATACCAGTCTATCCGGTTATCTCGATGTTCCCTCGAGTAACCTATAACCAGGATTATTTAGGGTTTGTGTTTAAAGGTGAATCGGTCTCATTATCGTGATCTCATCACGATCCAATTCTCATTATACATATCCAAGGATATCACAATATATGCAACACGCAAGATAAAGTGATAAAATGCCTAATAATAATAAGCAAAAAAAGAGTGCATATCAAGTCATAAATGTCATCACTCATGTGATTGGCTTGTAGGGCACATATGACTAGCAGATACCACTGCTTGTGTTGGGCAGTACCACCACTAGTGCTCTCTGACACTGGGCAGTACCATGCCCAGTCTGATTGTACTATCGTCAAACAAAGTCTTGGCTATTGGACTTTGGCGGTACCACCGCCAAGTAGCATTAACTACTGATGGTACCATCGCCCAGGCCTCTTGGGAGACTAAGCCCTGGGTGGTTCCACCACCCAATGCTGGTGGTGCCACTGTCAGCCTAGTTCCAGATCATTTTTTGGGCTATCAGTCTAACCTAAACTAGTCCTAATTCGAGCCCAATTGGTCCCTAATTGAGTTAACAGGATTACCTCCTAATCCTAACTCAAATTAAGTCCTAACTATGATAATTAAGGGATTAACTAAGCATTTTATGTCTGGTATGTCAATTGTTCTTTTGGCAAAATCCTAGCAAGATTCCGGTGATCTCCCACCGAACTCCCAATAGACTCTCGGCAGACTCCCGACAAGCTCTTGGCGAACTCTCGATGATCTTCTTGGCAAACTCCCAACGAAATTCTCGATAAGCTCCCAATAAACTTCTTGGTGAGCTCTGGTGAACTCTCGATGAACTTCTCGGTGAACTCTCGATGAACTCTCAGTGAACCTCTTGGCAAGCTCCCGACGAACCTCTCGGCGAGCTCTGACGAACTCCTGATGAATCGCCCAATCTTTAACTCCAGCCCAAAATCTGCTTTATGCCTTATCATGATCGTAGTTAATCCTACAACACTTTTCTTAATATATGGATTAGATTAATAATTTATCAATTGATTTCATCATCAAAATCTGAGATATAACATATTAAAAATGAATTTAATCGGGTTTCTATATGCAAAACTGCTCATGAGATTAATCTTTTGGTTAATAGCTATGAATTGTTTCGTATGAAACCAAACGAGACTATTGGAGATATGTACATCCATTTTACGAATATCGTCAATGATCTAAAAGCATTTAGTAAAAGTTTTTCTACCTTTAAACTTGTTAATAAAATACTAAGATCTCTTCCAAAAAGTTAAGATCCTAAAGTAATAGCAATACAGGAAGTAAAGGATTTGAACAATTTTTCGCTCGAAGAACTTATCGGGTCTTTGATGACCTATGAAATGACATGTATTGCACATGATGAACTTGAGAACAATATTCCAAAGAATAGGAAGGACTTGACACTTAGAACCACAGAAGACCACTTGGGAGAAAACTCAAGTGACAATGATGATGATGATGACTTGGCACTTCTTACAAGAAAGTTTAAAAAATTCATAAAAAGGAATAAAACAAAACAAGATACTAAAAGCAAAAGTGAACCAAAAAAGGACTTAATAATATGTTATGAATGCAAAAAACTAGGACACTTAAAAAATGAATGTCCCCAAGTGAAAAAAAAACTACTAAAGAAAAAAAATATGCTCAAGACTACTTGGGATAACTCAAGTGCATCTGAAGATGAAGAGCCTACCAACAAAGAAGATGTTACAAATTATGCACTAATGGTATTTGGTAACGAGGTATGCGACTTAAATGAATCTTTATTATCTTATGATAAATTATTAAATGCTTTTTATGATTTGTTTGATGAATGTAAATTAGTTAGCAAAAAATATAAATTGTTAAATAAGGAGTATGCTTCTTTTCTTAGTGAATTTGATATATTAAAAAATAAGCATGATGATAGTATGTTAGCTTTTTGCACTAAATGTGAAGAGATAGATTCACTCAGGAAAGAAAATATTTTACTATAAGAAACATTAAAAAAATTTAAAATATGTAATAAATCTCTAAACATGATCCTTGCAAATAAGGGTCATGTTCATAGGAGAAGGAATTGACTTTATGAGTAACACTCAACAAAAGCCAACTATCTTTCTTAAGGGACTCACATTACATATTTCACCCCAAAACAAATATAATTTTTGTGGAAGATTTAGACATTATGCTTATAAATGTCTATTTAAAAAGTGTAGTCCACACAAATTAATTTGGGTTGCTAAAGGAACCATAAATAACTGAATGCTAATTGTTAAATTAGGTAAATCTACTAATAAAGGACCCAAAGTTAAATGGGTATCTATAAGAAAACTCCCTTTCATATAGATATATTTACAATCAAAAGCTAGGAGCAAAAAATATATCTTGATTGTGGATTCTCAAGAGATTCAACTCATCTTTCAAGCTCACTAGCTAAAACAACAATAGTAAGAAAAGATCATTTGAATCAAAATGAATGAAACTTAATGATTTTTGTTATGATAAACTTTTTTTATTAAAGATAGTTTATGTATTGTCTTTTGGTTTTGAAAGATGATGCATGGTTTATAGAATAAAAATAAATTAAAGCTAAAAAACCTTAGCTATTTTTAATCTTATAGGAAACTATCTATATTTCTTTCATTGGATTTTTTGAAAGTGATTTTGATGATGATTTTGGATTTGTTTCATATGAGATGATATGTCGATGTTTGTGACTTGAAATGTACCATACATGAAACAATTCTCTTGATTCTCAAAAAACATTTATCCAAACAAATCTTAATTCTTTCAATTGTTATTTAAGAATTGAGATTTATTTTCATATGATTCTTCTTGGTATTGACTAAGGAAAAGATGTATCTAAATAAACCATGATATATTACTAAATCTCTTTATGTTTATAACCTAAATTTTACTATGTATACTTTCCTTGTGTTTATGATTTGTATACCTCATGATGTGAGTGAATTATTGTTGTAAAAAAATGAGGAATTTGATGGCTTGCACTTCTCAAAAGAGAAGAAAAGCTTGCACTAATCAATAAGCAAGAAGTGGCTTGATTGATATAAGATTGATATCATCCGCTTAAATGTTAGCTTAAATATTATAGGTTTAATTATTGAATGTTGACTTGAATGTTAAATATTAGCACCACTGGAATATTAAATGATGAATGGATGGTTGAATGTTGAAGCTTGAATGGTTGAATGATTAAAATTGCAACTGAAGGTAGTGTACCAGTGATAGCACAGCTGGACTGGCGGTGGCACCGCCAGAGTATACTGCCCATAGGCGGTGGCACTGCCAGAGTACACTGCCCATAGGCGGTAGCACCACCTAGTTGGTGGTAGCATTGCCCGAGACCCAACCCTATAAAAGGGTCTTTTAGGAATGGTAATAGAACCACCCCCAACCTTTTCTACACTTCTCTAAACCCTTCTATACTTCTCATTCCCCTTACTCTTCCTCTAGAAACCCAAGAAAACCCCTATCTTCTACAAATCTAAGGATCAATCTCAACCCTCTTGGAGATCACTACAAGGGTAATCCTTAAAATTTTTCTCTCAATTCATTGATTGATCTTGCTTCTTACATGTAGTTTTCAACATTGGGAATATATGTAGTTTTTATGACACCTAGAAGATCCTCAAGGGATAAAGGGAAGAGGAGATTAGATGAAACCTATGACCCTATACTCTTTCACTCCAATGAGCATGCTCTTAAATTTTCAACCTTTGAATCTATATGTGTTCATAAGGAAAAATATGCAGATCTAGAAGAATTAAGTAATTTGGAACCAATTTAATGGTTTGCTAACTTAGATGTCCTTCCAATTCTTCAAATTAATGAGTCCATTTATCCTATACTTGTTCAGTTGTTTTACAATAACTTGCATGTGGATGAACACAATAGGGTGTCTACTTATCTCTTAGGGCATCATATACTCATTGCAGATAGCATAATTTGTAGTTTTAAAGGAATTTCTAAGAAAAGAAGAGGTTGCTATTTTAGAGGGCAATGAGACATAGAATCAGTTGGGATTATATACTCTAAGGCTTTAGGTATTATTTTTGAAAATCCAAATTTGTCTATCATTCCAAAAAGTTGTGAACACTTACTACATTTCAACACAAAAATACATCATCACATCGTGATAAGTATTCTACTTCCAAAACAATACCCTCATGATGAAGTTAATCAAATAGAATCAAGAATAATGTATTAGATTATAGTAGGACATGATAATTGTTTTGGATATTTAATACAACAAAACATGATTGAATTATTAATAAAAGATGTGATGTTTCCATATGGTGGCTTAATCACTAGGCTAATACATGCACATAACATGGTCATTCCATCATATGAAGAAACTATGAAACTAGATAGATTTAATGTCATCAATATAAACCTATTAAGAAGATTAAGATATATAGTAAGAAATAGTATTTGGACTAGATTACTTGAGAGAATTGATCCTCCCCCTCCTGAACCAGAACCAAAAACACCTATATATAGGGAAAGTCAATCTCCTACTAGTCCCTTTGAGGTAGCACCTACGGAGCCAGCATCTTCCTCATCTGCCCATCCCATAGTGACTCAACTGGATCAAATTGAACTTCATTACGATTAGATCTTAACTGAGATGCAGCAAATTCATCGATAACTTGACGCTCTGTTTAGGCATTTTGGTTTACCACTACCTAAATAGCTTATATATTTCTACTTCCTTTTTGTTGATGACAAAGGAGGAAGAACTCCTTTCTTTTTTATTGTACTCCTTGATATGTTGTACTCTTTATCTGGCACTCTATGATGTACTTTAAAATGTTTTGTACTTTTCAATATTATAATACACTTCTTGATGATATTATGATGCATGTAACACTCTATGATTTTATTAGGCATGTTAAATCTTCCGAATGCATGAGTTTTTTTTATAATTTTTCAGATTTTTTTTATTCTTAAAAATTGAGTTTTCTTTTTATCGAGATCATGTCCCATCATCTTCTTGCAATTTTTATTCATGGATTTTTAAGACACTTGATCTTTCACTTGATGATCTCTTCCTATGAATCCTTCCTCTATTTATGAAAGAAGAGTTTTTGGACTTTCGGTATATTTGATCTTTTATGCAATAATCATTTCCTATGAATCATTCTTTTTTCTATTTACAAGAATAATGATTTAATTCATGAACTTTTAATATACACTTCTTGATCTTTTATGTGATGAATCCTCTCTTTACGAAAGTAGAAGCTTGATTCATGAATTTTCAGTTCTTATAACTTGATTTTTCTTGTCATAAATGAATTCCTCCATCCTTCTTATTTTTATGATAAAAGGGAGAACGAAACTTGCTAGTATTTCAAAAAAGGCATAAATGCTAGCTTGCACATCTCAAGACGAACCAAAGTGCTTGTACATCTAAAAGGAATTGCTAGCTTGCCCATTTTAAGAAGCAAAAGTTGCTATCTTGCATATATTTTGCTTAACTTAACATCTTAGATATTTGCTCGCTTGTATAAAGTAGTGTAAAACTTGCTTACATGGTTCAAACACTTGTTGAATGTTGGTATCATGGTATCAAAGTATTTGCACATCCCCTTTTTGTTGATGACAAAAGGGGGAGAAATGATGAATGTTTGGTATCATGTATGAAGTGATAAATGATTAAAAATATTTTAGTATTATGTATGTTAAAATAATTAAAATTTTGAATACTTTAGTATTATGCTCAAAATAATATTAATTTTGGTATCATGCCCAAAATGATATTAATTTTGGTATCATGGATGAAGTGATGTATGCTCAAAGTGATATTGATTTATTTTTGGTATCATGCATGAAGTAATTGTGCATTTTATACTTTGAACTATGACGATGCACATTGCATTTGATCGAAATTGTTTCACTTGAATTCAAAGGTTATGATTTCTTTTGAATTCAAGTTTGTCTTATCTCAATATGGCATATAGTTAAAGAGTTAATTTTATCATCAATTGGTTGTCATCATAAAAAAAGGAGGAGATTATTGAATCTCAGATTTTGATGATAAAATCAATTGATAAATTAATGTTCTAATCCATATATTGAGAAAAGTGGTGCAAGACTAACTACGATTGTAAAAAGGTAAAACAATTAAAGAAGGATCAAATGTTGGGCTGGAGTCAAAGATCGAGTGTCGGGTCGAAAGAATCGGGGATATGTAAAAGATTTAGACGATGCAACGAAAACTCATTGGGAGTTCGCCAAGAGATCGCCAAAAGCTCACTAGAAGTTCACCGGGAGTTTGCTGAAAGATCATCAAAAGATCGTCGGGAGTTCGCTGGAAGTTCACCAAGAGTTTAGATAAACAATTGACGTGCCAGATAACTTAAATTGCTTATATCGTAATCATTTTAGCCTTAATTATTATAATTAAGACTTAATTTGAGTTAGTTTTGGGAGGTAATCCCACTAACTCAATTAGAAACTAATTAGGTCTAAATCAGGATTGGTTTGAGCCAGATTGATGGCCCAATCAGTGACCTAGAGCCATATGAGACAGTGGCACTACTAAAGTTGGCAGTGGAACCGCTTGAGGCTCAGCCTCCCAAGCTGAGTCTGGGTGGTGGTACTACCAGCCTTTAATGCCTACAAGCGATGGTACCGCTAGAGCGTAGTCTCCGAGACACTACTAGGCAGTAGTACCACTCAGAACTAGTGGTAGTACTGCTAGTGCAGGGTATGTCAGGTGGTGGTACTATCTAGAACTAGCGATTGTACTATCTAGAATTAGCGATGGTACTATCCAAAACTGACGGTGGTACCATTAGTACATCGAGAACTCGAGATGAGACTTTTTTGGCTCTATTTTTGAAGCTATTTAGGATCTATAATTACCTCTCTCATCTCTGCTTAGTAACATAATGATCTTAAACGAAAATTAGTGTGAAATGCTGTTGTAATCTCTTAAGAATCCTCTCTCTCTAGCTTTAAGTCTTGAATTCTGTTTAAGAGAGGGTAAGTGAACTGTAAAGATTGTCTTCTAAACTTATGGAAAAGAGAAAAGGGTTGTAAGATAGTAGTTGGTCTTCATCCATTGAAAGAAGACCATTAGAAGATGTTGGTGGCCTCGACGAAGGAGGAATCGGGAAGTAGACATAGGTCATGATGATGAACCACTATAAATTCGGTGTGATCTTTTCTTTGCTGCTTTCTCTTTATATTGCATACTAATTTGGTTGCACGATCCACTTTACACCTTTCTTTAAGTTCAAACGATTTTTCGATACAAGTTTTTAATTAAAATAAATTTTTTTGAATAGTTAATGTTTTTATGAACGCACTAACTCTCCTCTCCTCTTAGTGTTGATTTCAGTCCTAACAACTCCTGTTAGGTGGATTACCGATAGAGAAAAGGATGCTTAATCTCCTTCATCCTTTCCCAGAGATCTATAAGGACACAGGGATATATAATCTTCCTAGGTAACACACGTCTTAACACACATGGTTTTTTGATTTCGTGAGTTTTTATGCACCAATCTTTACATAATAATAAGAAATCTTTTTTCTATAAAAAATCTATAATTTTTATTTTTGTTCTTCGGCTGCATATGTGATGTCATCCTAGATTTTCCAATAATTTCATGGGGGCATACCAATATCTCTATAAACTCATTTGAAATATCTCTGTCCTTACTACATCGTTACACTCTCTTACTAAGGTAAGTCAAAACTTCCAATGGATGATAAAATACAATAATATGTTCCTCTTATTATAGAAGAAGATTAGTGAGACTCTTATTCTAGCTTTATCGAACTTGCAAAGACCATTTGAATTAAAGTCGGATGCATTTGAATATGCAATAAGGGTTATTTTGATGCAAGATGATTGACCTATGGCATATCACTCTTAAATGTTCCGAGGATCTTAAAAGAACTACTTAATAGTTGGAAAAACTAAAATAGTGAATCACATGATGTTTTATCTACTAAGAGGATGCAAATTTTGATATCCAAAGGCATAGGACAAAAGCTTATCATATATATAATTCATATTCAATCAAGTAATGCAGAACTTTACATCCAAATCACCATTCAAAGTATGCTTTAGATACTTATCCCAAAAACCTTTTGATTTGTAGTTTATAATTAATTCAATGTCACAATACTATAAGTCTAAAAATTTCTTGAGCATATCCAATAGGTGCATGAGGAAGTTGCCCTTTTTGATTTCAAGGAGGTGAACTTGCCTAGATATACCCGTGAATGAATGATTGAAAGGAGAAGGAAAGTAACTCAAACCCATATGATATAGTCTATTTAAAATCTTGAAGTGGATTGAAGACAATACTTGCCAACTCAGAATTACCTTCCTACGTGAAGATGTATTCAATTGACAATATGAAACACTTATAGGTGTTCAAGCCATTGATGCTAGATAACGAGGAAAGTCAGACACTACCCTCGATAGACGACTTGGTGATCGGTTAATAAAAGACTATGTATAAAGACATCGTCATTAAAAAGAATGTTATCACCATAAGATGAGACATCAAAATAACTTTTTGAGTTAGATACAAACAGCAAAACTGAGTTCAGCAAGATGGTTCATCAAAGAAATTAGTAAAGTAAAGTTTGACCCATCTTTAATTCTAAATTCAACAGGAGGTAAATTATAAAATTGGAGAAGCAAGAATAAGGGACAGTCAAACCTAGTCCAAGTTGTTCTATAATATAACTCAACCTCTGATTAAATTTAGATTTAGCCAACTCAACTCCAAGCCCAACCCCAAGCTCGAAGCTTAGGTTCGACTAACTCAAAAATCTTAACTTGACTCAATCTGAGATGGACTTGGATTGGAACAAGAGTAGGACTTTGATTATGAGTCTCCTCTAACAAAACAATAACAGTAAGCAATATTAGCCTAGAGAAAAGGCAATCGGCCATAGAGAGAGGAGAGAAGAAATAGAGAGGTGGTGACAAGTTGCAACCTCAAGAAGTCCAAGCTTGTTCCTCTCGAAATTCTTTCAATAGTTTTGCATTTAGGTATATTTTTTCAAGAAAAAATCTAAATTATTCTCTTTGTTCTTTTTTTTAATAATTTTATCAAGCTCCCATAAATTATAAAATCATCATGAAGAATAATCAAAATCACCACCTCCTTTCTCTAAACGGATCACGTTCCTTGGATTCAATGCTACATGATTGTATTTGTAGATGAAGAAAGCACATGATAGCTCCTCAAATAAGTAGTCTAGTGCCTAAACTATTTCAAAGCATTTGTTCTCAGCCAAACTGGATATCTAGTTAAATCTACTAAGCCCAAACTAGCTTAAGCATTAGACATACTTTATTGAAAATACCCCCATATAGTCTTATATGATTTGGTCTATATATCTCTTTACTCGATATCACTTCACTGAGACAAACATAGAGTAATACTTCGTTTCAAATCAATATCTAAATCGGATAATCAAAATTTAAATTAATAAATATATATAAATCTAAATGGATCAATAAAGATGATTAAAACTGAAAATAGAAATATAATAAATAATTAAATAAAATAAAGTAATAAAATAATTTTTAGTTTTGAGATATAGAACATACGAGCTATAGAACATATGAACTATAAGTATCATGGTAGTCTTTTTGAAACAAAGCATCTTGAAGGGGCTTCATAGGTACTTCAGTCTTATACACCAAATGATCTGATTTGATTCGTGAACTGTCCTGTTTAGAAGTTCGGTCCGCGACTAACCGGTGCTGTTCGGGTTTAACAGTTATCGGTACTTTAATTCCACCGCCCCAATTAAGGTTCGCTGCACGCCGAGGCCTCGTGCAGGGCTGCTCAATGGTTTCCTTTCTCTGGCCACTCCACTTAGCACGATGTTGCCCGACAGCTTCGCCCTCTTGAAGCCTCTCTGCCTCTCTCGTTGCGGTTCCCTGGACTCTCTCAAGAAGCTCCACGTCCTCCTCGTCGTCACCGGGCTCATACACGACCGCTCCGTCGTCCTCCAAACCACCAAAAGCTATCTTCGCTTTGACCAGCCGTTGCTCGCGCTCTCGGTCTTCGAAACTGCGGAGAACCCGACGCTATACGTGCAAAATCTGGTGATCCGATGCCTTTCACATCACGGCTTTTACAGTGATTTGCTGCGCCTTTACTCGCGATCCCAGTATTCTAGCCGACACCGTATTGGCTCGGATGAGTTCACGTTCCCCTTCGTGATCAAGGCTTGCTCCGCAGTTTCCGGCTTTCGAGCTGGGAAAGAGGTTCATTGTGTAGTCCTGAGGTCTGGATATGGAGGCCATTTGGTGGTACAGACTGCTCTTCTTCATATGTACGCGAAGACTGGCCGTATGGAATGGTCGAGGAAGGTTTTCGACGATATGTCTGGCAGAGATTTGATTTCTTGGAACGCGTTGATATCGGGCTATTCTTCAAATGGGCTTCACCGAGAGGCTTTCGAAGGTTTTTGGCAGATGCAAGCGGATGGTCTGAAGCCTAATTCGAGCACCTTCCTGGGTGTGATTCCCTTGTGCAGAAGTCTTGGACCACCTATGGCAGGTGATTTGATGCATGGTCTCGCTCTGAAATGTGGGGCTTTTAGTGACAAGGCCTTGGTGCCTACTCTCATTTCGATGTATGCTGGATGGGAGGATCTAACAGCAGCTAGATTGCTGTTTGATCTACTACCCTCAAAAGATCTAGTTGTTTGGAATGCTATGATTTCAGGATATTCACAGAATGGGAAATGGGATGAAGCCATCGAAGTTTTCCAGCTCATGCATCACAGTGATGCAAGGCCAGACATTGTCACGTTAGTCTCCGTTCTTTCCTCTTGCAGTAATCTCTGTACTATTGACTGTGGCAAGTGCATCCATGCTATTGGAATAAAACTTGGCATTTCTGATCAGAGTTCTGTTGTTGCTGCACTTGTTTCAATGTATGCTAAGCATGGAGAAATCGATTCAGCTGAGTATCTATTTCACAGGACACCAGAGAAAAGCTTACTTCTATGGAATCCTTTGATATCAGGCTATCTTTTGAATGGGCTTTGGGACATGGTCTTGGGTGCTTTCCATAACATGCAACTTGAAGGTGTGCTTCCAGATGACATCTCTATGATCAATGTCATTTCAGGCTGCACGATGGCTAAAGACTTGTGCCGTGGTAAATCTGCCCATGCATACAGTATCAGAAAAGGATTCATATCAAACATAAGAGTGATGAATGCACTCTTATCTTTATACTGTGATTGCGATCAGTTCTCTACTTCACTCGAGTTATTTCACCAAATGCGAGTCCGAAGTGTAATTTCTTGGAATACTTTGATAAGTGGGTGGGGGAAAATTGGAGATATACAATCGTTAGTAGCATCATTTTGCTCAATGTGTCGGGAAGGTGTAAAGTTCGACATGGTCACTGTGATCAGCATTCTCTCTAGCTTTTCAAGTGTTGAGGATGCTGCATCTGGAATGTCCTTTCATGCCTTAACAATAAAAAATGGATGCAATTTGGATTTGTCTGTTGTTAATGCACTTATAAGTATGTACATGAATTTTGGTGATACTGAGGCTGGTAACCTACTGTTCAATGGTTTGTCCTCCAGAAGTATTATCACTTGGAACGCTCTAATGACGGGATACTGTGACACTAACTTATTTGCAGAGGTCATGATCCTTTTCAACCAATTGAGGATGGATGACCAGAAGCCAAATTCTGTGACCTTGTTGAATGTATTGCCTGCATGTGAAAGCCTGTTGCAAGGTAAATCAATTCAAGCTTATGCTATTAGAAATTTCTCTGTGTTGGAGTCATCCCTTCTTACAGCAACAATGATGATGTATGCTAGATTTGAAAATGTTCATTATTCCCACCTGCTCTTTGAGATGATCGATAAAAAAAATGTTGTTGCTTGGAATACTATGATGTCTATATACATTCAAGCCAATCATGCAGATGCAGCAATCCACTCTTTCAGAAAAATGCTTTGGATGGAATTAAAACCTGACCATGTAACAATGTTAAATTTGGCATCTGCATCTTCTCACTTAGGTTGTCTAGATATGACACAATGTGTGACAGGCTCTGCAATTCGCAGGGGCTTCGAGAGTCACACCTCCATCAGCAATTGCCTTATGTACATGTTTGCAAGGTGTGGAAGCATACCAACAGCAAGAAAAGTGTTTGATGACTTGGAGGAAAAGGACTCTATCAGTTGGAGTGTGATGATAAATGGATATGGAATGCATGGCGATGGTAAAGCTGCCCTTCTACTCTTCTCAATGATGAAAGAAGCTGGGTGGCAACCAGATGACATTACTTTTGTTAGTGTCTTGTCTGCTTGCAGTCATGCTGGTCTTGTCGAACAAGGGAGAACATTCTTCAAATCAATGACAGAAGACCATGGCATAACACCGAGGATGGAGCATTATGCATGCATGGTGGACCTGTTTGGGAGGACAGGGCACTTGGACGAAGCCTATGATATTATAAAGTGCCTTCCTTTTAAGCCTTCTGCAAGTTTGCTTGAGTCATTGCTTGGAGCTTGTCAAAACCATGGCAATGCTAAAATTGGAGAAGCTATCGGAAAGTTGCTCATTGAGTACAGACCTAGCAATGCAAGCTCCTATGTGATGCTTTCAAACATTTATGCTGCAGCCGGACAGTGGACCGATTATGGAAGGGTAAGGTGTGATATGGAAGTCAGAGGAGTGAAAAAGGATCCAGGAATAAGTCTTGTTCAGGTAAAATAGTATGGTTGTTGGTTGCTTGCTGCGCTAACAATTTTCTGTGGATTATGTTGTACTCAGACACAATGTTCATGGTCTTGAATCAGATTGATAATTTCTAATGTCAAATTAAGCAGTGAGCTAAGTTGAAGACGTGTTCACTCATAAACTGAGAAGAAAGACCAAGACCTGACCGTAGAAACTCAATGGAGTCCTAAGAGTTTAATAGTAATATTCTGCTTTGTCAAATATGTTCTCCTTTGTCATTTGGAAATTGCTGCACTGCTAGTAAATGACATAAATGAGAACAGGGATGGGCATAGATTGGCTGGTAATCATTTGAATTAACATGATAAACCTGGTGTCCATCAAGCAAAAGATTTCACAGGATAATCTTTCAATGATCAGATCATCCATCACAAATTCATGGCCAAGTATTACAGAAATATTATGGATGAGTGAACACGAAAGTGCATAAAGCAGTCACTAATAAATTTGTGGCCAAATATTGCAGATTGATTGTAGGATGAATCTTCTCCTAAAAGCTTCGTTTTACTATTCTCAAGGATGGTGTTGTTGGGAAGACATAGTGAAGGAGATAGGATTGAGGCACAAAGATTCCAATTTCTAATCCGTTTGGGGGAAAGATTAGATAGTCTCAATCCTTCCTTCGAGTGAATTTATGCTTTGTGGGAGGAGTGTAGTCATTCGAAGGCGAGAGAATTCAAAGAGGATAAAAATTTATATTATTTTTTGGAGAAAAGGAAAATCTAATCACACAATTATAAACAGACTTCTTAAGCAACAAGCTTGAACTTCTTGAGCAATAACTCTAACTCCTTAAGGTTGTAATTTGTTATTGCCTCTCTTTTTATCCTCAAGGGCTGATTGCCCCTCTCTTTAAACTATTGCTTGTTCTCTCAGTTGTTTTGGCTAGGGAGCCATACCTCCTTTTATTAATGTGGTGGAGAAGACTCCTAACTAAAGTTGGACTCTCAATCGAAATCCAACTCTCCTTCCAATTCGAGTCCAACTCAGATTAAGCTATGCTAAGACTTTGAGTTACTCGCATATGAGATTTAAGCTTGGGTTTGGGTTGGCTAAATATGAGTTAAATCAAAACATGACTTGAATTGACATTGAGCTAAATTGGAGTATTATTCGGACATAGAATTGGAGTTTGATCATCTCTTTCTGATCATGATTATCCCAATTTGGCGATTTAGCTCCTATTAATTTGGAATTGAAGATGAATAAAACTCTGTTTCACTGACTTCTTTCGTGCACAACTTTGCAAAACTTGACTTTTGTCCTCTATATCTTATTCAAAAAGCAATTTTGATACCTAGTCTTGTGGTAGTAATATTCTTTTCAATAATATTATCTTCATACATAGTCTTCTCTTGGTTGGTCACCAAGTCATTTATTGAAGGCAACATCTTGCTTAATTTGTCATATAGCATCGATAATTAAAATATCTTCAAATTCTTTATATCCACAACCAAGTACATCTGCATGTATAAAGGCAACTCAAGTTAGCAAGCATTGTCTCCAATCCACTTAGACACTTTGAACGATGGAGCTTGAGTATCTTTCCTTTTCCATTCAAGCACTCCTTTCCTAAGTGTAGCTAGATGATACTATCTTCTTGAAATCAACCCTTAATGCATTGTCGGTCGTGTCATTCCTATTTCTATTGAGCCTATTATTGGTCAAATTTCTCATGCACCCATCGGATGTACTCAATAAATTTCTGAGCTTGTAGAGCTAGTTTCTTTATTTGAAGATTTGGGATGATAAATCAATCGTGAAACCAAAAAGGCTTTGTTGAACTACAAATAATTCTTTGTTATATGTCGGTTAGTTCCTCTGAGATCCTTGGAACATCTCAAAGTTGTCTGCCATAGGTAAATTGTGTTGCATTAAAAAAATCCTCATCATATATTTGAATGTGTTTGCTTCTAATTTGAAAGGTCTTTGCAGACTCGATAAGGCTAGGATGAGAACCTTGTTAATATTCTTCTTTTAGTAAGAAGAACACATTATTGTATTTGATTATTCACTCAGAAGTTTTGACCTGCCATGATGAAGACATATAATATAGTAAGAAAAAAAAAGTTTACGTGCCATGATAAAGACATATAATATAGTAAGGATAGAATAGTTTCAAATCAACTTACGAATATATTGGCAAGCCCACATGAAGCTTCGAACCTCCATGATCATCTTTAAATTTTCCTTTCATCTTTGATTAAGCCAAGGAAAATGAGCTTTTGTTTCCTGAGCTCATAGTTTTTTAGATTTAGCTATATTATATCTTCAAAAGGTCAAACACCTTCTACACATACTCAATATATTCTTTCCTTGATCGACTATAGATAATAGATAACAATGAGGAGGCTAACTTATTTTTTTAACTATGAGTTGATTAACTTTTTAATTAGTTTGAATAATAATTTAATAAATATAGTCAATAAGATATAAAATAACTAAATGAAGGAAAACACGAGAGTTAGAGGGGCTCACTTTACGTGAAAGAGTCAAACAGAATATGCCGAAAGCTAAGCCTTAACAAGGTACAACTAAAGGGGCTAGATCAATTCTATTCCCCAAGTTAATACATCATTTAAGATTTAGGGGTGGGGAACATTACTCTTATAAAGTGCCTATAACAAATTGAAAGATTATAGAACTCTTGGTTCGACAAAGGAGCGGTGGATTCGATAAAGAAGAAGCTGGGGTGATTGAGACAGTCAAGGTCAATCGAGATGATGGTGGCGATAATAATGGATGCTGCTATTATTTCACTAGTAGTAGTGTGCGATGATAATGATAGCTACTATTGCTGCTTGTGTGCAATAGCAATGGTCGCTACTGCTATTGCTTCATTGGCGATGGTGTGTGATGGCAATGGGAATGGTTAAGGAGAATAGAGGTGGAGAGAATGGAGGAAAAGAGGAAAAAAAAAAAAAAGATAGGGCTAGGGTCTCTTTCAGATTCTCTCCTCACTTATGTATCTCATGTTTTATGGTGGCTATAAGCTCTTAATTTTTTTAATTAATTATTAATTTTAAATTTATAAATTTTTTTATAGGGATGTATACCCCTTGGATGAGTATCATATATATCTCTTCTAGAAGAGAGATGAGTAGATATTTATCAAATGAAGATATATGTCTAACCTTTAAATAAATATCATATATTCTCTTTCTAGAAGAGAGATGAGTAGAAATTCATAAGATTAAGATATAAGTCTACTTTAAGGTCTTCTACCATGTATATTTCAAGATATGTATATGATATCCTCTTTGATGATCTCTAACCAAGCTTAAGCCTAAAGCCTAAAACCCAATACAATGAAATATCTCATGCCCAAGTCATATTGTAATTTAATTAAAAAATAATAATATATATAGAATGATCCTTTTATGAGCATCTAGGCTCATGTTGCTCTAAGGTAGCAATCTCGAGCTTTGTATATCTTTTTGGACCTTCTTAATGGTATGGTGGTCATATGATACCTAGCAACTCTCCCCTAGTGGAGACCATTCATCTCTAGTAAATATAGACTATAAGTTGCTCTGAGAGACTGGGGTGCATCAATAGTAGTTTATATTAGTTTTAGGTGCTCTACAAGCCAATCACGTGAGTGATGACACTTGTAACACGCTGCATCAAATCTCTTTGCTTATGATCATTGGTATTTTCTCACATTATCTAAATATATATTGTGATGTTCCTAGATCTATGCAATGAGAATCGGATCGTGATGAGATCATGATAATTAGACTGATTTACCTTTAAATACAGACTCTGAATAATCCTAGTCATAGGTTATTCGAGAGGGACATCGAGATAACCAGACAGATTGATGTGCTGTATACCCGTCCATATGATGGAGGTGGCTAGTCTCATAGCTACTCGTGTGGGGATACTAAGGATATAGTGCTGGTGCTCATTGGAGAATGAGTTCAGTAATTGATATGCTTACGAAATGTTGGATAGTTATTGATATTTGACATCAAACAGCGATTCCGTAGTCCTAGTAGTATATTTGGTCCTTAAACTTGAGACATTAAGGATATCCTATATGAGTACTCTATTTTTTGATATCGAACTTATATGTTTAGAAGTTCTAGATCTAGTACAGTCGGTTATTAGGAGTGACAGCCAACCTTACGAGGGCTATTAAGTATCAATAGAGGATCATCCACTCTCGGTATTATGAGAAGAATATCTCATGTGTTCTTGCTCAAGCAAATCTCTAGCTAGAGTCATTCGAATTGAGAGAGAAAGAGTTCTCCGGGAGAATCTATTTGAATGAGACTCGAGTGAAAATTGTATGAGACTGATAGTACCATACCTGATATATAGTCTTTGGAATATTAGATGGATGAGGGACTATAGGTATACGATAACTAAGGGCAGATAGGTCTAAAGGATTAGATTCCCTTGTATCATATAGAGACTATGACGTAGTGGCCTAGTACGTCTACAGTTGATGAGTCGAGTGAATATTATGGAGATAATAATTTACTGAGTCAGAAGGAGTTTTGATATGTATGACTCATGGCTAGCTCGATATTGGATCTAGAGTGTCATACACATATGGTAGGTGTTACGATGAGTATAAGCTCGGATATGAGATATCCGTCGGAACCCTTATCTTATTAGATATCCAATAAGCCCCTGTATTATTGGATCCCATAAATGAGATTTAATTAGAGCTAGATTATTAAGTAGAGACCCATTAACCTAAGAGACTTGGGTAATTGGATGGAGATCCAATACCAAATAAATCAGGATCCATTAGGGTTTATAGGGGGCCTCTATAAATAGAAGGGAACGAAAGGTCCATAGGATGAGGTTTTTTGGTGGCCACCTCATATTCTTCTCTCTCAAGAGAGGAGCATTTTTGCAGTACCTGTTATGTGGATCATTGCTAAAGAGGAGGATGCTTGACCCCCTTCATTTACCCCATGGATCTATAGGAATTCAGGGATATACGATCTCCCTAGGTACTATCTCTCTTGTATATGTAGTTTTTTGGATTTTTGAATTTGATTTTACGTATCAATCTTCGCATGACGATAAAATCTTTTTATGAAAATCTAGGATGTTTTGTTTTCTCTTCTTACGCTGCGCATGTGATGTCACCGTTGGATTTCCCAATAGCTTCTTGTTTGAGATTCATATCCATAAGGTTGAAATGTTCTTGCTATCATACCAAATATTTGTACTCTAGCTAGTGGGAGATATCACGAGTCAATTATCCAAGATTCTCTCAACTTGCTCCTGAATGATCATGTGGAGGAAACCATAAAACTCGAGGTACTAGTATGAATGAGAAGGAATAGTCCTATTGTTGCTATTGCAAACCAGCGAATATCTCTAATGTGTGTTCTATCAATTTATGATAGGGTGATAAATCTTCCACGTTAAGAATATTATTGATACTCATGTATTCTAGTTGCTCAAGGATGTAGACATTATCATTTACTCTATAATACACTGCAAGGACTTATGCTCTAAGCATACAATTTTTTTTACCCATTAGGATATCTTTTAATTTTGATCCTCACCATCACTTGCTTTTTCTCATGAAAAAGTTGATACCTATAATGCATATTTATTATTGACTTATATAATTGCTCAAAATAATCCTTCATTTAATCTCGTCATGCAATTCATGAATATATTTAGCAAAAGATTCAACATGTTAGAGGGATAAAAGCGGGTGGGAAGAGGGGCAAAGGTCTAGTTGAGCAATTGAGTCGCCTAGAATAGATTAGAATAGACTAAGACTAAGGCTACTTGATATTTAAGGACAACCTAGAATAGACTAAGACTAGTTGAGCGATTGATGTTACAATTAAAAGTGAACTTGGCTATAAATAATACCTTATCCTAGTTATTTATGTTGTCATCTACTAAACATTAAAGTAAGTCAACTAATGTTTTATTGATAGATTTGGTCTACCATCGATAGTACACTAAGAAGAACTTAAGCTTAGTCCCTAATAATTTACATAGGGTCTTCCAAAGAAAATAATAAAATATATTTTTCAGATACAATGTAATTAGGAAGATCATGCAATCAAATAGCTAATTTATATGGTAGCATCAAGGGTTTTAGAGCATGGGATAAAGTGTAATATTTTTGAAAATCAATCAATAGCAATAAAGAAGGAATTGTGGTTAGCAACAATACTAGGGAGGCCCAACAGAAGGTCTATACTTGTATCTTTTGAATGTAAATATGAGATTGATAATGAAGTATGTAGACCTTTGTTATGCAACCTAATCTAGACTAAAAAAACCTATCTTCTACAAGTGCAATAATACAATCACTATTGTTGTGTCCAATTGCACCTCTGATATGCAACTCCCAAATCAGGAAGTCCCTAATTGAGATCGTACAAATAAACATCCTACTTTCATAAAACACATTTATAGTGTGTAATTTGTATCACTAATAAATCCATGGGATAATAGTACATAGATCTAAAAAAATTCAAGACAATCTATATAAGCATCCTTCAACTTGCTAAATCCAATCACCTCTATCCTAAGGGTGTGCAAAAATATATGAACCCTACTTAATGCATCAACTATATTGTTTTCTTTTTGCCTTGGTGTTTGATGACAAAGGTAAATTGTTGCATATACTTAACCCATTTAGCATGTCTAGAGCTTAGTTTCTTCTAGGCATAAGGTAAGATAGGGCATGGTGATCATTGTATAAGATAAATTCACGATGTAGGAGATAATATCTCCAATACCTATAAGTCATAGAATTCTTTGTCATAAGTGAAATACTTTCTTTTAGCTTCATTCAACTTTTTACCAAATAGAGCTAAGATGTCCCTCTTCACTTCTTATGTATATGCCAATACTTGAGACATCATCGGAGATCTCAAACACCTTAGAGAAATTAGAAAATTATGAAAGACTTTGCTAGTAGTCTTAGCCCATGTGAACTTATCTTAATAGTCTTGATCTATGTGAACTCATCTTTTATAATATTATCTATGATGGGAGCCATGATGATTATAAAGTTAAGGACTAATAAAAATTATTAAGCCATAGAAGCTATAGACTTTAGTGAGGGTTGTAGGTTCAAGTTAGTCTCGAATGATTTTCACCTTTTTTAGGTCTATCCCAAGTCTTTTAGCAAATACTATGAATTTGATAAGACCCCTTAGGGTTTTATCGTGGAAGAAATGAAAGAAGCAGAGCAGAAGCGAAAGAGATGAAAGAAAATGAGATAAATGATCGCTTCAAGGGGATCGGCCTCCTTGATCACTTCGAGGGGATCGACCTCCTTTGATTCCTTTAAGGGGATTGACCTTTTAGGGTTTGTCAAATGGTTGAAATAATTTTTCATTGATTAACGAAGATAAACAAATACAATCCTATTTATCAAGTTCCACCTAGAGTCCACCAGGACTTGGACTCTTAATAATATATAAATATTAAATAAACCCATATTCAACTCTTTCTATACTAAACATAACTCAATAAATATTATTTAGAAATTTTAAAAATAAAAGGATCGTAATAGTTCCACCTCCTTCAAATCAGCCTTATCCTCAAGGCTGAGTGGCATCAAATTCGGGGAGCTTCTCTTTCAGAACAAGGTATCTGCGATGCATCACAACTCGTTGATCAAGTAAATACGGCCTCCACCTTTTGATAGTGTGAGCAATAGGTCGACCTTTTAGTGTAGTAGTCATTGTAGTCTTTTGCAGAACTCTCTTCATTCGATAGCTAGTAGTAGTTATGGTCTTACTTCTTCGTCTTCCCTTTAGGATCACCACTTCGAAGTCTTCCAAGGGTAGCAAAAAGAAATCCAACAGTAATTTTTGGTCTTGTATAATCAGTTTTATCTTTGAACATTTGCTATCACAAGTTAAAGTTTGTCCATCAATAACCTTTACTTCAAATTTTTCAATCTTCAATATGGTAGGCCAATCGGTTAGCAATCTTACTATCCATGAAATTGTTAGTGCTACCGGTATCAATCAAAACTGTAATAGGTTGATGTTCCAAAATTTCTTCAACTTTCATAGTTTATGGGTTAGAATAGCTAGCTAATGCATGCACTATATGTGTAATAGGTTCAATATCTTTATTAGAATCCATACCTTCATGATCAGAGTCAACGTTGTTTGCTTCCAGGTCCTCCATAATTGGTTCAATCACCAGAAGTTGCCCTTGTTTACATTGGCGCTCCTTACTAGGTGGCTCGCTGATCATTTGTTTGTGATCACTTTTGTTTCGATGATTTTTTCGATTGATTTTTTCCTCATGTAAATGTGCAAATGAAATTGAAACTATCATAGTGCGAGGCTGTCAAGCCTTAACTTCACATCTGATATCTGGATTAAGCCCTTCAATAAAGGTATCCACTAGCTATCGTTCAGATCAATCTGTGGCTTGATTTGACTATCGTTCGAATCTGCTCTGATATTCTAACACTGTAGAAGTCTGACGAATTTTAGCGAACTATCCATCTTGTTGAAACTTACTAAAGTTCTCTAGTAGACTTCTTTTGAATTCATTAAGGGTCTCCTACAACCGGTTCTCAATTCTAATTTTCAATGCTTCAATTTCGGCCTTAATTGAGTTATCGATAGTTATTCCCTGTTTCTGTTGTTGTGTGGGGTAAGAGCATCATGGAATGGAAGGCAGTAGCATTGGTGTAATCTGGTGGCAACCGAAAATTGTGACAAGATGCAAAGCAAGAGCGAGGCAGCGATAGGATGCAGTTGCAACGGTTGCTATAGATGCCGACAGTGAAGAGGGAAGGAAACGATAACGACTGTGGCCGCTACAACTACGACAATTGTTATCGATGCCTTTAGAAAAGAGGGGATGAAATGGCGGTAGCTATGGCTACTATAGTTGCGAGATGAAAAATTTATGTTGCTGCATGCTGCGTACGATATTACTGTAGGTGCTGAGGGCTGGATTGTGACAACATCAATATTGCTGCAGGTGCTACGATGCAAAGAGGTGATTATTGAACAGCTGGGGTTGAGATTGCGGTGGTGCGACAGGAAAAAAGTTGGAAGGCAACATTCATGGGGACAAGGCAGCAGCGTCGTGGGAAGTTGGCACCGGTCGTGGGCGGTTGTAGTAGTCATGGCGATTGACGAGTATGTGATGGTAGCCGGCACTTGCGACGGTCATGGGAAAGCTTTGTTGCACCACAGAATAGGGCTGTTGGAAGCAGCGATTGTTGCTGTCGAGGTTGGTGGTTGTGACGGTGACAGTCGCGGGAGGGAAAGAGCAGGTGCAACGATGGTTACCGATCGAAGAGCGCCAGGGCTGAGATCGACGGTGCTTGCCTATTTCTATCACATCACACGTTTGCTGTGACGGTTGAAGAAGCAGTGATAGCTACGATGGTAGAGAACAAGGCTACCAAGTTTGCGTCATAGCCGACAGCAAGAAGGGGAGGAATCGATGGTTGTGGCGGCTACGGTTGCGACCGAAGAGGAGGCAATGAAGAGCGCTAGGGCTAAGATCGACGGTGCTACCCTTTTTCTATCACACCGCACACTAGCTGTAGTAGTTGAGGAAATAGTGGCAGCTGTGGAGAGGGGGCAGTGATCACGTGGCTGTGGTGGCTACGGTTGCAACCCAAGATGAGGTAACGAAGAGCACCGGGGCTGAGATCAACGGTGCTGCCTTGTTTATGTCACACCACATGTTGGTTGCGGTAGTTGAGGAAGTAGCGACGATGATGGTCACTGGTAGTGGCAGCGACAGTGGTAGAGAGGGGGTAGGGGCTACGGGCGGATGCCGAGGTCGGCGGTTGCATTCTCCTACCCTTTTTCTTTCCTGCATTCTTCTACTCTGTTTTGTCACAGAACAGGGGCGGCTGCAGCTGTAGATCACTGCAGCTGAGGTAGAGAGGGGGAAGAGCACTAGGGCTAGATGGCAGTGATGTTATGGGGAGTCACCGCGAGGAAGGGGAATCAAAGCAGCGATGGATGTCGAGGTCGACGGCTGCGTTCTTTTGCCCTTTTTCTTTCCTACGTTCTTCTGCTTTATTTCACCACAGAACAGGGGTGGCTATGGTTGTAAATCGCTATGGCTGAGGTAGTGAGGGGGAAGAGCACTGAGGGCTGGATGGCAATGATGGTCGCAATCGGGGCGGTGATGATGACGGGAAGAAGCGGCTCTGCAATGACGAGAAAGGGGAGGGGGAGAGAAAGGAAGAGTAGGGGAGAGATCACTAGGGGAAAGGTAGGGGCAGTTGTGGTTGTCGATCGGAGAGCAGGGGCGGCGGGAGGAGTGTGTGGGCTGGTGAGCAACAGCGGTCCAGATGTGTGGTCGTCGGTTGAAGCAGCAGCGACGGGCGATTGGAGTAGCGCCGATGGGGATGCTTGGCTGTGGTTTACTGTCCTTTCTTTTTTTCTTCCTTTTACCTTTTTTTTTCTATTTTTTGGTGATGTGGCTGCGGCAAAATTGATGTTGTAGTGAAAATGTCAAGGAATGCTGCTCTGATACCAAATGTAAGACCCCTTAGGGTTTTATCATGGAAGAAATGAAAGAAGCGAAAGAGGTGAAAGAAAAGGGGATAAATGATCACTTCGAGGGGATCGGCCTCCTTAATCACTTTGAGGGGATCAACCTCCTTTGATCGTTTCGAGGGGATTGATCTCCTATGATTTGCCAAACGACTGAAATAACTTTTCATTGATTATTGAAAATAAACAAATACAATCCTATTTATAGAGTTCCACCTAGAGCCCACCAGGA
Organism: Musa troglodytarum; assembly: GCA_023547065.1. Taxonomy (NCBI): domain Eukaryota; kingdom Viridiplantae; phylum Streptophyta; class Magnoliopsida; order Zingiberales; family Musaceae; genus Musa; species Musa troglodytarum. Next base: position 28,364,378 of record CP097510.1, read on the forward strand.
CTTGGACTCTTAATAATAAATAAATATTAAATAAACCCATATTTAACTCTTTCTATACTAAATATAACTCAATAAATATTATTTTAAATTTTAAAAAAAATATAAAAAGATCGTAACAGAATCCAAGAAAGAATATATTATCAATAAGGAGTGAACATTTTATCAAATCCAAGTAGAGCTTTTCCTTTAGCAAATTCTAAAGTTATCTTAGGTGTACTTTCCAAGTCCTACTAAAAATGAGGATGTTATCAAAGTAAATAACTAAGAACTTCTCAAGGTAGGGCTGAAAGACTTAGATCATGATTCCCATGAATGTGAATAGGGCATGGTGTCACACCTTACTCCTAGTTTTATATATACTATACATGCCTGACTAGAATAAGATATCACCATATCATTTAAAGAGACTATCGATAATACCAATGGGAAAGTGGGCCAATTTAAAATATATTAACTTGCTAAATAAAATGATATGGTTTACCTATACACGGTGATATTTAACACTCATGTATAAGTTATAAACACAATCTCAAATGATACATGCATTTTTATTTAAAACTTATGTACATAAAAATATGCCCATACATCATCTGTATCTGTCTTGGTATGGATAGTATATGGATGGATTAGTAGTATCCTTACCTGCAAACTAAGATTAATAATGTGTTATAACTCAATAAATTTATACATTTATAGTTTTATTTAGGTGTGTATATATTATGTCATGTATGTAATATTTCAAGTCATATGCATAAAATATTTTATGATAAATTCATCTTAAGACCTCTTTAGCAACATATAATCTTGTAACATGGTAGATACACATGCATATATGCATTGCATTCCCACACCGCATTTGTATATACAAATGCATTAAATATTTTGCAGCAATTGCATATTCTTATCACCTTAGTGACAATATACAGTCCTCAAAACATGATAGATGAATACTAAAGAGGTGAAATTTTGATTAAAGTAAATAAAAAAACTATGAAGTTTTATAGTATATGCAATGAAAAATTATGACACAATCATAAAGTTTACACCACTTATGATAACATATACGTGTACACCCATATTGTATGTCATATATATAAATACATAAAATATTTTATAATAGATAAATCATACATGAATAAGATAAAATTTTGATTTAAAGTAAATCAGAATGCACATGCAAGAATAATTCATAGTATCTGTAATAGAAATATTAATATATTCATGAACTTTCATATCATATTTTATAACATATACATATACTGCTATACTACACGTCATAATGTATGCATGAACTCCTGCACCACATATCATAATGCATATGTACTCTCACACCGTACATCATAATATATATATCCACTCTCACATCTCTCATCATATATATATGTACCTAGCATATTATAACATATTTGTGTACTTCAATACCATGTCATTGTTAGGAGCGAAATTGGTACTAAGAGTGTTGAATCTCGGATTTTGATGATAAATTAATTAATAAATTATTAATCTAATCCATATGTTAAGAAAAGTGTATAGGATTAACTATGATATGAATAAGGCATAAAGCAGATGATGGGTTGGAGTCAATGATCGGACGATTCATCGGGAGTTCGCCAAGAGTTCATCTAGAGTTTGCTGGAGCTCACCGAGAACTTCGTCAGGAGCTCATTGAGAAGTTCATCAAGAGTTTGCCGAGAAGATCATTGAGAGTTCAAGAACTTACTGGGAGTCTACCGAAAGATCATTGAGAGTTCGTTAGAAGTCCATTGGAAGATCGCCGAAAGCTTGTCTGGATTTCATCGGAAGAATAATTGATATATCGGACATAAAATGCTTAGTTAATGCCTTAATTATCATATTTAAGACTTAGTTTGATTTAGGATTGGGAGATAATCTTACTAACTCAGTTAGGGGCCAATTGAGCCTGAATCAGGATTAGTTTGAGCTGGACTGATATCCTAAATAGTGACATTGATGGGGAGGAATCGGAAGTGGACGTATGTCACAAGGACTAAACCACTATAAATTTAATGTGTTCTTTTTTTGCTGCTTACTGTTATTACTTAGTTGCTCTCTTTACTTTACATTTACTCCAAGTTGATATCATTTCTGATATAATTTTATCAACTTGAAAGGATTTCGAATCGCAATCGTCTTTTAATATACTGTCATAGACAAACTTGTAAATGAGGTGTTCAATATAATGCTTCTGCATGTCTGTGATTTTTGGTTTGTTCTTACTTTGTGAAGTATGTAAAGGGCTTGTCGAAGACTTAACAGCCCCATTTGAGCGAGTTTGGTGGCTTTTGTAGGCTTGTATATAAAGTTTATATTATGTGAACACTTGTAATAGATTTTGGTTTGTAGTGGACCAATTTTGTACCTTTATTATGCAATTGTTCTGAACTTGTGAAGTCTATGGTTGTGATTTGCATTAGCAAGGAAGTGTTTGCTAAAAATGGTTGCTTGTGGATCCTGAGTGAAGCGCTTTCTCTACCCATCTTGTCTTTTATAGGTCCTAAGGGATCGTATAAGGTTTCGTGGAGGCTGACCTTTGTGGATGGACATGCAAGGGTACCACACATCTTAGACAAAACCAGCTAAGTTCTTGATATTTTATATCAAAGTGGGACAAGCACACATAGAAACACTTAGTATGCAAACATGGGGGACCTAGCAGGGCTACGTTGAGGGCAGCTAGTATGCACGACCATTTGGGGAGAAACGGACATAGAGTTATAGGGAAAGGAGTCACTTAAAGGAGTGGACATCTAAGAATGACATTCAGAGGAATGACCAACCCTTCGCACAAGAGACACCATGAGGGCAAATAAGCTAAGAAGAATACGTAGTGCATAAAGGTTGGGATGACTGAGTTTAAGCAGTGGCTCAATGTTGGCAACCAAACTTGACGGTGCTCGAGGCAAGCATAGCGCTTAGTAAAGGATGAGACTGTCTAGGGTGACGTAGGTTGCTCAATGATCAAAAGAGTTGTGCAAAGCTCACAGAGGTAAGGAGAATTACAAACTCAAAGAATTCGATACTCATGTAAGGGCTTGTATGCAGACGACGGACTATCCGTGGCCATCCCAAGGCGACCAAAGGTCAGTGCTATGGAGCATTGAAACTTTCTCTTTGACATGAGAAGGATACATCTGTAGAAGGCTAAAGTGTGCAGTAAGTTCAGCATGTTGCTAGACCCGGAGGGGTACAGTGGGAGCTGTATTAGCGAAAAGTCACAATCTAGCATATGCATTTGCGGAGGTAGAATAATGCACAGTTTGTTCGGCAAGGTGGTATAGTCCAAGGGGATGGTGATCCCCGAAACTTCCAGAGGGAAGGATACAAAGAAAGAAGTTGCTCCAACGGGGCAAATATCCATGAGGGATAGGTCCTAGTTCTCCAAAGGGAGAATCATGTACAACGGATCGCACATGTTGAGTACCTCAAGATAATAACTCCACAAAGCTTAATGGATCTAGTGAGCAGCATGGAGTCATTGCATGATCTCACAAGAGGTAATGCATTGGTAGATGCATAGCGAGATCAAGTGCGGGAGCAACCCAAAGCAATATAAAATGAAGGCACACTTAGAGTCGATATAGAGATCGGACTCAATGGAGGACTGACCCGTATAATGGTAGGCATGAGGGCTACCATCAATTCAATGTAAATCGAGAAATAGATTAACTTGGGGGTAACTTGGTGATGTACTCAAGCTGCATGATGGGAGTTGGCATAGAAGATGCAACATGGAGCGGAGGCATGAAGCACTCCTTAGACAGAGGTCAAGGATATGAACTCTTGTAGAGGCAGGAGTAGGATCATGTCGTTCCATGGGTCTCTTATTCTGATGGAGCAGACTCATCTTGCATGGTGCCAAAGATAGAGGGAGCTTTGAGGCATATGCACCTTATCTCGATGAAGCATTTGACGGAGGAACTAAGGTGACATAACTTACAGAGGTGAAATTGGTGTCAAAAGGCTTTGGCATAGGGCAAGAGGACGTAAAGGCAGGTACTCTTGAAGAATATGCTAAAGTATTACCATTCGAGTTTCCATTAGGAAAGTGGTGCGCAGCGAAGATTGTGCTAGTAGCGTTAGAGGCCTAGGATCCAAACAATGGTGCACCAATTTCAGCGAAGTTAGGGGACTTCAGGAGCTACTAGGCGATAGACTATCCTAGAGTTATGCTTCATCCGGGTGTGACCCGAGAGCGAGTGGATGAAGGTCGATTGCCAAAGGAGTGAACACAATCAAAGGTGGTAGAGGCCACACATGGAGAGATCACAGTTCGAGTTCATACCACATTGATTAGAATGCAAGGAGATGTTACCAGGAGGTGACATGGTGCAATAGATCATGGTGGAATAGTTCGAGGTAATACGAGACACACAAGACAGTCTCATAAGGGATGGGATCATACGGAGATATGATAGGGGGCTCTATTGAGAGCTTCACTTCAGTGAATAACATGATGGCAAGAAGGGCTATGGATTCAAGGAGGGAATGCCACGATATCGTAGAGGCGGGTCTTCCGTGCGTGCATCAAATTTTACATCGGATGGAAAGCCTTGGGCATCAGCATATGGGGGCTATGCACTACTGAGAGAGAAGTTTGAATGCAAATATTAGTGAGTCCCATGGGGAGACTAGATCATGCAGAGGTATGATCGGAGTGGCTGAAAAGTTAGACTACTTTAGAGCTCACATTCACTTAAGGGAGCCTGGCAAGTTAGAGGACAAGGCCGAGTAGGTGAACGTTGCTATTAATGAAGTTAAGAAGAACATAATTGGCGCAAGCCCTGCAACATGATAGCGGAGGCCATACATGGGAGTTGTAGTTTGTCTTTTCATCGACCAAGGGGAATTGCTCAGAGAACACAGAGGTGTTGAAGCAGATGATCAAAAAAGGGCGAGGAAGCAATGATAAGTCCAAAGGGTCTCAACTACCCAAAACCTAAAACCAAGCGTCGATTAGAAGGAAGGTAGACTCAGAGGAGTGCCATAGTGCCGTAGAGGCAGATCTACCGATTGTGAAGAAGGGACACAGATATGAGGCAACGGATAGTAGTGCTATGGGCATGGCAGCACCATGGTATCGTAGAGGTGAGACTTTCATGGTGTTATTGATCCCTTGCTCTCATGGAGGGAGAGCGCTTGGTCATAAAATAGGTCGAAGAGGAGAAGAATGTAGAGACAAACTCTAAATACTAAGATAAGGCTAAAGGGCAGAGGCTAGGGAACTTCGTAAGACTAGTGTCAATGGGCTTCTCATCAAGATAGTCAAAAGTGAAGGACTTTAGGTCGATACAAGAGTGCATGACCAAGGAACAAAGCAAGCAGTATACAGTGCTATACCTTTGCTACTCAGAGGAGTAGGCAACAAAAATGATGGAGAAGTCAGTATAATCTCAAAGGCGACCAAAACTATTAGAAACTTTCTCCAAGTTGGAGTGAAAACTTCTTGCATTCCAGAAGTTCAACGACATTGAGAAAGTGAATCACAATAGCTAACTTAACGCAAGAAGTGCAAACACTTCGAGTACTTTAGAAGTGTGAGCTAAGAGCAAGCAAAGGCTAGTAACCATCTCAATGCATGAAATACAACTCTCGAGGAGGCAGGCTAAGTCAAATAACCTTTGCCTTCTCAACTCTCAAGAGAATGGGCAAAACCGAGTCCCCCAATTCTCTTAATTATCTAATAAAGGAGCTCTGCACATATTCAAAGACCCTTCGAAGGAACATAATGGAAGACAACGGTTATCAAATTCTCACCAATGGTGATCAGTGCTACTAAGAGTAGATATCCGCTTCATTTCCCAACAGAATATCAATCAAAAGTTGAAGTGATGCGAACCTACTTAGAAGTGACAACTAAGTGGAAGAAGATTCGATGGAAAAATTTTATGGAGGAAGGACCTAAAAACTTCATAGTCTGTGAGGCGATGCTTATTAAAGCTCCAACAAGCATCCACCCAGTTTATACGATATGAGACATTTGAAGACTAGTGCATATCAAGGATAGTCTTTTTCTTCACCTGAAGAATCCATAGGAACCAACAAAGATCAGCATAACTCAACCGACTCCACACTAGAGTCAGAGTTATTGGCAAGTTGAAGCAGCATGATAGATTAAAGTTCAATGACTTAACAACAATAAGCAGAGAGCAATTAGGAGCCAAGAGGCGCATTACAATGGGAGTTGAAGATTGAAGATTCAGCAAATGTGAGGAGTTGCAGCGTCAGTAAAGGCGTTGACGAGGATGTTGAAGGAATAAGGGAGAATGTCACAGACAAACTTGTAAATGAGGTGTTCAATGTAATGCTTATACATGTCCGTATCTTTTGGGTTTGTTCTTACTATGTGAAGTATGTAAAGAGTTGATCGAAGGCTTAATAGCCCCATTTGAGCAAGTTTGGTGGCTGTTATAGGCTTGTATATAAAGTTTGTATCATGTGGACACTTGTAATAGATTTCGACCTATAGTGGACTAATTTTATACTTTTATTGTGCAACCATTCTAAGCTTGTAAAATCCATAGTTGTAATTTGCATTGACAATGAAGTGTTTGCTAAAATTGGTTGCTTGTGGATCCCGAGTGAAGCGCTTTCTCTACCCATCTTCTCTTTTATAGGTCCTAAGGGATCGTAAGAGGTTTTGGGAAGACTAACCTTTGTAGACAGACATGCAAGGGTGCCACATGACTTAAGCAAAGCCAGCTAAATTCATGACAGTATGCACTAATTCACCCCCCTCTTAGTGCCGACTTGATCCTAACTATTAGTATCAGAGCAATGTTACTCTCAATTTAGTTTTAAACCCAAGAGAGATGACTTTTGCCGACAATCAAGAGGGTCATTCTATCACACATCCTCTTATGTTCAATGGGAAAGACTACATGTATTGGAAAACTTGTTAGGATCATAATCGGCACTAGGAGGGGGGGGGGGTTTGAATTAGTGTAGCGGTAAATCGTTCGATTTTTTGAAAAATTATTTTATACGATGAAAGCCTTATCAATGAAATTGTATTGGAAATGCTCTAACTTGAAAGCATTCGCAAGTGAGTAATGAGGAAGTAGAACAGTGAGCAAGTAAAATGATTTACAGCAAAGGTAAACAGTAAAGTAAAAGGCAGTAAACTGATTTTATAGTGGTTCGATCGTCCGACCTACTTCCACTCCTGATTACTCCTTTATCGAGGTTATCGACATCCACTAACAGTCTTCCTTCAATGGGCGAAGACCAACCACCCTTACAGCTCTCTTCTCCTTTTAACAAGTTCAGGAGTTAACCTTTTACAAGCCCACTCACCCCTCTCTTAGACTCAACCAACACTCAAAGCTAAAGGGAGGATTTTTCACACAATTACAATAGATTTTTCCCTCTTTTTTTTCTCAATTGGTGTGTATGCTAACCAGGGATAAGAGGAGTATTTATAGGCCTCAAGGGGATTCAAACTTGGAGCCAAAATTTGAATCACCTTGGGTCTTTAGGGTACTAGCGATTCCACTGCTAGTACTGGGTGGTACCATTGCCCAGTCTGATGGTGCCACCACTTGACATTGTCTCAGAGACTCTATCTTGGTAATCGAGCCATCGACGGTTCTACCACTTATTCTGGTGATACCACTACCTAACCCACTTCTTGGGTCATTATTTGGGCCTTTCACTTGGCCCAACACAGCCCAAACTTGGGTCCAGTTGGTTCCTAATTGAGTTAGCCCAATTCCAATCTAATTACACTTTAAACTTACTTCGATCTAGATAGTTAGCCTTGTATTGCTTCGATTTTTGTTGGGTCTACGGCCACTCCTTCTGATATTATATGCCCAAGGTACTCTACTTTTTGTTGAAGAAAGCTGCACTTTGATAGCTTAACAAAAAGAGTATTCTCCTGAAGGATCGTCAGAATAATTTGCAAGTGCTGAAAGTGAGTCTCAAGAGAAGGGTTGTAAATGAGAATATCATCGAAAAATACCAGCATAAATTTACGAAGAAAGCTCCGAAAAATATCGTTCATGAGACTTTGGAAGGTTGAAGGAGCATTAGTGAGTCCAAAGGGCATTACCAAGAATTCATAATGGTCGTTATGAGTGCGGAAAGCAGTTTTTGGGATGTCGCCTTCACATACCCAAATTTGGTGGTAACCAGATCGAAGGTCCAACTTCGTGAAGACTCAAGCTCCTTTTAATTCATCAAGAAGTTCATCCACCACTGGTATGGGGTACTTATCCTTGACGATGATGTCATTTAGAGCTCGGTAGTTGATGCACATCCGCCAAGTTTCATCTTTCTTGCGCACAAGTAGCACCGATGAGGAGTAGGGGCTGCAGCTTGGTCGAATCATCCCTGTTTCGAGCATTTCCTTCACGATTTTCTCAATTTCATCTTTCTGGAGGTGAGGATAGTGGTAAGGCCGAGTGTTTGCTGGTGGTTTGCCCGGAAGGATTGGAATCCGATGGTCATGTTGCCGAGTAGGAGGAAGACCGCGCGGTTCAGCAAAAACATCATCAAATTCAACAAGTAGTTGGGTGATATTTTGATTTTTAATTTCTGTTTTCTCCCCCTCTGGTTGCTGTTGGAGATGCATAAGAAAGCCACCATTTATCTTGTGTAAAATTTTCTCCATTCGTTGGGTTGAAACGGTGGTTACGTTGCTTCCGCGCTTCAGCGTGGGGTGACCATGTTACCTTTGTAATAGAATTTCATAATCAATTTGGAAAAGTTCCAAGAGACATCACCTAGTGTCGTCAGCCATTCTATGCCCAGCACAGCCTCATAATCATCAATTGGTAGGAGGAAGAAGTCAGCAACAATTTCTTGGTCCTGTAGTAATAGTTTCACCTACGGGCATCTTTGGTCGCATTTTAAGATTCGGCCGTCGGCGACCTTTATATCAAACTTGCTGCAACCTTCGATGTAGAGTGCCATCTGAGTAGCAACCTTACTATTTAGAAAGTTATTAGTGCTTCTTGTATCGATGAGAATGGTGATCGGTTGTTGTTTGAGCAGGCCTCCAACTTTCATCGTTTGCGGATTTAAGTAGCCGGCTAGCGCATGTACCATAAAGTCGACCGATTGTGGCTCTTCTTCCACATCTTCATCCTCATGTTCAAGACTCTCTTCTAGCTATTCACTGATCTCTTCTTCCACTGGTTCAATCACAAGAAGTCTCCCCTTTTTACAGCGATGCTCGCGGCTCCATGGCTCGTCACAATGCCAACATAACCCCTTGGCAAATCAGTCTCGAAGCTCTTCTCTTGTCAACCTTTTTGGTGCAGGAGCTCGGCTGACAGTAGGGGGGGTTGAGGGCTTCAATATTGCTGGTCGGGGAGCTACCCTAGTCCTCCGGGCTTCATGGTTCAATCGCTCATTCTGAAGTTGTGCGAAAGAGATGGCTGCCATAAGCGTGTACAGTTGTTGCGCTTTAACTTCTCCCCGGATCTCCGGCTTCAAGCCCTCAATAAATGTCCCCAATAACTGTTTTTCAGACCAATCATGAGTTTGATTAGATAACCTTTCAAACCTAGTTTGATACTCTTGGATGGTGGAGGTTTGTCGGATCTTTGCTAGTTGTCCGTCGATGTTCTCGTAATCGGTTGGTCCGAAATGGATCAGTAGTCCTTCTTTGAATTGTCGCCATGAGAGGACTCCATGAGTATGTTCAAACCAATCAAACCATTATATGGCATCTCCTTCAAGATGTATAGCTGTAATTTCTACCATAGATGCATATGCGATTTTGTGATACCGAAAATATCGCTCCTTGCACGAGATCTAACTAATCGGGTCTCCTTTTTCTCATCTAGGGAAGTCCACCCTCATGCGTGGATAGTGAGGATCGGTCATAGAGCCTCCCCTTTCCTGGAGGTCATCTCTTTGATTAGAGCTATCCCCTTGATGTGATTTCTTTGGGCTCGGTGGTCGACCCAAACTAAGTTCGGCAAAGAGAGTCTGAATCTTCTCCTCCATTCGTGTCTCGAAGGCTTCGAATTTAGCATCAATTTTCTCCTCAGATACCATAGCATATGTCTCCAAATCTGTAATATTAAGATCTCATTTTGCTGTCGAGTTAAAGGCATGTATTGGTTGAGAGAAGTGGTGGTTGAAAGGGTTGGTGGATTGGTGAATGTAGGCTGTGGTTTAGGCTTGTTTTGTGGCTGCTTTGGGTGCTATTTGGGGCTGTAATTTGATGGAGTTTTGGGCTAAGATGGTAGTGGATGAAGGTTAGGGAAGATGGTTTTAGATCTGTGGTAGCTCACAGCAAAGATTTGACAAAAATCAGTAGAAATTGCTGCCTATATGCGCTGTCTCGTAAGAGCAGAATCGTCGTCGAAGAAATAGCGGTTTCTCGACAAAATTTCCAGTGAAAACTCAGGGGTTTGAGGAGGGGATTTGATGGTAGAATCTTAGTTTAGATAGCAACAAGGATAACAAATTGGATCAAGAAATTTCGGCAACAAAGCAGTAAAGAAATCGGTGCAAGTTGTGATAGCAGAATTCTCGTCAAAAAATTCCAGCAGTTTGTGACGAGAGATTGCAGCAACACATGAATTTTTTTTTTGTGATGAATTCCACAATAGATCAATCATGGATGGGAGCCAAGATGATCTATGAGGTGCACAAAAAATTTTGTTCAAAAAGGATAAAAATTAGATCGGTTAAAGGCAGCAACACGCGGCTAAAATTTTCTGCAGCAATCCTTCGTTCGCAAAGATGGTAACTTTTACAACGCAAGGAATTCGCAGCAAGGGATCGATAGAAAAACTTCTTTTTGATATTTTAGATGAAAAATTACAGCAGCAAAAGGTATTGGTGGTAGAAAAATACCAGATCTCTGATGCAATTGGAGGTGGCGATAGTAGATTGATTTGATCTACGTTAGGAGATGCCGGTGGAGATGATGACATCAAGAGCAATTGTGGGAATTACTTGGCTGATGGTGGGTGGCAGGGATGGCAGCAAAAGCAACAAGATCGTTGGCTTTGATACCAGATGATAGAACCCCAGAGGAATTCTACAGAGATTGATCTTTGAGGGGGATCAACCCTTGGAACACTATAGGGGTTCCACCCTCCAAGTAGCATAGTGGCTGTAATTCTTGATTGATCTTTCTTATTCCAAAGAGGTGGAGACTACAAGCTTATATAGAACTCCAAACCCTAACCCTAGGGGCTGCTTCCTAAGTGAACTACCCAATTTACCCTCAACCTTAGCGGGCCGACCGAGTAACAAGGGGAGCGACAGCTAAGAAGCCCAAAGACCCAAATATAAACCCTAGTCTCTCTTCTTTATAGGATAGAGACGGTTAGGTGGGGTTTATTATATTCTTACAGGATTTTTATTAGTTGTTATATGATTGAGTAGGACCTAATCCTGTTAGGGTCTTATCAGTAGAATGGGAGGATGCGGCCATCCAAGAAGATATTGTCGGTAGTGACTGAGAGCGTTCCGTCGGGGTCACCGACCGCGAAGGAGAACTCGGAATCATTGTCGTCGTCAAACTGAGGTCCAGGCGGTTCTCGGTGAATGGAGACGCGGTGAACGGTGGAGCGGGGCGAAGTGAGGTCCGTCATGGTAACTGGGTCTCGTTCTTACTCGTGCCCGATGCTGCTAGTGCCACCGCTACTTGGAATTAATGGATTGACATACCGAGGAGGAAGGGAATGATACATGATATCGTCGCATATGGGACAAGCAAGGAACGCCGTGGATATGGCTTGTGCTGCACGCGTTTATTCTTTTGCTATCTAAAACGTCGTATGACCGGGGGACGTGGCGCATTAGCCAAAGAAGAAAAAGTAACCATCGCGAACGTAGAGCGCGATGACCGCCGACGCAAAACCAAATTTGGCAATAATCAATGGACTCACGCACCAACGTAGCTCCACGGACTCGGGCGGTGACTTCTGTCGGTTTGGACTTCTCGAGCTCTATTTGTGAAGGGCTTCAGGGACGACGGATGGCGGTTGACTCTGTGGCTCTATCTCCTCCTTCCTGGAAAGCGACGAAGATATAATGAACCTGCCGCAGACGTGTGTATGTATTGATGGTGTTGGCAAGAAAAGGTAAATGGAACTACTCTGGATGGATCCCTTGGGAATCAAGAAAATGTTGAATGCCCACCATGAAATAAAGCTAAAAGTGGACTATTTCAAATGTCAAACTCTCGAAGCCTGTGACTGTAACCAGTCCGGAGAGACGAGACAATCTCTCCGAAATTTCAATATTAGCAACTTGCTTGTACACTACTTTTCTCGTTGTTGACTACGTACAGCCTTGACGATGAGCAGAACAGCGACCATATGATTCCTATTATTATCAACAGTAGCAGACTCTTCTCCTCGGCCCTTCACCCACTGCGGAGAATAAAACATTGTCGTTTTATCGATGACTAAGTGCTTTAAACTGTTTTAGTCAGAATAATAAAAATAAAAAAAAGAATGAGTGTTTAGATTTATCTGGCATGATTTTAAGCATGCGTAGGTTCCGAAAACCTACACGCCAATACCTCGGAAAAGAAAACGAAACAAAACAAAGGCTGACATGAGCTCATAGCTACGAGATCCTACCTACATAAAGTTGTTAGGTCTTATTTAAATTTACGCAATTCATATTTCATACATCTATTACAATACCTCGATTTAATCACAGATCGAATAGATAAGATGTAAATAATTTATAAGCATTAAATGGATCTATTATCATTAAATTGAACTTAGATTCATATATCATGTGATTCTATGTTTATCAAGTTAATAAATAAATTATATAATAAAATCATGACAAATGATCATATCATATGGATTTGATTTTGAGTCTAAAGAATTGACATGAGAATTGACTATCTATAGATGGAGTTAAAGACATCATTTCTTTGTAGGTTCCGTGAGTCTAAATGCTAATAAGATTTAAATAAATGATAGATGGAGTCAGAGGCATGCGATCACATAGAGTTATTATGTGGCATGCTGAAATCATATGAGTCACATATTGAATCTATGTGATAACGGGGACACATCGCAATAAAGCTAGTGCATCAAATCTCAAGTTGTTTACTGAGTTGAGCCTTAAGTGCACCATAATACGGTGGCTCAATTCTTATATAGTTCCATTTCATTTCATTTTTCAATCTTGAGTAGCACATCAAGCCCCAAATTATGAAAATTGTAACCGATTTTATGTACCACACTAGAGTTTAATTTTATTTTATTTTTAACATTAGGAGAAAATCAAGCCTTCAATTTTGAAAACTGTAGTAAATTTAAGTTAATTTGCGAGAGTCAATTAGATATATGCACTATCATCACAATGATATCTATCAAGTTTACAGGTTAGGTATCCAACTGCCATAGTTATGGAACATTGATGGAACCACTGCATCACTTTCTGTATGATATCCGTAGGATGTTGATGTCGAACGCTTGTCAGTAGCTCCAAATTCATTTTCATGTCAACTATGGTTTAAAACATTTTTTTAATTAACATTTTGAAAAAGAAATATATCGTTGAATCCAAGAAAGATGTTATGATGTGGCTTGACCTCCTTTATTCTATCTTTAAAAACACACAAGCATGTTATCTTCTGTATACAAGTACATAGTGGCTAGGATTTTGAGAGAATCGTGGGAGACACTTTGGATAAAACAAAAAGAAAAAAATTATTAAAAGGAAAAGGGTTGAAAAATTGACAGGAAGTGAACCTTTTTTCTTGGTCTTTGCCCACGAATTAGGCATTGTCCAAACCATGTAAAACATGCGTTCCGCTCTTTTTTTCTCTATTATCCTCAACTTCTTTTGTTTTTAGTTATTAACTTATAACTATTGTCAGAATTGCGTTCTGATTCGGTTTGTTTTAGAAAAAAACTAGTTAAGTTGAAACAATCTCGATAAGATATCCCACTTAAAAAATGATAGTATGCTTTTAAAAATAAAATACTATAACGAATTTCCATTAAAGGCTCTTCGGTCTTTTTCCAAGAGGTGTCATCTTTTATTTTTTTTTACTTTTTCACTAACAATGACTTCCCCTTCATTAATCCCCAGATACCTCTTAAAATGACAAGTGCAATAATTTTTATTTTTTCCTATGAATCGATTAAACCGGTTGACTTTTCGCATCAACCCATTATAGCATTCCGTTGAGTTATTGTGTTTTTGTGATAGTAATGAGCATTGTAACTCAGTACAAAATAGCATATTTATTTTTCAATTGAAATCTCTACCCATAATTATTTTTAAGGATACAATTTACTGACGCAAATGTTAGGTTCATTAGCATCAGCTATGATTTGTTGTTGAACGAGTGTTCAAGATTAAAACAAAATAAACTGGTTGGTGTTTTCCAATTGAGTTACAATATTTTTCTTGTATTAATAAAAACATAGTAATTTAATTAAAAAATACTATAATAGGATATATTATTTGATTGAAATATTTACTTATCAATTTTTTAATGCATACAATTCATTAGGCACTTTGGTTGAAATATGTGCATTGTGCATAAGTTTTGACGGATTCTCGTTTATTATTATCATTCCACTTTCTATTGCAGCAGTGGCCTTCCAATCCCCCATAGGTGCTCCTGATAAGATCAATTTAAATAATTAAAATTAGATGAAATAAAAGATAAAATTTTAAATTAAAATAAATAAATAAATAAAGGAAAAAAATTATTGGGATATAATATTTTTTATTATTTTAAAAAAATTATTCTTTATTTATTTTTATTAATATATATATATAAGTATTTTTGGATCAATCTAAGATAGTACAAATTAGAGGTACTTTTTAGTTCCTTCTATTATTTTTTTTCTCTTCTGGAGTTTTATAGAAAACCAACAAGTATAGTCTCATAGCCTAGTTCAAAAAAATCAATAAAAATATATAGATTAAAAAAGAAAAAAAACTAGAAGTTCCAAAAAAAAATATAGGAAGATGACAAGCATTGAGGTAAGTGTTCCTCATCAACTTCTATGATGAAAATTATTAAATTTAGATCATTAAAATAATTTATTTATTTATTTCATATGGATTGTGGAATTTGATAAAGAATGATTTTGTTGAATGTAATTTGTTGAATCTCAAATTTTGATGATATAATCATTTGATGTAGTTATGATCTAATCTATATTTTATATGACATAAGACTAGCTTCAATCATGGAGAGATAATTAAAGCAAGAAGAATCAATAGTATGATAGAGTAGAACATGTTAGAGGATTGGATGTCGAGCCGAAAGATCGGTCAACATATCGACAGAAGATTTTATGTCATGAGTTCGAGCATCGAGTTAAGAAGAGCAGATATTGTGCCAAAGAGATCATAGTTGCGGAGGTCAATATGTCAATTGGGCAATAGGTTGCAAGAGAGGACAATGCACTGAAGGATCGGACGAAGCATCGATGAACCAATGACATACCGAACAACATATGATTCATGCTTTGTAATAATTTATCTAGATCGAAGTAGTTTAGAGGTCTAATTGGATTGATTTTGAATGTAATTAGACCAATTCAATTAGGGGCCCATTAGGCCTGATTAGGGATTGTTTTGGGCTAAGAGGATGGCCCAAACAATGACCTAAAGCTCAGTCTCCAAGACATAGTATCAGGTGATGGTATCGCCAGATTGGGATGTTTAAAATTTTGGCTCTAAGTTTGAATCCATTTGGGGCCTATAATTACCCCTTTTATCCCAACTTAGAACACACAAGAACTCATAATAAAAATAAGAGAAAACTCTACTATAATCTTGTGAGAATTCCCCTCCTCTAGTCTAAGTTGAATTCAATTAAAAGAGGGGTGAGTGAGGTTGTAAAGGTTGTCTCCTAAACCTATAAAAAGGAAAAAAGGTCTGTAAGAGGGTAGTTAGTCTTTGCCCATTAAAGGAAGACCATTAGTGGAAGCCGGTGGCCTCGACGGAAGAGGAATCGAGAATGGATATAAGTCACGACGACCGAACCACTATAAACTCCAGTGTGCTCTTTTCTATGCTGTTTAATTTTGCTGCTTCCTTAGTTGCTTACTTCATTTTATACTTACTCTAAGCAAAGCACATTTTGATATCATTTCCGATGCAGTTTTTATCGAAACAAAATCTTTGAATCAAATGATGTTTTCTAAACTGATGATTTTATGTACATACTAATTCACCGCCACCTCTTAGTACCGACATGATCCTAACAGTTGGTATCAGAGTCACGTTTTACCCATTTGGTTTAACACCCAATGAAAAATAGTTTTTTTTTAACTTTTAAAAGAGTCTTTCTATCACTCATCTTTCTATATTCAATAGGATGGACTACACATATTGGAAAACTCGAATAAGAGTTTTCTTGCTTTCATTAGATTTGAATTTATAGAATATTATCAAAAATAATTTTCAAAAGTCTGTTAGGATCAGTTCGACACTAAGAGGGGGTTGGGGGGGTGGGTTGGGGGGGGAATGAATTAGTGTAGTGGTAAATATTATGTCAATTTAGAGATTTTGAAAAACTCGTTTGATGAAAAGAATCATTTCGTATGATGAAAGCCATATCGGTGAAATCGTATCAAAAAAGCTCTAACTTAAAATGTTTGCAGGTGATGAGGAAGTAGAGCAGCAAGTAAAGTGATTTGCGATGTAAATAAAGAGCATAACATAAATGCAAACCGATTTATAATGGTTCGGTCATCCGACCTATGTCTACTCCTGATTCCTCCTTCATTGAGACCACTAGCTTTCACTAATGATCTTCTTTCCAATGGGCGAAGATCAAATACCCTTATAGCACTTTCTCCTTTTGACAAGCTTAAGAGAGAAACCATTTATAAGCACTCACACACTCCTCTCTTTAAGCTGAATTCAATCTAAAGACTAGAGGAGAGAAAGGATTTCAATAGCGTTTTCATACTTTTAGGTTTTTGTGCTTATGTGTTCTACCCAAGGATGAGAGGAGTATCTATAAGCTCCAAATGGATTCAAACTTGGAGCTAAAACCAATCTCATCCCGGGACTTCCGGGTGCTGGTGATACCACTGCTAGTGTTGGGCGATACCACCGTCTAGTACACTAACACTAATGGTACCACCGCCCAGGTAGAGTTTGGCTACTGAACTTGGGCGGTACCACCGCCCAGACCACCTGAGAGACTGAACCTTGAGCGGTTCCACCGCCCTAATCTGACAGTGTCATCACTAGACAAGGTTCATCAACCTTGTTTGGGCCATAAGTCTAGCCCAATCAGTCCAAGTGACCCTTAACTAAGTTGGCCTATTTCTAACTCAATTATACCTAATCCTATTTTGATTTAGATAATTATTACAAAGTGAATCAATTTGTTTGGCATATCATTAGTTTATTGGTACTTCGTTCGGTTCTTAGGCGTATCGTCCTCTCTTGCAACTTATTACCTAATCAGCAGTTGTCCTCCGTACCTCCGATCTCTTTAGCACAACTCTACTCTTCTTGGCCCGATGCCTAAATCCTTTGTGTGAAGCCTTCTGTCGATACGTCGATCGATCCTTTGCTCGATGTCTAATCTTCCGACATGTTTTTCTCCAGCTCAACATCGATTCTTCCTGCTTCAATTGTCTAATCTTGATCGAAAGTAGACCTGCATTACTCAAAACACAGTTAGATAAAAAACATAATCAATTAGTTTCATCATTAAAATATGAGATTCAACAAAATCTTCCAAACCAATAAATGAATAGAATGATGTGGAAAAGAAGACTTTTTCTATAAATGCTAAAGCGATGAACACTTTATTTTGTACTCTTGATAAAAATAAATTTAATCAGGTTTTTATTTGTGAAACTGTGTATAACATTTGGCACAAACTTGAAATCACAAACGAAGGCACTAGTAGAGTTAACGATTCTAAAATTAATCTTTTGATGTATGATTTTGAATTGTTTCGTATGAAACTAAGCGAAATCATTAGAGATATGTACACCTGATTTACGGATGTTGTCAATAGTATAAAAAATCTTGATAAATATTTTTCTAATTTTGAACTTATTAACAAACTACTCAAATCCCTTCCAAAAAGTTGAGATCCTAAAGCAATGGCCGTACAAGAAGCAAAGGACTTGAATAATTTTTCATTCGAAGAACTTATCGAATCATTAATAACCTGAGATGATGTATATGGTACAAGACGAACATGTGAATTACCTTTCAAAGAATATGAATGATATGACACTGAAAACTAAAGAATACCACTTGAGTGATAACTCAAGTAATGATGATGATAACCTTAAACTTCTCACTATAAAATTTAAAAAGTTTATGAAATAAGAAACAAAGAATAAAATAAACTTAAAAAGAAGAAGCTACCAAAGAAGAAGAAAGTACTCAATGACCAATCAAGTGACGAAGTTATGAACTACACTTTGGTAGCCTTCGACAACGAGATAAGCGACTCAACTAAAACCTCTTTTCTTTATTATGAAATTACTTGATACATTTTATGAGTTATTTTTAAATTAGTATGAAATATAAAATAAAAAAAATTCATGCTTCTCTTTCTAGTGATTTTGAAAATTTAAAATTTTGATCATGAATATTATCTGTCTTATGATAAAGGAACAAATATTAAATTTAAATCTAATGCTTATACCCCAAATATAATTCCATGTATTGATGATTTCCATATCATTTTTCAGTTTTAAACATGATGTATAATATTGACATAAAAAACTTGGGCATGTTTATATGAAACCAATTGCATGAATTGAAATAACTAAAAAGAGGAAAACATTCTTTGAAAATTTCTCTCTCTATCCTTTCGATTTTTCAATAAGTGAATCATAGTGATGAATCTATTTTATGAATCTCTTGAACAATGAAAGTGAATTTGATGATTTGAATGAGTTTTTATCCTAATCATGATCTTGATTTCTCGATACTTGATACTTGAGATTTTTCTTATGGATCAAGATCCTTGTTCTCCTATGATACTATTTGCTATGTATTAAAGAGAAGCTTTATTTAAATTATAATCTTGATTTCTCGAAATCATAACTTGAAATTTCTTTTTTTTTTTTTGAAACAAGATCTATGATTTCCTAAGAATTCTTTTCGTTATTTACTAAAGAGGAGATCTATGCAGACAAACCATGATCTTGATAATTATGACTTAAAATTTTTATATAAATCAAGATCGTTTACTATGATTCTTTCATTTTATTCATCGAGAATTTTTATCCAAATTTTTTTCTTGATTTTTCAGAATTACAACTTGAAAGTTTTCTATGAATCTAGATTTTTCCTTTTACTAAAGAAGAACGAATCTTGATTCTTTCACTTATTCATGAATTGAAATTTATTTTATATGAACCAAGATTTTTCATTAATTATCCTCATATGATTCTTCTTGGTATTTACTAAAGAAAAGATTTATTCAAATTAACCATGATATGTTACTTGACCGTTTAATGCTTATGACTAAGATTTTATTATATACAATTCCCTTGTATTTTTGATATCTAAACCTTATTGATCACTATAGATGAAAATTTATCTTTGTCATTATTTGAAAATTGATGTAAAGAGAAAAGAATGACAACATTGTATTATCCCTTCTTTTTGATAATGATAGAGAAAGTCTTACTAGTTTGAGCATCACAAAAAAATTACTTAGCTTCACATTCTTAAGAACTTACTAGCTTTTATATCACAAAGAATTTGTTTGTTTAATCATTTCAAGAAGAAGCAAAAGTGCTAGTTTGCCCATCTTAAGAAGCAAAATTTACAAACTTCCACTTCTCAAAAGAGAAAAAGAATTTGCTAGCTTGCATGTTTCAAAATCTTTAAAACAAAAGTTTTGCCAACTCTCATATATCAAAAACTTGTTAGCTTATATATTCTAAAGTGATATAAAACTTGCATATTTCAATAACTTGTATAGTTGCACTTCTTCTTTTTGTTGATGATAAAGGGGGAGAAGTAATGGTGATTTGTAATTTCATGCATGATATACTTTGATGATTTGAAATCATAATGATTATTTATGAAATACTTTGAATTTTTAGTTTCTATCAATATAGCATATTGATAGGGGGAGTTTAGTTTAAACTCTATTATTAATTGACTATCATCATCAAAAAAAGAGAGATTGTTGAATCTCGAATTTTGATGATGAAATCAATTGATGTAGTTATGATCTAATCTATATTTTGAGTGACGTAGGACTAGCTTCGATTATGGAGAGATAATTAAAACAAGAAGAATCAATGTTGGACTAGAGCAAAACATGTCAAAAGATTGGATATCGAGCCGGAGGATCGATCGACATATCGGTAGAAGGCTTCATGTCATGAGTTCAGTCATCGAGTCAAGAAGAATGGGCATTGTACCAAGGAGATCAGAATTATGGTGGTCAACATGCCGATTGGGCAATAGGTCATAAGAGAGGACGATGCGTTGAATAATCAAATGAAGTGCCGATGAACCAATGACATACTGAACAACATATGATTCGTGCTTTATAATAATTTATCTAGATCGAAGTAGTTTAGAGATCTAACTGAGTTAGTATAGAATGTAATTAGGCCAACTCAATTATGAGCCCATTGGGCCTGAGTAGGGACTCTTTTGGGCTAAAAGGATGACCCAAATAGTGACCTGAAGCTCAGTCTCTAAGACAGTCTTTGAGATAGTGTCAAGCAGTGATACCACCTAGTTTCAGAGCAGAATGGGTGGTGGTACTGCCTAGCACTAGCAGTAGTACCACTAGTACCTTGAAATCTTCGGATATTTGAAATTTTGGCTCCAAGTTTGAATCCATTTGGGGCTTATAAATACCTCTCTCACCCCTACTTAGAACATACAAAAACTAAGAATAAAAACAAGGGAAAACTCTATTGCAATCTTGTGAGAATTCTCCTCCTCTAATCTAAGAGTTAAATTCAATTAAGAGAGGGGTGAGTAGGGTTGTAAAGGTTGTCTCTTAAACCTGTGAAAAGGAGAAAATATTTATAAAAGAGTAGTTGGTCTTCCCCATCAAAAGAAGACTATTAGTGGAAGCCGATAGCTTTAATGGAAGAGGAATTGAGAGTAGATATAAGTCACGACAATTGAACTACTATAAACTCTAGTGTGTTCTTTTTTTTGTTGTTTAATTTTGCTGCTTACATAACTACTCACTTCATTTTATACTTACTCTAAGTAACGTATATTTCGATATCATTTTTAATACGACTTTCATTGAAACAAAATCTTTGAATCGAATAATGTTTTCTAGACCGATGATTTTACGTATGCATTAATTCATCTCCCCTCTTAGTGCCGACTTGATCATAACATAATTTACAGAATCATAATATTATTGAAGATCAAAAACATCAAAAGAATGATAATATACAAAAGGATGCAAGAGCCCTCTATATACAATAATAAGTAATCATGATGACATTAACATCAACAAAATCCTAAAAAATAAAAAAAACATTTGGAGGCTCAAACAATGTAAAAGTTTCAAAGCTTCAAATTCTTCTATGTGAAATTGAAACTCTTATGATGAAAGATTATGAATCTATCATTAGTTGTTTCTTAAAAATCTCTTCTATTGTGAACAAAATGAGATCTTATAGTGTAAACCTAAAAGATAAAACTATAATAGAAAAAGTTTTTAAAACTTATCTCTAAAATTTGATATGATTTCTACTGCTATAGAAAAAGCTAAAGATACAAGTATATTCTTTATTGATGAATTAATGGTCGTGCTTTTAGTTCATGAAGAAAAAGTGAATAGATCTTTAGATGAAACTTCAGAACAAGCCCTTTAAA
This sequence comes from Musa troglodytarum, assembly GCA_023547065.1. Taxonomy (NCBI): domain Eukaryota; kingdom Viridiplantae; phylum Streptophyta; class Magnoliopsida; order Zingiberales; family Musaceae; genus Musa; species Musa troglodytarum. The sequence continues at coordinate 28,386,155 of CP097510.1, forward strand.
TGAAGAAAGATCAAAAGAAAGATCAAAAGAAAAATTCAGAAATCAGATCTCAAAGGAGAGATAAAAATGGTAGAGAACAAGATTGATCAACAGACGAACTCTAATGAAAGTAACAAAGAAACCTGCTAATGTTTTTTATTTTTAAAAAAAGATATATTAAAAAAGATTATTGGTACAAAAATAAAAAATTTAAATGTTCCTCTCTATTTTTACTATAAAAAATATAATCATCTTAAAAAAATTTGTTGGACCAAGAATCAAGTAAATTATAATGAGAAAAATAATTAAAAATAATAAAAAATAATTTCTTTATAGCGTTTGATGAAGAATATTTTAAATCTATTTAATTTTTGAATAATGGATATAGTAATCATATCACAGGAGACAAAAGTTTGTTTTAAAAATTTAATGATTCAATCAAATCTATAAGGTAGATGGAAAATGACAACAAGATTCAAGTAGAAGGAAAACAAATAATTACTGTGAATACCAAATATAGTAAACAAATTATTGATGATGTGATGTTTATTCCTAATTTAAAATAAAATATTATTAGTATAGGGTAACTGATGAGAAAAGGATATTATATTATTTTTTATGATGAAAAATATTTAATTTATTTAAAAAATTGATAAATTGATAGCAATTATGAGGATGACAAAAAATAAAATGTTTCCCTTATTATTTTTGGATTTCTCCTTACATACATTCATTGCTATATTACCGATAAATCGATATTATGACATAAAAGCTATGATTATTTAGATTTTTATGAATTTATACCAACTATCTTATATAGTGGCTATGAGATGAAATGCCATGACAAAAGTCATAATAATTAGAAAACTGTAGCTGATAAGATGCGTGCACAAGAAAAGGATGAGGCCTTAAGCTTTCATGACAATATGCTTGCAACTAAGATGTTGCAAGAATAGAAATAATCAGAATTACTCGAAGAGAGAAAAGATAACAAGAAAGGTGCAACTAATGACTTAGAAGAGGATAAGGAAATGACTCTAGAAGAATATGAAAGATTAAGAAATAAAAATGAAAGACCTTACTTGTAATGAAGTTTGAGGAGAGAAAGGTCAAAATTGATAAGAAGTTACAGTTTATGCAGTAACTATTTAAAAAAAAAGAAAATGATTTAGGGAAAAAAAAAGAAAAAAACACTGATTATGATGAACGAAGCAAAAAATCATTGAGGATCAATAAGTTCCTAAAGTCGGCTAAAATTTTTTTTAGATATATTAATAGAACTCTCAATTATGACATTTGTTATCAGCAGATAAAAGATTTTAAATTGTGTTATTATACTGATAGTGATTGAGTTGCTAGTGCAGATGATAGAAAAAACACTTAAAGATTTATGCTCAATCTTAGCTCAAGTATAATTTCATAAATAATAAAAAGTAAGAATGTATTGCTCTCTCAAACTTTGAGACGAAGTATGCTGTAGCTATAAGTACATCATGTCAAATAATTTGGCTTCGAAGATTTTAGCAGACCTTTAAGAAAAATAAGATGGACTAATTAAAATCTATTATAATAACCTGTTTTTCACGGGTACACCAAACACATTGAAGTTTGATATCATTTCATTCATAAACTGATTGATAAATAAAAGTTTTAAATAGACTACTACAACACTGAAGATTAGCTTGTTGGCATCTTTGCAAAAGTTTTATCCAAAAAAAAATTATTTTTTCGAAGACAACTTTATATTACATTAAGAGGGTGCGATAAGATTAATTCAAATAATTAGGATCAGATAAAATAAAAAAAATAAATTAAAATAAATAGATGAAATGAAAAGATTTATTGAGATATGATAGATTTTTTATTATTTAAAAAAAATATACTCTATCATTTAACTAATTGGATCTATCCAAATGACTGCATATTACAAGTACTCCTAATTTTTTTTCATATTTTAGTCCTCCTCTTTCAATTCTCATGAGAGCCGACAGGCCTGATGCAGCATCTCCTTCTCAATATCCTCCTCCTGCTACTCAAGTGACCTCAGCCTCAACCTCACCCTTGGTGGTCGTCCTCTGATTGTAGAGGCGAAGGACGTCGAGTCCTGTCCTACTTGATCAGGGACAACTTCTTGTATCTTATTTTGTGCATGTCGGGACTCCTCCACAACTTGAGATCATACATCAGCTGAGCCACGTTGACCTGAACCCGAGCATCGATTTGTTGTCCTCCTCAGTCATCGTCGGCACTGAGGATCGCGACGGCAGCTCGACGGGGATGGAGATGAGTGCAATATACTACTATGATGATCCAACACAAGCTCCAACATAAGAAGTCGTGGATGCAGGACCCCAACTACCTCCGTCGAATGAAGATCTTGACGATGCCGTTGCTGTGCTGCATGACCACTTCGATGGGATCATTAAGGTGATGGGTTTGATGTAGGGACAAAGACACCATCATCATCACAGACGACTTTGGTCTGCCCGTTGAGGGTATTGAGATGCGCGTTAATGCGCAGGCAAATGCCTACGAGCATGTGAGATGCTAAAAGCAAATGTATATTTGGATTTTGAGTCTTTCTTCCTCACATATAGTGGTTTTTGTTGGTTTAAAATATTTTTGGAGGTGCCAAAAATATTATAACCGTATTCAAAACACAAAAGAAGTTAATTTTTTTTGCATGTTCTTACTTCTAAATCAATAAAAATACTTATTTGAAACTCAATCAAGATTGATAAGTTAATTTGTGTTGAGTTTCGAGTCATTCTTTGTTTATAATATTAATATAGGCTAACAATATTTTGTATAGTCCTATAATTTTTTCATGGTGATACCAAAAACTTGTAATATTATTCGAAAATATTACAATTAATATAGGAGTGCATGTTCTTGTTCATAAACAAATAAGAAAATAATCTAAATAAGTTAGTTTGTATCAGATTTTGAGTCTTTCTTAATTAATTAGTGTGTTTTTTATACATAAAAAATACTGTAACCTTATTTAAAAATATTGTAGCTAATAATTGACATATAAGTCAAGTTGTTTACATGTTATTGTTTAGAAATAATAAAGATACCTATTTGAAACTCCAAACAGTGATAAGTCAATTTGTATTGTACTTTAATTTTTTATTCCTTAGTTGTAATGCTCAATTATGTTATTGGTTGAGATGAAATATTTTCAAATATTGATTAAAAAATTATGAAAATCTTATATTGTCAAATATAAAAAAAAAATCTTATTTTTCAAATATTTTGAGAGAGAGACTTAATATGATATTTAGTAGTCAATATAATACAATGACGGCTTCTCAGTGAATGTTTCAGTTGGATCATTCTTCACGCAGCAATACCATTTTGATGGTGTGCGTGGGAGGGGGTGGGAGAGAGAAACGGGCTTTTCTTGAAACATGCCACCATGTATTACATATTTTAAGTATTGAGTGTGAGTACAACTGATTGGAACTACTCTAAATAACATTAAATATAATCCATATTTTAATTTCTTAACTATAAAACATTAAATTTTTTTACTTCATACAATTGTTTTTTCATTACTCTAAAAAAGATGCGAAAAAAAGGATTCAGGATTTGTCCATTTCATTCAATAAGAAAATATTTGTATTACTTCCTCAAACGAGCATAAAAAAAATACTGAAGTCATGGACTATTCTTCAAGTTTATTCTAATCTTGGAGAGAGGGCTATTCTCTAAGTTTATTCAAGGGCTATTCAAGGGAGTATACATTAGTTAATCTAGTATCTTTTTTTATAAATAAATAAATTCATGATTAGACGTAGTTTTTCCAATATACATGTATATAAAATGAGAGCACATATTCTCAAAGCAAAGTAAGAGATGAATGTTTTTTCTTTATAAAAATAAGTGGCGAACAAGGGATTTTAATGGTAAGACCTATGTAAACTAGCTGATATATTCACAAATCAATCGAATAACATTTAAATATTCCAACTTTTGATAGGTGAATCGAACAAGCCAATTCTTTTGAAATTATGCAGATCCCTTATTTTGCCTGCTCAAGAAAAATCAGATTAATATTTTGAATATAAAAATTTATAGATAACTACTTTCGGATCGTCTGCTCACTGTTTGCATTGTGTTTAATGCAAATAAACAAAAATTTATTCTCACATTTTTAAATCCACGCCTCGATCTCAGCTATCCGCCAACGTGGCACAAAGGGAAACTTCGAGTCGGTGATATATTTCGCTGAGATCTGGATGCACTGCCAACCGCCCAGCTGTCGGATCTGAAACAGACGGTTCGTCTACATAGTCGTTGGCACGCATCAACATGCTAACCATCGAAACCTGGAAGGGAGCGAATAAGACCGAGGGAGTGCGTGGGCGAGAGAGGGCAGCAAAGCCGACCATTCTACACGAGTAGAGAGAGAGAGAGAGAGAGAGAGAGAGAGAGAGAGAGAGAGGATGGCATCTTCATCATCAGCAGGGGAAGAGGCTCCTCCGACACGGATAATGATCGGGGTGAACGAGTCGTCCATACGGGGATACCCGCACCCCTCCATCAGCAGCCGCACCGCCTTCGACTGGACTCTGCAAAGGATCGTCCGATCCAACGCCGCTGGGTTCAAGCTCCTCTTCCTCCACGTTCAGATTCCCGACGAAGACGGTACCCCCAAGTCCAAACACGCACGCACTCTTACTCTCTTCCCCCGTCATCCTCTTCTCCTTATCCTCCTCTTTCTATTCTCCCCTCTTTGGGTGTACGAACGGTTTTTGGTTTTAGGGTATGTCGATTTTGAATCTCTTGCCCTTCCAATCTTCCACCGTTCTGTTTGTATCGAATCCTAATTCCAAGAGGGAGAGGCGATAATTAATGATTTACACTATCGTTATCTCTGTTAACTTTGCTTTAAATTCGAATACTTTTCAGCAGTCGTTCAAATTTATATTATTTTCGTGTTCTATGGTTAAATCCTTTGCTTTTGAATCATGCATCTTTACTAATTGCTACTTAGTCTGCGTTGCATTAACTTATGAGTTGTATTCTACTGGGAGGAGGGAGAGGGAGAGAAAGGGAAGGAAGAGGGAGGTAGGGAGGGAGTTTGTTGGAACCTTGTGGAGTGAATTGTGTCGTGCATATGCTTGTTAAAGGAACTAACGTCTGTAATCCTCAATGAAGCTGCTTAAGATTATGCTATCTTGATTCATTACCTTTTTAAGCTAGTTACCGCCTTAAACCAGCTACACGTGCCTAGTGCACCTGCTGATCCTTCATCTTTGTGAACTATACGTTGGTTATTAATGCTAGAAATAGATTGAAGCATAGAAGGTGATCCTAGGGCTCCAGGGTTGCAAAATTCTTCTTAACCTGCTGTTTATAATTTCCACCAATTATTTTGATTGAAAACCAACGCAATGCTTTGTATCTTATTATCTCAAGCAAAAAGCAGCTACATTGCGTAACAGTTTTTCTGATTCCCTTTATAGCTACCAACATTAGGAGTATGGGAATGACAAAGGGAATGCACTCAAAAAGGGGATATGAAACACATGTAAAGCAGCCATGGGAATTTGTCTAAGGTTTTTTCAGTGGGTCTCTGTCTGAATCAATCAAAATGGAGAGGAATTTGCCATTCTTAATCTTAATGACACTTCTAATATAAGCCTTAAGTATCTGACTGGATTTTAAAACAAAGTGACCGTACTTTGGTGTTATTAGTAGGGATAGTTGTGGATTCCTCTTTCCTACTTTGGAAGTATAATTTAGAGATACACATAGGCTTCATCTTTGTCTGTGTTTTGCATATACACATGCAGTAGCATATGCATACACTTACATATATTAGCATCGATTTATTAGGTCCATAGGCTGAGTACTGCATTTTGCCATTAATATTTGATGGAGAATGTTTTATGGTCTCCTCATGCTGATGTGAACTGTGCAAAACACTGATATTGCATGAATTTTCTTTTGCTGCTTAGAAGGAGTAGATGATACATAGATTAGAGGAAATGTCTGGCACATGATCTTCAAATTATTTGCTGTTTTATATACTAGCACTTAATTTTTTTTCACATAAGGAACTAAATCGTCTGCAAACAAATAAACTCATACCTTTATCATGAGGAGAATATGTTTCCTAGCCACATTGGATGTCCCTATTTTGAACTTATTTTGTAACTTGAGCACGAAAGTGTATTATGGCTGACTATTTTTCTCTCCACTATGGCCAACAAAAAGGATTTGATGACATGGACAGTATCTATGCATCACCTGATGATTTCCAGAGTATGAATCAGAAAGAGAAGATAAGAGGGATTCACTTGCTGCAGTACTTTGTAGAACACTCTCATCAGCTTGGGGTAATTGAAATTGGTTGAGAGGCCTTATCCTTTTTAGTTTGTCAATAAGAGGAGTATTGACTTATACCTAGATGGAAAGTTTTATCAAAAGTGATACTATAAATTTGCTTTTATGATATTTTGTTATGATTTGCAGATACAATGTGAAGCCTGGATAAGGAAGGGTGATCCAAAAGAAGTTATATGCCAAGAGGTAAAGAAGGTTCAGCCAGATATGTTGGTTGTAGGCAGTCGTGGTCTTGGACCCTTCCAAAGGTATTAGATTGTTATTTTTTGCTTCTGTTGGGATTAATTCATTTTATATATGTTCATTCTGAAATTGCTAGTTTGCATACTTTAATTTCTAGCTCTGCTTTATGGTCGTCAAGCTGTATGTGCTTTGATCCATGTATTAATATCTATGACCAACACTTCCACATGATGTTCGATATATATTTGAGAGTCGACATGCTCTGATTTTTTGTTATCATGCCTATTGGACTTGACTTTTGTTGCTTGTTTGAGTTTTACTTATTAACTATTTTACAGTTTAGGCATTAGATACTTTATCGCAGCACGATGAACATTAGAATTTATTGTTTAAGATCTTTTTGCCATAAAAAATATTACAGGTCACGCTGGTAGAAACTTTTTATTACTTTCAGAGTTTTATTATTATGATTTTTTTTTTTACCGTGGATAAAGACTGGTTATTTCATAATGCAATGAGATTGTAATGAAGCTATGAGAAACGTTTGATTTCTGTACTTAGGACATATGGAGGTGAGAGGCCTTCCCTTAGAAGTTGTTAGGTTTTGTGATTAAAGTGAACCCAATACTTGTTTGTATTGCCATTATTCTCCTATTGTGACACTTAGCCTTCTTTATAGTTTTCTTATTCAGTTGTCTCTTTGTTTTCTGTAAGTTATTGTTGGGAACTTTTTTGAATCTTGATACGCAGTCAAAATTTTAAATTTTAATGCCATCTCGGTGCAATTATGCTAAAATGATATTGCAAGAGTACTGAGAAATCAGTGCTGAAGTACCAAACAATATTTGAGTAGTAATTTAAGCACATTATCAATTTAAGTTTCTGCCACTGATAGGTTTGCTGTTTCATTACTCTAAGATTACCCTTCTGTCATGGAGTAGTTGTTGTTATCTTCCTAAACAGCAAAATTTGTGTTTTAATAAGTTTCAGCTTGTGTTTCTACTAATTCTATTTCTTTTGGTCACCCTAATCATTCTTTGGAACACTCAATTCTTCAATGGCCTACATAAGTGGTTCTATAACTGAAAAGAGAGGTCTCTGTTTAAAAAAATTCCATCATGGAGGTTGTGATATCCAGAAAACAGTTTAATCTGCTGCATTAGATGTTCCATGGTTCTTTGTAAAAACCTTAGCAGTTCCCTTGACATCTTATAATTTCCTTGGCATCTCTCTTAGCATCAGTTTACAATCTAAAATATGGGGTACAATTATTACAATAATATATTTGTAATATTCAAATAATTAATTTAAAATCAATCTGACTAAAAATAGGTAAAGGTAGATTTTTTTTTTTCCAATCAGGGTATTGTATTCTCTTTTTGAGTGGATTTTTTGAAAAAATTTGAATTTTAATACAATAACAACAACAAAGCCACAAGTCCTAACTATTTGGAGTCGGCTACATGAATCTTTTGCTGTTAGTGAGATATATAAAAAGTCATATGTTTAATTGAGATATTGAGCTACATGAATCTTTTCTACTAAAGTTTTTTAGGCCTTCCTATACTTTTCTTTGTACCACTAACATTAATCATTTCACCTCTCTTGACTATTGTATGTGGAGGTCTCTTGAGCACATGCATATACCATCTTAAACAATTCTCGTTTTATCATCTATCAAGGCAATATCTAGTTGTTCATTAATAAAAAAATATATTTTTTTAATTTTTCCTAGTAACTCCATGCATCCATCTTGACATTCTCATCTTGGCAGCATAAACTTTTTTGTATTTGTTGTTTTTTAACTGCCCAATTCTCAGATCTATGAAAAATATTTCTTTTTCAATCTTTCTTGGTAACTCCATGCAACTATCTTGATATTCTCATCTCGACAACATAAATTTTTTTGTATATGTTATTTTTTAACTGTCCAATACTTAGATTTATGAAGTATTGTTTGTCTCATATTATCTTATAAAATTTTCTTTTTAGTCTCAAAGATATTCGACAATCACACGACTCTTGAGCCCCTTGCCATTTTAATAATTTTGTTTTTACTTTATGGATAATAATTGATCCAAGAGACCTAATAAATAGAAAAAATAAAATTAATTATTTGATTAAATTTGAGATTTTCATGATAAGACTCCTAATCTTAGTAAGAATTGAAGGTATCACCTAGCTCAGTTGGTAAAGACTTTGATAGATCATCAATCCTGGGCTTGAAACTCACCTTCACTATGTACTCTTTGTCAAAAAAAAAAAAAAAAAAAAAGTCTTAGTAAGAATCTCCCTTATCTCTTTATTAAGGACAAGTAGAGCCCCTTTATATTCATCAACAGATGAGTCGAGTCTCGGACCACATGAGGGGAGAGAGGTGGTATGCTGCCGGAGAGAGAGGTTCCCCTACTCTCCTAGTTTCGTTATTGTAGTAATTTTATAATCTTTTAGCATTTAAGAGAGAGCTGATTTGGTTTAGATTAATTGTGAATTTTCTTATTATTTTTCTGAAGTTCTTGAACTCTTTTTTAATGCAAGTTCTTTTGGATTAATTTTGGTGCTAGTAACATAGTCTGATTTCTCTGCACAGCATAGTATGTGAAGGCAGACATAGTGTTTGGAGATTGTCCACCCGTCTAGGGTTGGTGCAAAGTGCAGTTTATTCATGTGAATAATGTTTAAAGGAATTTCTGTTCTCACATGTGAAAAAAGATAATGCCATGATCATTGAAGCATATATGCAAGGCTGAAGTTAGCTTTTATACTGGAACTAAATATGGTGCAGGGCCTGGACCATTTAATCCTCAAGTTTCTGGTTGACTTCATGAGATGTGTTGATTTGATATCCTATTGAAAAAAATTTGAACTCCGTCATAGTAGGCTTCATAATTTTTGTTTATTAATGGAGATAATCATGTTCTTGTTTGTAATGACATTAAATTCATGTATTTATTAAAGTTTATTCACTCCTTTATGAACATTATTAACTAAGTATACAATTGCATGTTATATTTATCTTTTTCAGGGTTTTTGTGGGGACGGTGAGTGAGTACCTGGTGAAGCATGTAGATTGCCCGGTGGTTACCATTAAAAGAAAGGCTGACGAGGCCCCTTATGATCCAATTGATGATTAGGTTTTAAAGGAATTTCTGTCTCACATGTGAAAAAAATAAGTCTTTAGTTGAGATTTTGATGGATGTCTCATCTTTATTATGTATGATAAAAACAGAAGACAATACGTTGTGTTTAAATTATGCTCATGGACATGACTCTGCTTCAAAATAATGTATCAAGAATTGTTTTCCCAGTGGTTCCGCGACTATCTCGATGTTTGATCTAGAAAAAGTTTTTGACAATGGCTTTTTCTTACGTAGTGTTTTTATTTTGAAAAATATTCAAATAGCGTGAGCTATTTTATCTATCTAATTTTGAACAGTTAAGCTTAAATTTTTTTTCTCAAAATAATGGGTTTGCATCAGTAAAATCTTAATAATCAATTCAGGTTATTATCTGGTTTAATACTATTTTAAAATAATTTATGTTGGTTTAATTATTTTTATTAAAGTTTATTCACTCCTTTATGAACATTATTAACTAAGTATACAATTGCATGTTATATTTATCTTTTTCAGGGTTTTTGTGGGGACGGTGAGTGAGTACCTGGTGAAGCATGTAGATTGCCCGGTGGTTACCATTAAAAGAAAGGCTGACGAGGCCCCTTATGATCCAATTGATGATTAGTGTTCAAAAACTGTGTAATATTGCTGGAAATGCACATTTCTCGGAACAAAACTAGTTGAGATTTTGATGGATGTCTCATCTTTATTATGTATGATAAAAACAGAAGACAATACGTTGTGTTTAAATTATGCTCATGGACATGACTCTGCTTCAAAATAATGTATCAAGAATTGTTTTCCCAGTGGTTCCGCGACTATCTCGATGTTTGATCTAGAAAAAGTTTTTGACAATGGCTTTTTCTTACGTAGTGTTTTTATTTTGAAAAATATTCAAATAGCGTGAGCTATTTTATCTATCTAATTTTGAACAGTTAAGCTTAAATTTTTTTTCTCAAAATAATGGGTTTGCATCAGTAAAATCTTAATAATCAATTCAGGTTATTATGCTGGTTTAATACTATTTTAAAAATAATTTATGTTGGTTTAATTATTTTTTTATTAAGAAAATCTACAAAGCGATTGTTATTTGTACGGTGTTGTTATGATATAAATAATTTTTTTATTTGTCTTCTCTTTACTTTCATACGTGGATTGATGTTTTTTTGAGTGTGTCAAAAATAAATTCACGAAGAGTGTGTCAAAAATAAATTTACGAAAACTACAAGTATAAAAGAAAGTATCTAAGGAGATCGTATATCCCTGAATCCTTACAAATCTATAATACTGGATGTAGAAGGTCCAACGTCCTCCTCTCTAAAGGAGAATAGAATGTGACTACCAAGAGAACCCTCAACCTATGGAGCTTTGATTCTTTCCTATTTATAGAGATCCCCTGTAAACCCTAATGGATCTTGCCTTGTTGGGTATTGGATCTGCTAGTCATATGTGCCCTGTAAGCCAATCATATGAGTGATGACACTTGTGACTCAATATGCATTCTTTCTCTTTGCTTATTATTAGTTATTTTATCACTTTATCTTGCGTGATGCATATATTATGATGTCCTTAGATTTGTGTAATGGGAATCGGATCGTGATGAGATCATGATAATGAGACCGATTCACCTTTAAACACAGACCCTAAATAATCCTAGTCATAGGTTACTCGAGAGGGACATCGAGACAACCGGATAGACTGGTGTGTTATATATCCGTCCATATGATAGAGGTGGCTAGTCTCATAGCTACTCGTGTGGGGACACTAAGGGTACAGTGCAGGTGCTCATTAGGGAATGAGTTCACTAATTAATCTACCTACAGAATGCTGGATGGTTATTGATACCTCACATCAGATAATGATTCCAAAGTCTCAGTAGTGTATCTGGTTCTTAGACTTGAGACACTAAAGATGTCCTGTATGAGTACTCCGCTCTTTGATGCCGGACTTATAGGTTTGGAAAGTTCCAGATCTAGTACAACCGGTTATTGGGAGTGGTAGCTAACCTTACGAGGGCTATTCAGTGTCAATAGAGGATCATCCACTCTCGATATCATGAGAGAAATATCTCATGTATTCTTACTCGAATAAATCCTTGGTCAAGGGTATTCGGATTGAGAGAGAAAGTGTTCTCTGGGAGAATCCGACAAAAGCAAGACTCGAGGAGAGACCGTATGGTCCTGACAACACCATGCTCGGTATAGGGTCTCTAGGATATTAGTTGGATGAGGGACTATAGATACATGGTAACTGAGGATAGATAGGTCCAAAGGATTGGATTCTATTATTGGTTGTGGCGTAGTGGCTAGACGTATGATCGATGAGTTGGGTGAATTATTATAGAGATAATAATTCACTAAGTCAGAAGGAGTTTTGACAAGTAAGACTCACGACCAGCTTGATATTGGACCTAGAGGGTCACACACATATGATAGGTGTTACGACGAGTAGAGGTTCGGATATGAGATATCCATTGGAGCCCCTATCTTATTGGATATCCATTAAGCCCCTGAATTATTGTATCCTAAGATGAGATCCAATAATTACTAATAAGAGATTATTGGGTTGAGACCCACTAATCCAAGAGGCTTGGGTAATTGGATGGAGATCTAATACACAATAGGGCAAGATCCATTAGGATTTACAAAGGGCCTCTATAAACAGGAGGGAACTAAAGCTCTATAGGCCGGGGGTTCTTTTGGTAGCCACCTCTTGTTCTTCTCTCCCCAGAGAGGTGCATCATCATAGTCCCTGCCGTATAGATACTGCTAGAGAGGAGGATGCTTGATTTTCTTCATCCTCTCCAACAGATCTGTAGGGATTCAAGGATATACGATATCCCTAGGTATTTTCTTTTATATATATAGTTTTTACGGATTTATTTTTGACGCACCGATCTTTGCATGATAACGGAATCTTTCTATGAAAAATCTGTGATTTTTTTTGTTCTTCCAATGCGCAAGAGATGTCGCCCCATAGGATTTCCTAATAGTGGTATCAAAGCTAGGTTATTCGTGCGAAGATCAGATTTTAACTGTGTGTTGTATTTTGACATCAAAATCATCGAAGCAAAAGTTAAAAAGGGCAGCAACTATTGCTGCTCTTGTGACTTAGCTACCATCTGCATGCGTGCGGCAGTTGGCGGCCTGTGTGCAGGCGACAACCAGCTTCCGGTGGCCTTTAGGTTGCCTGCGCAAGCGCCCTACCTGTAGGTTGCCTGCACAGGCGCCCTACCTGTAGGTTGCCTGCGTAGGTGCCCTACCTGCAAGGGGTGGGCGGCACCCGTAGGGGCGACCGTCTACACCCGCGAGCAGGGATGAACGCCCACCCTACGGGCATGGGCGCCACCGCAAGCCCCCCCCCCCCCCCGGCGCTTGGCCGCTGTTGGTAGGGTGGCGGCGGCTATAGCCATAGTGCTGCCGAGGAGGGATTAGGGTTTTTTTGGACAAAAGATAGTTTTGCCCCTTGAAATTTTAGAAATTTCGGTTTCTGTCCCTTTTGACAAAATGACCAAAATACCCTTGGGAATTCAAAAAATTCCCTCTATATCCCTAATTTTAGAAAAATATTAGTTAATTAAATAGTTTCATTAACTATTATTATTTATCTAGTAGTCCTATAAAATAAAAAATATATATATATATATATGTGATGTATGATGTAGACAAATGATCATGGACCTTGTGATATGATGTGTGTACATGTGATTATTATTATTGGGGCCTACGAGCCTCTATTTTTCTTGTTTATTATTAGGCCTACATGCTTGTAATTATGTTGTAATTATATGAGGAGGCGCAGTAGTAATGAGACCCACGAGGTCGAGACGGATGATCCGACGTATGGAGATGCGTTGAGATGTCGACGGAATCGACGAAGCGAGAAGGATGATCACAGGGCATGGAGATGCATCGAAGCACACATAGATCTTGATGTGAGTGATTGGACCCACTAGCTTGGGCCTAATCATATTAAGATGTGGTCTATGATCATCTGGTGTGATTGCTCATGTGATGTGTGATTGGTTATACACCTACTAGATATGTATATATATTTGCATGCGATGTAGATATATATATTAAATATGTATGTTTGTGACATATTATGTTAGGAGACCAAATCAAAAATCATCTCTATTAATAATATTAAGTCGATAAACATGAGGCAATTGATTGACCCATGTGGCCTTTCATCGTTATAGGTAGAAACCGATTTCCGGTGTAGGTTGAGTAGGTCGAGTCCCTCGAGACTCACATATATCGCATTTTGCTATCTTATCTACGATATAGAGATGTCAACGGTGACCTGAGGACATGGTATGCTTGGTCGAGTCTCTCGAGAGTATATCATCGAATCAGACTCATCTTGTAACGATGGTGATGACTTAACTGAACATCATGGTTGGTCGAGTCTCTTAAGGCCATGGTGGTTCGGAGGTCGAACAGGATGAGAATCACAAGGAGTTATGATTGGCAAGAGTTGCCTACCTTTACGGGTTTAACGTGATTGGTCGAGTCCCTCGAGGTTATGTTAAGACGCCGATTGGATCCCGATCTCCACTAAAGATCCGTCAGGGGTCTTCGATTCACATACCAGAGGGTGTTGTGTATCTTACAAAAAATTAGTGGGAATACATTAAGATAGAAGTCCTTATCTTAACTGTTTAATTTTTGTAAAGTCTACATGTTATTTATTTCTACTACATCTTTAATTTCAGAAAAATATCACTTTTGAATCCTTTATGTGGCATACTTAATGCCAACTACCTCATTAGTCCAAATTATACGGATTGGCTTCGCAATCTGAGAATCATTCTCACAGCGAAGAAAATCACGTATGCCCTTGATATAGTTATCCCTATGCCCGACGAAGGGGCAAGCGAGGATAAGATCGCTTGTTATATGAAGGACATAGATGATTCTACTCTTGCTCGGTATTATATGTTGGCCTCTATGACTACTGAGTTATAGAAATAATATGAAAATATGGATACTAATTCCATACTCCTGCATCTCCATTAACTGTTTGAGGAATAGGGAAGAACTCAGCGATATGAGATATCAAAGAGTCTTTTCCATGCTAGGATGATTGAGGGGACATTGGTTCAGAACCATGTCCTTAAGATGATTGAGTGGATTGAGAAACTCATAGGTCTAAGAATGGTCCTAGAGGATAATCTGTGTGTAGATCTTGTGCTTTAGTCCATACCAGATTCCTTTTCTCAATTCATAATGAATTTTAATATGAACAAACTTGAGATGACCCTCTTAGAGCTCCTCAATATGTTGAGAGAAACAGAGAATACCATCAAAAAAGAGAAGCCAGTTCTCTATGCTGGTGAGACTAAAAAGAAAAGGAAGGCTAAGAAGTCTCTTAAGAAGGGCAAGGGCAAGGGCAAAATGGGTAAGACAAAGGTTGCCAAGAAAGACCCGACAAAGGACAAAGGTTAGTGCTTCCACTACGGCAAAGATGGGCACTAGAAGAGGAACCATAAAGAGTACCTTGCAAAGAGGGTGAAACAGAAGCTTAGAGAAGCTTCAGGTATATTCATGATTAGTCTCTATTTGTCAGAATCTTATGATAACACATGGGTATTGGATACCGGGAGTGCTTATCATATCTGCAATTCGTTGCAGGTTCTAGTAGGACTTTGGAGATTGAACAGAGGCGAGATGTACCATAAGATGGGCAATGGAGCAAAGGTTGCTGCGGTGGCTATTGGCAAGTTCACCTTACATCTGCCTGGTGGAGCTATTATTGCATTAGATGTATGCTATTATGTTCCTTCTATTATCAAAAATATTATTTCCATTTCATGTTTGACAATTAGCGGATATAAATTAGTTTTTAAGAACAATGGTTGTTCAATAATATTTTCACTAATAATTTCTCAAGATACGAATATATGTACTTGATGAAGTACAAGTCTAAGGCTTTTGAGAAATTCAGGGAATATAAGAATAAAGTGGAGAACTATATAGGAAAGAGTATTAAAACCCTTCGATCAAATCGAGAAGGTGAGTACTTGAGTACAGAGTTTACCTAGTTCCTCAAAGACCATGAGATTTTATCATAATGGACATCTCCTTATACACCACAGCTTAATGGTATATCAAAAAGGAGGAATTGCACTCTGTTAGACATGGTGCGTTCCATGATGAGTTTCGTCGATCTACCCATCTCATACTGGGGATATGCCCTAGAGACCGCAGCTTACCTTCTAAACAAAATTTCAACTAAGTCAATAATGTCTACTCAATATGAGATATCGAATGGGAAGAAGCCTGATCTTAAGGTTGTTGAGATTTGAGGTTGCCCTGTCCACACAAGAGACACAACCCCGACAAGTTAGAATTCAGGATGGAACAGTACAAGTTTGTAGGATACCCCAAGGAAACTTGTAGGTATTATTTCTATCACCCTGAGGACCAAAAGGTCTTTGTAGCTAACAGAGTAGTGTTCCTTGAGAAGGAACACATTCTTGGTGGAGACAATGGGAGCATGATAGAGTTGAGCGAGGTTGGAGAACCTAGCTCAAGCACCATTCCACAGCCAGAATCTGTTTAGATACCTAGTGCACAAGTTCCAATTTTATGTAGGTCCAGTAGAGTATCTCATCCTCCTGAGAGATATGTGGGACATATCAGAGGAGAGAATGTTGAGGATATTGATCCTCAGACATACGAGAACGCTATTATGAGCATAGACTCTAGGAAATGGCAAAAAGCCATGAATTTAGAAATAGATTCCATGTACTCCAACAAGGTTTGGAACCTAGTTGATGCACCCGAGGGTATTGTATCCATTGGTTGTAAGTGGATCTTCAAAAAGAAGATTGGAGCAGATGGAAAGGTAAAGACCTATAAAGCAAGGCTAGTGGCTAAGGGGGATCATCAAAGGCAAGGTGTTGACTATGATGAAACATTCTCACCTGTAGCTATGTTAAAATTCATTCAAATTCTATTAGCTATTGCAGCACACTATGATTATGAGATCTAGCAGATAGATGTCAAAACCACATTCCTCAATGATAACCTCGAGGAGGAGGTGTATATGATACAGCTTGAGGGATTCATGTCCAGGGATAACCCAGATAAGGTGTGCAGGTTGCTTAGGTCCATCTATGGACTAAAGCAAACTTCCCAAAGTTAGAACATAAGATTTGATGAGGCAATCAGTTCTTATGATGTCATTAAGAATGAAGATGAGTCTTGTGTGTACAGGAAGGTAAGTGGGATCACTATCATCTTTTTAGTATTATATGTGGATGACATCCTGATCATTAGGAATGATGTGTTAGGTTCAGAGTGGCACTAAGAGGGGGGGGGGGTGAATTAGTGTAGTGGATTAAACTGAATAAAGCTTAAAAATCGATTCCGGAGATTTGCTTAAGAACTTGATTCAGCGAAAGAGACTTTAACTTGAAAATATTCAGGTAAATGAAATTGGAAGTAGGGAGAAGAAATCCGATCAGTTTGCAGCTTAAGAAATTTACGATGCAGAATTTTAAGTACTCACACAGCAAGTAAATGCAGCGATGTATAGTGGTTCAGTCAAATAACCTACGTCCACTCTTGAAGCCTCCTCCAATGAGGCTCCCAACTTCCACTACTAAGTCTCCTGAAGGGGAAGGACCAAACACCCATTTACTGCCTTTTACAAGAGGTTCCCTCTCTTTACAGGATTTTTACAAGGAGAAGAAAGGAGGAGAACACTTGAGCAAATAAAAGTAGAAATTTGCTATAGCTTAGACTTAATTCTAGCACTGCATGTTGAATCTCGGATTTTGATGATGAAGTCAATTGGTGAAATATTTGTTCTAATCTACTTTGTCGAGATAAGTGTGTAGGAACAACTATGATGGGAAGAAAACATAAAGTGATTTACCGAGGTCAAGTCCGTCGGGGGTTCAAGAGTTCATCGGAAGTCCGAGAGATTTTCGGAAGTGTTACCGGAACCATCCAAGATCGAATCAGGGACTTGCCGAAGTTTTCGGAAGTTCATCTCAAAGATCGTCGAAGGTTCGCGGAACTTGCCGGGAAGATTCGGAAGCTAGCCAAAGACTCGTTGAGCTCGCCATACAATCCGGAGTATCTTTGAGTCCACCGAAGCAATCCGAGGGAAGCATCGGAAGCCTGCCGGAATCTCGCCGTAAAGCTCGCCGGAAGTTGACTTGAAGAGTGTCGGATCAAATCACGTTGAGTTATGTTTTTAAGTTCGTAGTTTGCACATGAGTAGAGCAAGGATTTAGGAAAAGAAAATCCTGTCTAACTTCAGTGGAGGCCAACCGGGCCTCTACTGGGCTAAGTTGGGGCTTAAATAGGGCCCATTCGGCTTTGGCTGAATGGGCCAGGTGAACTACCCGGCACAGGCGATGGCACCGCTGGCCGAGCGGTAGCACCGCCCTGTACACGACGGCGGTGGAACCGCCTTCGAGCGGTAGCATGCCTCGCATACACACGCGGTGGCACCGCCTAGTCACCTGATCGAGCGGTAGCACCGCTGCTGCGGTGTCGATTTGATTTCAAATTTGGAGCCCAATTTTGAATCCACTTTGGATCTATAAATACCCCCCCTTTCTCAGCTGAAAGGGCACCATTTTGAGAGTTAGAATCTTAGTCTTGAGCTTTTGAAAAGTCTTGAAAAGTCTTGTTTTTGCTAAGTGTTCATCTTCTTCTTCTTCTTGAGAAATCTTGTAAAAGTGTGAACTTCTTGTAAAGGGTTGTAAAAGGGGTATTTGGTCCTTCCCCTTCAAAGGATTTGCTAGTGGAAGAGCGGAGCCTCATCGTAAAGGCTTCAAGAGTAGATGTAGGTCATTTGACCGAACCACTATACATCATTGTGTTCATAAATGTATGAGTGTTTACATTCTTGAATCATTTCATTACTTGGCTGTAAGTTGTTTAGTTCATAGTTATTTCCTTTACGTAAGCAATTACTTTCAAGTTCTCTTTCGCCAAATCGAAATCTTCCTACGAACTTGTATTTTTGCAAAATCGGTTTCAAAAGTACGATTTTGATCTGCTGCACTAATTCACCCCCCCCCCTCTTAGTGCCTTTTAGATCCTAACAATTGGTATCAGAGCAAGGTTTGCTCTCATATTGGTTTAAAACTCAAGAGAGATGGCCTACTCCGGTATGCAAGAGGGTCACTCCATTACTCGTCCGCCTATGTTTAATGGGTCGGATTATACGTATTGGAAGACTCGTATGAGGATTTTTCTTATTTCCATGGACTTTAAACTTTGAAACATTGTTGAAAATGGCTTTGCAAAATCTTCTCTTCCGATGAGTGAGTGGAATGAGTCGGAGAGGAATATTTTTGCTCTCAATGCAAAGGCTATGAATGCCTTATTTTGTGCGCTTGATAAGAATGAGTTTAATCGGGTTTCTATTTGTGAATCGGCATTTGATATTTGGCGCACTCTTGAAATCACTCATGAAGGCACTAGCCGAGTGAAAAAGTCCAAAATCAATATTCTTGTGCATTCCTATGAACTTTTTCGGATGAAACCAAACGAGTCCATTGGAGACATGTACACCCGCTTTACGGATGTCATCAATGGACTTAAAGCTCTTGGTAAAGGTTTTTCTAATTTTGAATTGGTAACTAAAATTTTACGATCCCTTCCAAAGAGTTGGGATCCAAAGGTCACGGCCATTCAAGAGGCCAAGGATCTTAAAGTATTTTCGGTTGAAGAACTTATTGGATCTCTAATGACCTACGAGATGACATGCCATGCTCATGAAGAGCTTGAGAACCCCCTTCCAAAGAACAGGAAGGATATGGCACTTAGAACACAAGAAGACCACTTGAAAGGAACATCAAGTGATGAGGACAGTGACAATGACATTGCACTTCTAACTCGAAAGTTTAAGAAATTTATAAGAAAGAACAAATTTAAAAATGACACAAAAAGCAAATTTGGACACAAAAAGGACAAAGTTATTTGCTACGAATGCAAGAAGCCGACACTTCAAGAATGAATGCCCTCAAGCCAAGAAGAAGCAATTCAAGAAGAAAAAAGCCTTGAAGGCCACGTGGGATGATTCAAGTGACTCCGAGGTTGAAGAAGCTAGCAATAAAGAGGAGGCAAACTTCGCACTAATGGCATTAGGAGAAGAGGTTAGTGAGTTACTTAATGAAGAATTATCTTTCGATGAACTTTCTATGACTTTTCATGAGTTATTTGATGAACGTAGAACTATTAATAAGAAGTTCAATTTGCTTAAGAAAGAGCATGCTTTATTACAAAGTAAGTTCAATAGCCTTCAAAACCCTTCTCTACCCCCATGCTCTAAGTGTGAAGACTTAGATGCAACAAAGAGGGAGAACTTGCTACTCAAAGAGACCCTAAACAAGTTTAAGGTCGGTAGCAAGGGCTTGGACATGATTCTTGCTAACAAAGGTCACGTCGAAAATAGAAGTGGAATCGAATTTGTGAGAGGTTCTCACCAAAATCCCACCACCTTCGTTAAAGGGCCTACATTGCATGTATCACCCCATTTGAAATGTAATTTTTGTTGCAAAACGGGATATGTTGCTTACAAATGTCTATTCAAGAAAATTAATCCACAAAAATTGATATGGGTTCCTAAAGGAACCATAAACAATTCAATGATAAATTACAAAGTAAGTATATCAATTTGTAAGGCACCCAAAATCAAATGGGTACCTAAAAACCATCCTCTTTTGTAGACAAACTCACAAGTTAGGAGCAAGAAATGGTATCTTGATAGTGGATGCTCAAGGCACATGACCGGAGATCCATCTCATTTCTCTATGCTCACTAGCAAAGAAGAAGGATATGTCACCTTCTGAGACAACAACAAGGGTAAAATCATTGGCAAAGGAACCATAGGTAACAAATCGAGTTTTTCAATTGATGATGTGTTACTAGTTGATGGTTTAAAACATAATCTTTTAAGTATTAGTCAATTATGTGATAAAGGTTATGTTGTTAGATTTGAATCTAATGTTTGTATTATTGAAAAACCCAACTACAACATATCCATGATTGCTTTAAAACAAAACAATGTCTATACCATAAATATTGATAAATTAAGTAATGAAATGTGCTTTTCGGTTTTGAATGATGATGCTTGGCTTTGGCATAGGAGATTAGGCCATGCAAGCATGAAACTAATCTCTAAGATTTCATCTAGAGAATTAGTAAGAGGTATCCCAAACATAAAATTTGTTAAGGATAAGGTATGTGATGCATGTCAACTAGGAAAACAAATAAAGACTAGTTTCAAATCAAAATCAAATTAGCACCACTAGACCATTGCAATTGATCCATTTGGACTTATTTGGACCAATTGACATAACAAGCCTAGGAGGTAGCAAATATGTCTTTGTAATTGTGGATGACTATAGTAGATACACTTGGACCTATTTCTTGGCTCATAAAAGTGATTGTTTCAAATGTTTCTCTAAATTTTGTAAACTCACTCAAAATGAAAAAGGTTTTATGATTTTATCAATTCGAAGTGATCATGGAGGTGAATTTCAAAATCATGACTTCCAAAATTTTTGTGAAATAAACGGATACAATCATAACTTCTCTACTCCAAGAAATCCACAACAAAATGGAGTAGTGGAAAGGAAAAATAGAAGTTTACAAGAAATGGCTAGAATCATATTAAATGAATATAATTTATCAAAATATTTTTAATAAGCCGTGAATACTGAATACTTTATGTTATTATGAATAGAGTTCTAGTGAGACCATCCCTATCTAAAACTCCATATGAATTATGGAATGATAAAAAACCCAATGTTTCTTATTTTAAAGTTTTTGGTTGTAAATGCTTTATTTTAAATGAAAAGGATGCCTTAGGAAAATTCGATGCAAAATCCAATGAAGGCATATTTCTTAGTTATTCTTCGGTTTCTAAGGCTTTTCGTGTTTTCAACAAAAGAACCTTACTTATAGAAGAATCTATTCATGTGGTTTTTAATGAAATTTCTGAATTTAAGAAGAAAGATTTTGATAATGATTTTGGTCTTGATAATTTGAATTTGAATGAACCCTCTCCTCAAAATGACAACTTGGATGCATCTTCTTCCCAAACTTCCTTACCCAAGGAATGGAAGTATGTAGATGCTCATCCCAAGGAGTTAATTATAGGAGATGCATCGAAAGGGGTTCAAACTCGCTTTTCTTTCAAAGATTTTTGTGCCCATGCCGCTTTTTTTTCTCAAGTTGAACCAAAATGCATTGTTGATGCCCTGAAAGATAATTCTTGGGTTATCGCAATGCAAGAAGAATTGAATCAATTTGAGAGGAATGAGGTTTGGAAGCTTGTTCCTAGACCTAATGACCACTTAGTTATTGGTACTAAGTGGGTCTTTAGAAATAAGCAAGATGAATATGGTATCATGGTTAGAAACAAGGCTAGACTAGTGGCCAAAGGTTTCAACCAAGAAGAAGGTATCGATTACGAAGAGACTTCGCTCCAGTGGCAAGATTGGAAGCCATTAGGATGCTTCTTGCCTATGCTAGTAGTAAAGATTTCAAATTATTTCAAATGGATGTCAAAAGTGCATTCTTAAATGGTTTTATTTCCGAAGAAGTGTATGTCGAACAACCACCCGGATTTGAAAACTCTCTATTTTCTAACCACGTGTTTAAGCTAACTAAGGCTCTATATGGTCTAAAACAAGCCCCTAGGGCTTGGTATGAGAGGCTTAGTTCTTTTTTAATTTCAAATGATTTCACTAAAGGCAAGGTTGATACTACATTGTTTATTAAACATTTTGGAAATAATTTTCTTATTGTTTAAATTTATGTTGATGATATTATTTTTGGGTCTTGTAATAAATCACTATGTGAATTATTTGCTAAGGATATGAGTGATGAATTTGAGATGAGCCTAATGGGAGAACTAAATTTCTTTTTAGGACTACAAATCAAGCAACTAAGTGATGGTATATTTCTAAATCAATCAAAATACACATTGGAATTGTTAAAATGATTTAACATGGATGGATCAAAAGATATTAGCACTCCTATGAGCACCTCCGCTAAATTAGATATGAATGAAAATAGAGAAAGTTTTGATCAAAAACTTATAGGGCATGATAGGTAGCTTTATCTCATCGCAAACTGCACGACATCATGTTCAGTAGGGCTATGTGCAAGATTCCAAGCTAATCCTAAGCTATCTCACTTGAAAGCTATTAAGAGGATTCTTAGATATCTTAAAGGGATCCATAATCTTGGATTATGGTATCCAAAATCTGATAACTTTGATTTGAAAGCTTATGCAGATGCAGATTTTGGTGGATGTAAAATAGATAGAAAAAGCACATCCGGAACATGCCAATTTCTAGGACATGCACTTGTTTCTTGGACTTCCAAGAAACAAAATTCGATTGCACTATCTACGGCAGAAGTTGAATATATAGCTGCAAGTGCATGTGCACAGGTTATCTGGATGAAAAATACACTAGAAAACTATGGAATTTACTTAAAAAACATTCCTATAAAATGTGATAACACGAGTGCTATTTGTCTAACTAAAAATCCAATTCAACACTCTCGAACTAAGCACATTGACATTAGACATCATTTTATACGTGATCATGTAAGTAGTAGAGATGTCACCCTTGAATTTGTTGATACAAATCATCAATTAGCGGACATTTTTACGAAACCTTTAAATGAGGAACAATTTGATTTTATTAGAAGAGAATTAGGCATGTTAAACTATCCAAATAAGTAAGCTCTATTTGATGATATCTTTCCTTGAAATTATGGTTTTCATTGATTTGATTCCATACATTTTGATTTTTCTTCTTGGATTTATTTTCATCAAATTCTTTTTGACTTCATCCCATCTCTAAGAATAAATTTTTTTTTAAAAAAAAAAAATAATAAAATGCGGATTTTTGTGCTCTGCGGTAGCACCAGATCTGGCGGTGGCACACAGGGTCGGCCCAGTGGTGGAACCTTTCTTTGGGGCTATAGTGAACACCCCTTTTATAAGGGGTGAGTTAGGCCAGTGAGAACCGCCCCTAACCCGAGAGTCTCTTCCTCACCTCTCTACACTCCTCTAAACCCTCCCAAGCATCATTTCTTCCCTCTAGAAGCCTAAGAAGGAGATCTTACTTTGATTCAAGCTCCCTACATCTCAAAGGAACAATCTAAGGTAAAAAACCGAATTATTTCTCTTTCCTTTTCTTGTCTAGTTTAATTCCTTTCTTCAATTTATTATTGATCTATCCTAAATAGAAATGGCTCCTAAAAGAACATCAAGAGATAAAGGAAAAAAGGATGGAGGTAGATTCATTTGACCAATTCTTGTTTAAATTACAAGAAGCTTCCCTTAGATTTTCTGAACTTGGTTCTAGACCCATTCATAAAGGAAAATATGTTGATTTGAATCAATTAGGGAGCCTAGAACCTATCATGTGGTTTGCAGACTTAGAGGCCTTACCTATTTTACAAATTGTTGAACCTGTTTATCCACGCTTAGTTAAATTATTCTATGCTAATTTAACTGTGAATGATGATGGCTTGTCAACTTATCTTCTAGGTAATGAGATCTAAATATATGATAATACTATATGCTCATTAATTGAAATTGTTGAGAAAGAGTTAGGGTGTTATTTTAGAGGAAAATGGGATATAGACAGCTTGGTGCCACCCACTCAAGCTTTAGAATCCGTGTTTGCAAACCCAAATTTAGGTATAATCTCCAAGAGTTGTGAACATTTACTACCTTTTAACTCTAAAATTTTACACCACATTCTTGTAAGCATTGTAATTCCTAAACAGTTTCATCATGATGAGATCTGGCCACGAAAGTTAGGTACCTTATATTTGATCATGACCACAACATTTTTGTTTTGGATACCTAATCCCAAGAAAGCACATGATAGAGGTCCTTTCTAAAGGATCAATGTTACCATATGGAGGTTTAATAACTAAACTATTACATGCCCATAATATTTGCATTCCACCAAATGAAGAAGCAATACAAGTGGACAGATTTAATATCATTGACGTTAAACTACTTAGGCGACTTAGGTGTATATTCGAGCATGGAATAGGGGTTAGACAACCTAGGAGAAGTGATATACCTGCCCCACCAGAGACCATCCCAAACACCACCCTTAGGGAAATGAATCTCCTCCTCCTAATCCTTTTGTTGCAGCTACATCAGTGCCAGTTTCTGCTCCATCTTCTAATGATCCGATCATGAGAGAGTTAAATGAAGTAAAATTACAGTAAATTGAAATTTTGAAGGAAATGCGAAAGATGAACCAAAAGATAGATCACATGTATAGGCATCTTAGTATTCCTCCTGAGGAGTAGCTTGCTGTATTTTCTTTTTGAACGTTGTAAACTTGTGTGCAACTTTTACATCTATGCAGTTAGACATATATGTTGTATTATCTTCATTACATCTTCTTGGCCATTTGTGAAATGATTTTCGGCTTTCGATTGATTTCCTTTTCACATTTATGATATTTTTCGCCATCCTTTATTGTTATATATGAATCCTCGTTTTTTGTTGATGACAAAGGGGAAGAAATAATGTGTATTGCCATATGTTGACAGTTATATGCATTTTCCATGCTTTACAAGTTATTGCAAGTTAAAATACTTATTTAGGTTCTTGATATCATGTTTTTAATTATGTATACTTCATTGATATCTTTGATACCTATTTGACATCTTAATGTCCAACATCGACTTTATCATCATTAAGTACATCATGAAGTTAAATTTATTGTGTTGAATTCAAAAATTGAATTCAAGTAATTTTTTTTATGACATATAGATAGGGGGGGAGTTAAGAGTAACTCCATCACTAATTGATTGTCATCATCAAAAAGGGAGAGATTGTTGAATCTCGGATTTTGATGATGAAGTCAATTGGTGAAATATTTGTTCTAATCTACTTTGTCGAGATAAGTGTGCAGGAACAACTACGATGGGAAGAAAACATAAAGTGATTTACCGAGGTCAAGTCCGTCGGGGGTTCAAGAGTTCATCGGAAGTCCGAGAGATTTTCGGAAGTGTTGCTGGAACCATCCAAGATCGAATCAGGGACTTGTCGAAGTTTTCGAAAGTTCATCTCAAAGATCGTCGAAGGTTCGCGGAACTTACCGAGAAGATTCGGAAGCTAGCCGAAGACTCGTTGAGCTCGCCATACAATCCGGAGTATGCTGGGAGTCCACTGGAAGCAATCCGAGGGAAGCATCGGAAGCCTACCGGAATCTCACCGTAAAGCTCGCCGGAAGTTGACTTGAAGAGTGTCGGATCAAATCACATTGAGTTATGTTTTTAAGTTCGTAGTTTGCACATGAGTAGAGCAAGGATTTAGGAAAGCCCCAGTTGCGCTAACAACTGGGTGAGCCAGGCGAATGGGCTTAACAGGCCCATTCCGGCGGGGGAACGCGCCTGGCGGCCGTCACGGCGGCTGCTGCAGCGCTTCTCGCATACGTATTAAGCAGCACCGCCAGATTACCGCATGCGAACTGCCCGGTTCGGTGGCGGTGAAACTACCGTGCACGGGACCGTGACGTGGCACGCTCCACTGGAGCGGTAGCACCGATACAACCGACAACAATCGATCAACACACGCATCTCCGACACCTGACCGAACTCCAAATTTGATTTCAAATTTGGAGCCTAATTTTGAATCCACTTTGGATCTATAAATACCCCCCCTTTCTCAGCTGAAAGGACACCATTTTGAGAGTTAGAATCTTAGTCTTGAGGTTTTGAAAAGTCTTGAAAAGTCTTGTTCTTGCTAAATGTTCACCTTCTTCTTCTTCTTGAGAAATCTTGTAAAAGTGTGAACTTCTTGTAAAGGGTTGTAAAAGGGGTATTTGGTCCTTCGCCTTCAAAGGATTTGCTAGTGGAAGAGCGGAGCCTCATCGTAAAGGCTTCAAGAGTGGATATAGGTCATTTGACCGAACCACTATACATCATCGTGTTCATAAATGTGTGAGTGTTTACATTCTTGAATCATTTCATTACTTGGCTGCAAGTTGTTTAGTTCATAGTTATTTCCTTTACGTAAGCAATTACTTTCAAGTTCTCTTTCGCCAAATCGAAATCTTCCTACGAACTTGTGTTTTTACAAAATCGGTTTCAAAAGTACGATTTTAATCCGCTGCACTAATTCACCCCCCCCCCTCTTAGTGCCTTTTAGATCCTAACACTGCAAAGATCCCTCAACTAGCTAGGAGTAAAGGGGTATTTATAGAGCTTTTTGGGATTCAAAAATCCCGCTCAAAGAGGGGTCTCATCCAAAATTTATGCGTGATATCGCTAGCGCTGATCCACGCAACCACAGGTCGGTGTGCTACGCAGGGCAAGCGCACTACTGCTGCACTAGCGGTACTATCACCGATATGGTGGCTGCAACCACTGCGGCATACCACCGCCGCTAGCGGTGCTACGCCACTCATCACAACAAGCGGTGCTACCGCTTGGGTCCGGTGGTGCTACTGCCTGGCCTATGGTCAACAGGCGGTGCTACCGCCTAGGTCTGGTGGTGCTACCGTCAGCCCTTGCCAGAAACTATATGGGCCTAACCTTCGACCCAATACAGCCCAATAAAGGCCCAATTGGCCCAATACAAGTCTAGACAGGATTGACACCTAGTCTATAACCTAATTAAGTGCTAACTATGAACTTTTAAAGCCAAATTAAACTGACACCATCAAGTTATCTTCCGAAGAGCTTTCCGACGATCTTCCGGTGGACTTCCGACACTCCCTCGGATTCCTTTCGGCGGACTCCTAGTAGGCTCTCGGATTCTATGACGAGTTCAACGAGTCTTTGGAACCCTTCCGAACCTCCTCGGTGATCTCCGCGAACCTCCGACGATCTTTCCGGTGAACTTTCGAAACCTTCGGAAAGTCCCCGATTTCATCTCGGTTGGCTCCGGCAGCAGTTCCGATGATCCTTCGGACTTCCGATGGACTCTTGAACTTCCAGCAACTTGACTCCGGTAATTAGCTCTATCATAGTTAATCCTACATACTTTTCTTAAAAATGGATTAGATCAAATAACCATCAATTGACTTCATCATCAAAATCCGAGATTCAACAATCTCCCTCTTTTTGATGATGATAATCAATTGATGACGGAGTTATTCTTAACTCCCCCTATCTATATGCCATATAATGAGAAAGTAAAAACATTTGAATTCAATCTCTTGAATTCAACCAAAATCGATAAGTTGCGTTGAACTTATCATCATGCTCAATCAGCATGAGGTTTTATTCGTAAGCAATATCAAAGCATGACATTTAATTTCAAGTTGAAAGATGATAAACATTTATCATTTCATCGAACGATACCAAAAATTTTGAGATTACAACAAGGATCTCATGATTGAAAAAGCGTGACACCATATCGATAAATCATGAGATGAAAACTTGTTATATCAATCGAAAGATGTCATTTGATAAAAATGATATAGTAAGAATCTTTCAATAATAAAATTCAATTGCAATGTGATATGTTGCATTACTTATGGGTTCATTGTAATGCTTTTTAAGGATTGCAACCTGTTTTTGACACAAAGGGGCAAGAGCAATTGAATTGCAATAACAAATCTTATGAGACATTTTTCATTTCATTTTCACTGTATAAGTCATTTTTCAATACAATGCATGATATTTATCAAGTCATCAAATTAGTTTGCTCATAAAGGCCATATTCAACAATTCATCAATTTCACATTTTTCTTCCCCTTTGTCATCAACAAAAAGGAGATGAATAAACTTAATGAAAGGGTGAAACTTGAAAAAAAAAATGACATAAGTGAGAGGAGTCATAAAGTCATTTTTTGATACAATGCATGATATTTATTAAGTCATCAAAATTTTGACAAAATATGTATAAGGATACATCATTGAAGCCAATCATCAATCATATCCAAGAAAATTCATGATGAGATTCAACTTGTTATTTTTATGAAGGAAGAAGATATGAAATCATAAACACTTGATTAGCACATGAATAAATATTTAAGAGCTTAATTTTTATGCAGAACCCATGACATTAATTTATGCATATGTCAAGCTTATATTAATCCATTTAGTCATCACAAAAGAAGGTGAAGATAGTATGAAGTTATACATACATCATTAAAAGACATGATTTTCATTGAAAGTATAAAGGTGAAACTATCAAAATTTTAATGTTTTGGAAATCATGCACTATTAAATATTAGCACAAATTTAGCATGCCTAATTTTCTTCTAATGAAGTCAAATTGTTCTTCATTTAAGGACTTTGTGAAAATGTCCGCTAATTGATATTTTGTATCAATAAATTCTAGAGTTACATCATTATTAGCGACATGATCTCGTATAAAGTGATGCCTAATATCAATGTGCTTAGTTCTTGAGTGTTGAATGAGATTTTTGGTTAGACAAATAGCACTTGTGTTATCGCATTTTATTGAAATATTTTTTAAATTAATTTCATAATCTTCTAAAGTGTTTTTCATCCAAACAACTTGTGCACAACATACACTTGCAGCTATATATTCGGCTTCTGCCGTAGATAGTGCAACATAATTTTGTTTCTTGGATGTCCAAGAAACAAGTGCATATCCTAAAAATTGGCATGTTCCAGATGTGCTTTTTCTATTGATTCTATATCCACCAAAATCAGCATCCGCATAAGCCTTTAAATTAAGGTTATCAGATTTTGGATACCATAATCCTAGATTAGGAGTTCCTTTAAGATACCTAAGGATTCTTTTAAAAGCTTTAAGGTGAGATAACTTAGGATTAGCTTGGAATCTTGTATATAGACCTACACTAAATATGATATCAGGTCTAGTTGCAGTGAGATAGAGTAAGCTACCTATCATTCCCCTATATGTTTTTTGATCAAAATTTTCTCTATTTTCATCCAAGTCTAACTTGGTGGAAGTACTCATTGGAGTGTTGATGGCTTTAGAACTATCCATGTTAAATTGTTTTAACAGTTCAAATGTATACTTGGTTTGATTAAGAAATATTTCATCACTAAGTTGTTTAATTTGTAATCCTAAAAAGAAGTTTAACTCACCCATTAGACTCATTTCAAATTCATGACTCGTACACTTAGCAAATGATTCACATTGTGATTCATCCGAAGAACCAAAAATGATATCATCAACATAAATTTGAACAATAAGAAAATTATTTTCAAAATATTTAATAAACAATGTAGTATCAACCTTGTCTTTAGTAAAATTATTTGAAATTAAGAAAGAACTAAGCCTCTCATACCAAGCCCTAGGGGCTTGTTTCAATCCATAGAGAGCTTTAGTTAATTTAAACACATGATTAGGAAGAAGTGAGTTTTCAAAACCGGGTAGTTGTTCAACATAAACTTCTTCGGAAATAAAGCCATTCAAAAAAATACTTTTGACATCCATTTGAAAAAGCTTAAAGTTATTACT
This sequence comes from Musa troglodytarum, assembly GCA_023547065.1. Taxonomy (NCBI): domain Eukaryota; kingdom Viridiplantae; phylum Streptophyta; class Magnoliopsida; order Zingiberales; family Musaceae; genus Musa; species Musa troglodytarum. Next base: position 28,416,223 of record CP097510.1, read on the forward strand.
ACTAGCATAGGCAAGGAGCATCTTAATGGCTTCTAATCTAGCCATAGGAGTGAAGGTTTCTTCGTAATCGATACCTTCTTCTTGGTTGAAACCTTTGACCACTAATCTAGCCTTGTTTCTAACCACGATACCATATTCATCTTGCTTGTTTCTAAAGACCCATTTAGTACCGATAACTAAATGGTCACTTGGTCTAGGAACAAGCTTCCATACCTCATTTCTTTCAAATTGGTTCAATTCCTCTTGCATTGCGATAACCCAAGAATTATCTTTCAAGGCTTCGTCAATGCTTTTAGGCTCAATTTGAGAAAGAAAAGCGGCATGAGCATAAAAATTTTTAAATGAAGAATGCGTTTAAACCCCTTTCGATGTGTCTCCTATGATTAACTCCTTGGGATGGGCATCTACATACTTCCATTCCTTAGGTAAGGAGAATTTGAAAGAAAATGCTTCCAAGTTGCTATTTTGAGGAGAGGGTTCATTTAAATTCAAATTATCAAAACCAAAATCATCATCAAAATCTTTTTTCTTAAATTCAAAAATTTTATTAAAAACTAGATGAATAGACTCTTCTATAACTAATGTTCTTTTGTTAAAAATACGAAAAGCTTTGAAAACAAAAGAGTAGCCAAGAAAGATGCCTTCATCAAATTTTGCATCGAATTTTCCTAAAGCATCCTTTTCATTTAAAATAAAGCATTTACAACCAAAAACTTTAAAGTAAGAAACATTAGGTTTTTTGTCATTCCATAATTCATAAGGAGTCTTGGATAGAGATGGTCTTATTAGAACCCTATTCATGATATAGCAAGTCAGACATGCTTCGCCCAAAAATATTTGGGTAAACTATGTTCATTTAATATGATTCTTGTCATTTCTTATAAATTTCTATTCTTTCTTTCTACTACTCCATTTTGTTGAGGATTTCTTGGAGTAGAGAAGTTGTGGTTATACCCATTTGATTCACAAAAATTTTGGAAGTCACGATTTTGGAATTCACCACCGTGATCACTATGAATTGATGAAATCATGAAACTCTTTTCATTTTGAGTAAGTTTACAGAATTTAGATAAACATTTAAAAGAATCACTTTTGTGAGCTAAGAAATAGGTCCACGTGAATCTACTATAGTCTTCTACGATCACAAAGGCATATTTGCTACTTTCTTAGGCTTGTTATGTCAATTGGTCCAAACAAAGCCATATGAATTAATTGTAATGGTCTAGAAGTACTTATTTGATTTTTTGGCTTGAAACTAGTTTTGATTTATTTTCCTAGTTGACAAGCATCACATACTTTATCTTTAATGAATTTAACCTTAGGAATGCCTCTTACAAGGTTTTTAGATGTGATTTGAGAAATTAGTTTCATGCTAGCATGACCTAATCTTCTATGCCAAAGCCAAGCATCATCATTCAAAGCCGAAAAACATATTTCACTACTAAGATCATCAAGATTAATAGTGTAGATATTATTTTGCTTGATTGCAATTATAGATGTATTGTTGTGTGGTTTTTTGATGTTGCAAGCATTAGATTCAAATATTACAATATAACCATTATCACATAATTCACTAATGCTCAAGAGATTATGTTTTAAATCATCTACTAATAACACATTATTAATTGAAAAGGTTGATTTGTTACCTATAGTACCCTTGCCAATGATTTTACCCTTGTTGTTGTCTCCGAAGGTTACAAACCCTTCGTCTTGGCTAGAGAGCTTAGAGAATTGAGATGGATCTCCAGTCATGTGCCTTGAGCATCCACTATCAAGGTATCATCTCTTGCTTCTAGCTTGTGTTGGTGTTTTTGTCTACAAGAAAGGTTGTTTTTAGGTATCCATTTTGACTTGAGTGCCTCAAAAACTGATCTACTAAATTTATCATTATTCAATGAGTTCCTAATTGATCCTTTAGGAACCCATACTAATTTATTTGGGCTAAGTTTCCTATATGGACATTTGTAAACTACATGTCCGAATTTGCAACAAAAATTACATTTCAAATGAGAGGATACATGTAATGTTGGCCCTTTAATAAATGTGGCTTGAGTTCGGTAAGATCCACTTACGAATCTAATTCCACATCTATTTTTGATATGTCCCTTGTTAGCAAGGATCATGTCTAAGCTCTTGCTACCGACCTTAAACTTGTTTAAGGTCTCTTTGAGTAGCAAGTTTTCCTTTTTGATTGCTTCTAAGTGATTACACTTAGAGCATGGGAGTAGAGGGAGAGAATCATGCTCAAGACTCTTAAACTTATCTAGCAATAAAGCATGTTCCTTTTTTAAAGAATTGAAGCTTTTTGTAATAGTTCTACATTCATCAAATAATTCATGGAAAATAATTAAAAGCTCATCGAAAGATAAATCTTTATTAAGTAAATCACTTACCTCTTCTCCGAAAGCCATTAGAGCAAAGTTTGCCTCCTCTTTGATGCTTGCTTCTTCATCCTCGGAATCACTCGAGTCATCCCATGTAACCTTCAATGCCTTCTTCTTCTTGAGTTATTTTTTCTTGGCTTGGGGGCATTCATTTTTGAAGTGCCGCAGCTTCTTGCATTCATAACATATGACTTGGTCTTTTTTTGTTTCAAGTTTGTTCTTGAATTCATTTTTAAATTTGCCCTTTCTAATGAATTTTTTAAATTTTTCTAGTTAAGAGTACAATGTCCTCGTCAAGGTCCTCATCACTTGATATTCCTTTCAAGTGGTCTTCTTGAGTTCTTAATGTCATATCCTTCCTGTTCTTTGGAAGGGGGTTCTTTAGCTCATCATGAGCATGACATGTCATTTCATAGGTCATTAAAGACCCTATGACTTCTTCGATAGGAAAAGTTTTAAGGTCTTTGACCTCTTGAATGGTCGTAACCTTTGGATCCTAACATTTCGGAAGGGATCTTAGTGTTTTGATCCCCCTCTTAGTGTCGCTCTAGATCCCAACAATTGGTGTGGCTCTTGGTCTCAGATGCAGCGACATTGAGCACTTCGAAATAGAGCCTTCCAAATCTCCGCATGGGTATACCATATTCGACTCCGCTAGGTTCATGAGAAGTGCCTTCTCCCTCGAGAGAGACTACACATTGACGGGCACCCGCGAATAGATCAACAGGAAGCCAAGGCTAATGATCATAAGGAGAGCCAGAACAACAAACTTCATATACGTGGAGGAGATTGTGGTGATGGCCGAAGAGGTGGGCTATGATGCTGTGGTCACTGAGGGGGATCCTGACATTGCCAAGTTCTCCGGCATCGTGAACTCGTGCGATGTGCTGATGGGTGTTCATGGATCAGCGCTTACCAACATGGTGTTCCTTCTTGCAAACGCTGTGGTGATCCAAGTAGTTCCATGGGGTAACCTGGACTGGATTGCAGGCCACTACTTCAGGGAACCATCCAAGCAAATGAAGCTGAACTACATGGGAGTACAGTATAAATGAGGAGGAAACTGCACTCTCGGAATTGTGTCCCAGAGATCATGCAATCTTCAAGTTCCCCACGTCACTGCATTCCCAAAAAGCAGATTGGGATACATTTTCCAGGATTTTCCTGAAAGAACAGAATGTGAAGCTTGATGTGAGAAAGTTTAGGCCTTTCCTGGAACGTGCCCTTCAGATTCTCCATGACTAGCAGAGAGAATGAGTTGGTTGGAGCGTTATCTTAGCGCCTCCGATGAATTTATCAGCTACTTTTTCTTCTTTTTTTTTTAACTTCATTGAGGAACGTTTAATGTGTAATATGTTTAATCATCCAGTTCCTTTTTTTATTTATATATACAAGGACATCTTAGATAGATAGGATAATACGGACATTGTTCTGGAGATGAAATCAAGGGTGATGTTTGAACCTACAGAAGTTTTCTTGAAGCGTTCGTTTTTCATCATCAGAATTAAACTTCAGAAAAAACCGGATGGAAGGTTAGCAAATGGAACATTTTGAGACAGTCATATTAAGAATATCAAATGGTCCCGAGGAAGTCTCCCGACGCATCAACTGTTCCTGCGGTCGATAGGCTGATTGGTGTCGATCATGTACTGCTCCCTCCTCTCTTTTGTCAGTTTGATGGAGAAATCCAATTCTTCGTCACCAATGTTCAAGTTTGGCGGCCCCATAAGTAAACTCGATGTCGACAAGAGCGACGAAGTCGCCTCTATTTCCACAATTTCACTGTCCATCCTGCACAAGTTCCGAATGAATATCCTACGTTGATTTCACAAAGTTTAATATGACGACTTTGCACTCTGGAGTAAGAATATCCAGACAAGAAGACGCCGCTCCTCCTCACGCCAAGGCATGGTACTCGAGGTTCACTAAATACTCTTCGAATGGCTGAGATAAATTGTGAGTTGCAGCAAGCCCGGAATCTTCCCTGTCGACAGAAACAAGGAGGGCATGTTAGCATTTCTTGTCCTCCTTTTGTATTTGAGCAAAGCTTGCTGGAGCTCTGATTCGTTAAATCTGTTCATGTGATGATAACCAAGAAAGAACTTAATTTATGTGCTGCTATCATTTGTCCGAAAAATGCTTACTTGAGCCATGGAATGTTCAAATGAAGAGTTGCCATTGCAAACCATCTGACACAAGATCGATTCAGGTGACACTATAAGTGGGTTAGATGTCTTTATCTAAAGCAACCTGCTTGCCATCAAACGGGAGACATCTTGATAAATTAATCAAGATTAGTATAATTGGCAGTCATTTTCTCATGATCGATCATATGGAATAACTGGTTTGTTAATTTTATTAAGTCTGAGCTACTGATTCAAAATATTTAACCCCAATAAAAGTATACTTGTGTAAAGTTCATTTAATTCTTAATTCACATCTTATTTGTTAAGTAATTAGACTATTAGGATCTTTCCCATTTAAGAGTTTGATGTTCTGATGAACAACAACATAGTTAAAAAGCATGACGTACATGAGACGAAGTCTAAAGTGGCTTGACACCATGATATACCCTTTAGTCCAATTATTAGATAACTATTTTCTACTCAAATCTTTCATTATGTCTAATGCTAGGTTAGTTTTGATATCATGTATTATGATTCGATCTGATAAAATAATCTTGTTGTTAATTTTGTGAACCTTAAATCATTAGCTAAAAATTCCTAAGTCCAAACTAGTAATAGTATGTTGACATAACCGATCCATATAATTCTTTATCTATTTCAGGTATGAGATTAATTGAGATATTATACATTTAGTTATTCCTAGAATTTAAAAACCAAAGATGTTCATGGAGTGTAGTATCGAATTTCCAGTTAATTTACCATCTTCCCTTTTAAAATTGAACATGAAAAAAATATTTTTCTAAAAACATAGAGTTAGGATTTTTTTTTTAAATCTTCATATTTTAAATATTTTTTAATCGATACCTCCTATTATACTTTTTTTTTCAAATAGTGTCCTTAACTTAAAAAAGACCCAAATTGTTTCTAGAAACATTTGTCACCTGTTACAGCGTTTTGGCCATTACAACAAAAATAATATAAGACCTTGAAAACATTGTAAAAGAATCAAATGGAATCAAAACACATTAGAAATGATTTGATACTAATGTGCAAATAGATATTTATAATAATTTTAAAATAACATCATCCAAACTAAAGTAAAAATTAATTTGTTATAGTATTTTGATCATCATAATGAAGACGTCATAAGACCTACTCAAAAACCTAAATTGGCATCTAACCTCAACTAAGCCAACTACAAGCATCCGCAAGTAATGACAATCAAAGAGACAATATGATGTCCCTTATAGTGGTTTTCAATAACGTTTACAGTGTTTTTAGTATTTTAATAAAATAATATAAATATTATTGAAAAATATTATAAATGAACCAAATAAAAACATAATTTAAAACTGATAAAAATATGAAAAAAATTTAAGAAATATTTTAAATATTTTTTAAATTAGTGATAATGTGTAAAAAAAAGAAGAAAAGGAGCATCTTGTGAGAAATATTCAGAATATAATCATCTTAGATTTATGGTAAATCCCTTTTGATCAGGTACAATTCCGGAACACGTATGATTAATGCTTCAGTCGGTGGATGTCAACATCTTGGCCTACTGTTAGCCTGTTAATTATGAGTGATTATTCTTAGTTGTCTCAACAAGTAACGCTATTGAAGTGGGGAATACATCCACAAAACTCTCTTGAAAGGTAGTACTAGTTGGAGAATCAGTCCTCAACACTGATGCACGCACCTCGATATAGTATTTTTAATTTATAGCAGCATCTTTTTCACTCTTTTGTTCTGTAAGCTAAAATAATATGTTGTGTACCATCTGCAAGACCAAGCCCTTTATTGACGCATTGCTTTGAATCATCTACGGGGCATTCCAATGCTGACTTTTCTCCTGTATACCTAATCTCAAGTACCTGCAGAGGGGCAAGTGTGTCTATCAGGGAATCAATGTATTTCGCTAAGAAAAATACTATGGTATATAAAGTTCGGATGTGTCCTTGACCTTGACCTGGTAATATAAAGTATGGTATACTTGTTTTCGCTGAGAAAAATACTATGGTATATCAGGGAATCAAGGTACCTGCTCCACATGGCCCATCTTATGCTACAATAATGTCGACTTCTTAATTGTTCTTGGAAACGACTCCATTTTTTGTGATCTCTACCTACCGACTCCTCACATGCCACGAACTAGTCAACCTAGACGTCATACTCATTCAAAGAAAACACGGAAATGAAATTTGCAAGCCACCTTGTGATTTGAAAGATCTGATCAACTGTTCATATCACCAATTTTAAATTTCACTATGCCAGCTTGTTTTTTTTTTCCCCCTTATTCGAAAAAGAATAACAAAGGTAGTACTTTTTTCTCGATTAATTTTTTACAACCATATAATAAATATAATTAAATTGGCAGTCTGCGATGATTTAGCTGTAAAAATGGACTCTGTTTGGCTGTCTCATCCCTCAACCATATATTAGAATAATACAAAAACCAAGTACCCAATCTGCTGATTGGGCACCTCTCTCCATTCTGTTCTTCCTCCTGTTGTGAGTTCCACAGAGTTATATGCCTCAACATTTGCTGCCTAATCTGTAACAGCTCCTTCTGTCCGCCTCCAAGGAAAAGATGAAGTACTTCTGAGAACCATAGAAGACAAGAAGACAAAACGATAGCTAGGAGGACATGGCGAAGGCGTTGAGGAACCTCAACCGCGCAAAACCTCAAAGTTGTGGAGTAGGATTGCTGGCTGTATTTATCCTGGTCTCCCTGTCCTATGTTACGATGTCGAGGACGAACAAGATGCGCATATCAGTTGGTAAGTTCGACTGTGTTTCGTGTTTATTACATGTTGTTCCATTAGCTCGATCTGGTTCTCATGGGTCGTGATCTTTGCAGCAACTTCACAGCTCCCACCATTGTTGAAGGTAAACTCCTCCGTGACATCTGATAAATCCGATGGACATGACGATTCCTCACAAGGTACACAAAAATCCTGCTATATCTTTTATCTTTTCTCATGGATTGACATCTTCAAATTGTTAATCAAACCGACTCAATTCTAGAGAAGGAAACTGGATCAGGTTATATGAACATGTACAGAAAAACTAATTGGTCGATCCATGATTCTTTGCTCCTTCAGATGGTGAGAAGGCAGGAAGAATCGATAAGAGTTCTTCTGTCGATCATGTCGAGGTCCCGGTAACATACAGTCGCGGTGAATTAGGTATGTTGTCTGCCTTCCTAAGTTGACCTTATTGAACAAGTTGTAATCAGACTTTCGTTCAAGGCAAGTAAATAAACAAAGTAGGGCGCTCTGTTTCCAAGTGGATTAATGGAGTTCCTTGTACTTGCAATCCATCCTTTCATTCTTCTCTCTCTTTTTCTTGTGTTAAAGAAGTTGATTTCTATTTCCTGTTTCGGACCACTTGTTGCACCTCACTAAGAGGGATCTCACCTGTCCATTTTGACTGATTCCAGTAGTCATCAGCAATTATGGAAAGAGATAAGTTCAAGTGACACAGGAGACCATCACCGATTGATTACTTGACTAAATTCCTGATCTCAGGCCATCGAATCCTCTTTGTATTTCTTCTTATATATTCTTGTTTGATCTACTTCATGCCCTGAGGCTCTTCCAGCCCTTCTCTTTTCGTTTGATCCATTGCACATCAATACTGTTCGAGGCAAAACCTTTAGAAATCTTGTTGATTTGGATATTGGAATTTACAATTCTAAAACCGCCGTTCTATGCTTTGCAAAGGTGGGATGAAGCCAGAGAAGAAGCCAACATGTGATCTTTCAAACAGAAAGTCCGATGTGTGTGAGGCAGACGGCGATGTCAGAATCATCGGCAAAGACACCAGGTTGGTGTACGTGGCTCCTCCTCAGTTCGGCGACAGCGGAGGAGGAGAATCATGGACCATCAAACCTTATGCACGAAAGTGGGATGCAGGATCAGGAGCTCGTGTTCGCGAGGTGACCATGAAACTAGTCAATGGCTATGGAAATGATACGCGTTGCTCCGTGAACCACACCGTCCCCGCATTGGTGTTTGCCATCGGCGGATGGACCGGAAACTTTTTCCACGACTTCGCCGACGTGCTTGTCCCTCTCTTCCAGACTGCCTACCCTTTCGGCGGCGAGGTCCAGTTCCTCGTAGCCAACATGAAGCCAGAATGGGTTGAGAAATACCAGCTCTACTTCAGAAAGCTCTCCCGGTACGAGATCATCGACTATGACAACGACGACACCGTCCGTTGCTTCAAGCATGTGACTCTTGGTCTTAGATGCAGCAGCATCGAGGACTTCCAAATGGAGCCCTCAAAATCTCCGCACGGCTACAGTATGGTTGAATTCGCCAAGTTCACCAGAAGCGCTTTCTCCCTCCAAAGAGACTACTCGTGGAGGAGCGACGAACAACACAACAAGAAGCCGAGGCTAATGATCATAAGGAGAGCCAGAACAAGAAAATTCATGAACGTAGAGGAGATTGTTCAGATGGCCAAGGAGGTGGGGTATGACGTTGTGGTCGCTGAGGCAGACGATGACATTTCCACGTTCTCGCGCGTCGTGAACTCGTGCGACGTGTTGATGGGGGTTCATGGAGCAGCGCTTACTAATATGGTGTTCCTCCCCACAAACGCCATCGTGATACAAGTAGTTCCCTGGGGTAACCTCGACTGGATAGCTGGCCACTACTTCAAGGATCCTTCCAAGCAAATGAAGGTGAACTACTTGGAATACAGCATAAGCGAGGAGGAGACGACCCTCTCGGAGTTGTACCCGAGAGACCATGCCGTCTTCAAGGATCCCATGTCACTGCACCATCAAGGATGGGATACATTTTCCAGGATCTTCCTACAGGAACAGAACGTGAGGCTCGATGTGAACAGGTTTAGGCCTTTCCTGGAACGTGCCCTGGACATTCTACGCCAAAAGCCGAGAGAATGAATTGGCTACAAGTTCAACTCAGACTAGAAGGGATATGAGCTCCCGATTGATTTCTTGATTGTATTAGTTGTCTTGTAATGAAACAGAGAAGAAAGGAGAAGAAACACTGGTACTCACAGCATCTTTGATGTTTCCCACGCACAAAGCAAGGGAGAACATGTTTTGTGTTGGTACTTCATGTCACGGGGCAACATTTATAGCTCGACTTACCTCTTTCAATGGACGATCCAGAACAGTCGTGGAGCACATACATGCTAAACTGTGTCTTACCAATTGGATGGAGTCGTTTGGTGCCCATGTGCTTTTGGCTGGGGCGCTGTTTGGTAAACTTGATAGATTCCTGAGTCTGTGAGATCCTTCAATTATGTTTGCATCATGGTGTTAGGCTGGCATCCGAAGCCACAGCTAATCATGTATGTCATGTGCCCTTGATTCCCCAGCAGGCATCCTGGGAAGAGGTTGACGTAATTATTACTGATAGACCGTGGAAAACCTTATACAAAACCAGTGTCGCTCGTCTGTTGGTGATCCGGAGTACAAAGGGAATCGATTCTGCATTGCTGGTAAAAATTTAGGTACTGATCAGGCTCCACGAATTTGAGATGCAAAAGAAGCTGGCACGTGGTTGCATACTTGCATTTATCAAGGAACGCTCTCGTTTTGCTGCACCAATACACTGAGTGGTCATCTTCTTACTTGTTACCGCGCGTGTCGGTGATGACATGGAAATCATATGGCGTCAATGGGGACAGGAGCTCGCTTCGCTGCCCCGTGCTCCATGATTTAGGTGCGGACCTTCGAGAAGATCCATCACGATTTGTACGTGCCTTTTAGTTGTATTGTAAATTTGGCGAGCATGATCACACATTAAGAAATGAGTTCGTAAATTTCCGGTATATGTGTAGTTATCTACCATTCTATTAATAATGCAGAAGTGTTTATTTTGATGTATACTAATATGAACACTTGATATGTCAATAATATATGGTCAATATCATAACAATAGTAATACTTTTAACTCAATAACGTGGATTTCACCTCACAACGGATGGAATCCAGGATAAGCTTATAATTCTTGAATTCAGTACAGTTTTTAGTTACAACTTGATAAGTCGGGCTTTGTTTAGTATGCCTTTCACATAGTTTTGTAGGTCTCAGGTTATCAAATTTTATGTTCTACCTAATTTTGCCAATGATATTCTCGTGAAAAAGGGTCATGATTGGATTTGAATCTATCTTTCCGGTTAGACAATCAAAATATATTTTTACTAGATAAAATGAAAAAAATTTAAAAGAAAGAAAACAAAAGGTTGGCGTAATTCCAAGTTTCCCATTGTCTTAAGAGTTTTAAGAGTTCCAGGTCTCTGTCTTAGTCAAAGTTGGACGCTGGTTTCCTCGTATCAATTAACGTTATACTCTTGGAATAATGGATTATAGCGACTCTTCTACCTCCAGGTAACTCTATTCTCCCATCTCTTTCCTTCGCCGGTCCCCGACCCATCGCATCTTCCCCACATACTTGGGAAGACGCCGAAGTCGGTTTAGCCTCTACTGCTTCTCTAGGAGTGGTTCCTCACTCACATCTCTTCCACGTGCTGATGTATCTACCTTAGGAGATGTCACTCCTGCTGCTCCAAATGACCACCCTCAAGAGGGTGTTCCTCCTAGACAATCCCCAGTACGTGGATAAGCTTGTTCAAGATGGTGCATGGTGGTAGAGATTGGAAATGGAATGTAGCTTTAGAAGCAAAGCTTTTAAAGATTCAAGAGCAATCGTCTCTAAATTCTGGAACTTGATCCTGTTGAGGTGGAGTGCAAGGGGCTCATGGAATATGTTTTGATAAAACTCTTCCAAAGAATTTTGTCATTTCAAAACCATTTATGGTATTAGAATATTTTTAAAATCCATGCTTAATAATATTTCATAAATCATAATCAATGGGAAGTAAAAAAAATTTTATTTTTATTTTTGATAAATGTAATCTATTCATGAAATATAGGTGTCAAAGGAATAGAATAGACCTCTAGGATATTGCGGAAGATGATAACGCTTTCTATGGTATTAATCCTAGTTTTGAGAGAATTGAGCTAGAATACCAATTGTTAGTGTAAGTGTGATTGAAAACATTTTCACAAACAAATTAAGATTATAAAAATAATTAGAAAGCAAGATAAGTAGGTGTTTAAATGGGTAAGAATATAAAAATAAAACTTTTGAAAAGATTTGATCTTCATAACCTATTTTACTTCTTATCATTCATTCTTTCTTCTTATCATTAATTGAGTTTCACTATCTTTCTTTTTAAGGCTTAGGAATAACCCTTATATCTGAGTAATCTTATTTTTATTTTAAACTTCTCATTTAAATTTAAGAACACTCAGAAACTCTTAACTCACTAACTTGGTGATAGGAACTACATTTAAGCAATATAAGTCAAAATGTCTATGGAAGTCCTTTCGTACATATATTATTTTTTTATTAAATTATAGTAGAATATGGGTATGTGACATATTGAATTAGACTTTGACCTTAAGCTTATATGGAGATCATCAAGGAGGATGTTATGCATACATCTTTAAGTGTACATAGTACAAGATTTTAGAGTGGACTAATGACTCAATCCTAAGAATCTTTACTCTTTCTTTCAAAAGAAAGGTACTGTGTCATTCATCCTGACATATCTCTCCATCAATGAATCCTTCCATCTCTCTTCTAGAAGGGGTATATATGATACTTATCTAAGGGGCATATATTTCACTAAAAAATATTATATGCATATCTTTGACAATTAATAAAGAGAAGTTGAGAGTTTGTTGCTACTATCAAACTATGTGAGATGTCTAAAAGAGTCATCAAGAGTGTTTTTTTCTCTTTTTCTCTTTCCCTTCATTTCTCTTCATCGCTTTCCCCATTGCCACTGCACACCACTGGCGAAAGAACAAGAGTAACCACAATCGTCACCACATGATGTAGCAATGGCAACCATCATTGTCGTCACACACCACCATTGGTGAAGCAGCAACAACATCCATCATCATCACTGCCATCATCCTATCCTACCCGTGCTCCCTCGGTTTCCCCCTCTTCTTCTTTAATGGATTTGCTACCCTCTCATGCAGCTAGAAGCTCTGCAATTTTTTAGTTTATTATAAACACTTTACAGGAAGAATGTTTTTTTATCCTTGAATCATAAACGATATATTAACTCAGGAGATACGATTGATCCAACTCTTTTGGTTGTCGCTTATTAAGGATTAGTTCTTTGCATACTTTGTTTTGGCTCTTCAACCCAATATGAGTCCTTCTAATCCTTCTTGTTATACTTAATTGACTAGGTTTATTCGGTCATGAGTCAAACTAATTGAAAAGTTAATCAATATCCTAATTAGTTTAAATCATAGGATGCACCAAAAAGTTTCCCTCGCCCACGTATATGAATAGATGGAATTGGTTCTCTCTCTAAGACATACAAAAGCCAACATAAAAGTGTCTCGGAGCAAATAAATCCAATATTTTTTAATTCTTTGCACAGCTCATTTACTTCCTTGCATAGTTATATCATTGTGAGTTAAGAACATTTTTTTGAAATTTTCAGCTAAAAATATTACCTATAGCCTAACAACTACTCTAAAAACATTAGCACTATTCTAATTATCTAAATTACATACATTCTACCTCTATACCTACCCGTAGTGATATCTCTTTTCATCCCATTGAATCCCCCAACCCGAGACAACCTATGATCGATCTAGATTGGGTTACACAAATGTTAACTCAAATAAATACTAAACATGAGGCTATGGATACTTACCTAGTTTGTTGTGAAGGTTACTTTCAAACCTTCAAAAGGTGCTTGATCAATCTTGAATCCATTCGATTGTTACCTTGACAAAGGGTTCACTCTGATGATAACCTAACCTTTGGACCTAAGTTAAATCTATCTCAATTGAGATAACTTAGGAGATATGCTACATCACCTTGTGAAACACTTTTGCATAAGCACAATCCTACCGAAGAACACACGAGTAACAATGAAAGATTATCTAATGCCACCCAACACACCGTTGCATTGTGCACTATGTCTTGGCTTAACCCAAGACTTTTGAGGATTAGTGTCACATAAATATTTTTTACATACACATTAAGTGCAACAATTATAATTGCAAGATTATTATACATGCGCAAAGTAGCCTTAATGCAATATCCTAAACTCCCATAATTAAATTTGAACTAAAACCTGAATGATACCTATAACCTTACAATGTAGCTTAGGTAGACCAGATCCGCACAAATATTACTTAAAGAAGTTTGGTTCCTATTAAATTAGTTATATATTATTGAATCTCGAATTTTAATGATAAAACCAATTGATAAAGCTATAACCTAATGCGTGTTTGACCTAATGTGCATTTGAGTGACGCAAGACTAGCTTCAATCAAGAAAAGATAAATCGATTAAAGTAGTGAAATTATAGGTTGGGTTAGAATTAAATATATTGGAAGATTGAACATCAGACTAGTCGACGTGTCGGTAGAAGGTTTCATACCATGAGTTCGGGTATCGGGTTAAAAGGATTAAAAATTACACTAAGGAAATCAAAAGTTATAGAGGTCAACATGCTGATTGGGTAATATGCTGCAAGAGAGAACGATGCGTCGAAGGTGTGGACAAAGCACTGGATGAACCAATGATATGCCAGATAACTTAGTATTCTTGTCTGCAATCGATTATGTCTAGATTGAATTAGTTGTGATTGTAATTGAGTTAGTTTTGAGTGTAACTATGTCAACTCAATTAAGGGCCAATTAGGCCAAAGTTTGGGTTGTTTTGGGCTAAGAGGAAGACTCATTCAGTGACCTAAAAATTGAGTCAAGCGGTGGCACTACCAGATCAGGCGGTGGAACTACTAGTGGCTTAGTCTCCGAGATATAGTATCTAAGATTAAGATTGTGTCAAGCGGTGATACCACTAGACTAGGCGGTGGTACCACCTAATGTCAGTGCTATAAGCAATGGTACTGCCCAACACAAGCGATGGTACCGCTAGTATCTCGAAATCCTGGAGTGTTTAAAATTTTGACTCTATTTTTGAAGTCATTTGGGTTCTATAAATACCCCAGCTATTCCTATTTGGAATAGCAAGAATTGAGATAAAAAACATGAGAAAATGCTATTGTAATCTTGTGAGAATTCCCCTCCTCTAACTCTAAGTATTGATTTCAGTTTAAGAGAGGGGTGAGTGGCTTGTAAAGGTTATCTCCTAAACCTATGAAAAGGAAAAAAAAGTTATAAGAGGATAGTTAGTCTTTGCTCATTGAAAGAAGACCGTTAGTGGATGTCGGTGGCCTCGATGAAAGAGAAATTGGGAGTGGACGTAGGTTGGGATGACCGAACCACTATAAATCTGATATGTAATTTCTGTTCTATTTTACACTATCATTACTTATTGATTTAACTATCTACTACTCTTACTTACACTATTCATTTAAATATCTTTCTGATACGAGCTTTATTGAAAAAAAGTTTTAAATCGACATAATTTTTATGAAAGACTAACTCACCCCCCCTCTCTTAGTGCCGATTTCAGTTTTAACAGTTGGTATCAGAGCAAAGTTTCTCTCTATTTGGTTTAAAACCCAAGAGAGATGACTTTTTTTGGTATTCAAGAAGGTCACTCTATCATTCATCCTCCTATGTTTAATGAGACAGACTACACATATTGGAAAATACAAATGAGAATTTTCTTACTTTCTATGGATTTTAATTTATAGAATGTTGTTGAACTTGGTTTTCAAATACCCTCTAAACTTATCAATAAATAGAATAATTTTGAGAAAAAAATATTTTCTTTAAATACAAAAGCTATGAATGCTTTATTTTGTGTTTTGGATAAAAAAAAATAATTATATTTTAACTTGTGAAACTGCACATGAGATTTGACATACTTTTAAAATTACACATGAAGGGACAAGTAAAGTTAAAGAATCAAAAATTAATCTTTTGATGCATAGTTTTGAATTATTTCGAATGGAATCAAGCAAAACTATTAGAGAAATATACACCGTTTTACGGATGTCGTCAATAGTTTTAAAGCACTTGGTAGATTTTTCTTTTAATTTTAAACTTGTTAACAAAATATTGAGATCCCTTCTAAAAAGTTAGGATCCAAAAGTGACGACTATTAGGATTAGTTCGGCACTAAGAGGAGGGGGGTGTTGAATTAGTGTAGCAGTTAAATTACACAAATTCGAGCGATTTCCTAAAACCCCGTATGATAAAAATCTTGTTTCGATTAAAATCATTTTCGATTAAAAGCATATGGAAAGTGCTTAAACTTAAGAGCGTTTAGAGAAGAAGTAGGGCAATGAGTAAAGAAGGTCTGCTGAAATATAAATAGTAAGAAAGTAAATGCAAATCAATTTTTATAGTGGTTCGGTCATTCAACCTACATCCATTCCCGATTCCTTTTCACTTAAGGCCATCAGCTTTCCACTAGTAGTCATTCTTCCAACGGGCGAGGATTGACTCTCTTACAGTGTCTTCTCCTTTTGACGGGCTCAGGAGATAACCCTTACAAGTACTCACACACTCTTCTCTTTTTACTGAAAATAGATGAAAGTTGGAGGAGGGATTTCTAAAAGAATTTTTATAGTATTTTTTTCCTTTTAAAGTTTGTATGGTTGTATTTTCAACTGAGGGATGAGAGAGATATTTATAGGCTCCAATTGAATTTAAACTTGAAACCAAAAATTATCCCATCTCAGGTCTACTGGGTTTTGGCGGTACCATCGCTAGTACTAGGCGGTACCACTACCTAGTACACCATGACATTGGGTGGTACCACCGCCCAATCTACTGGTACCATCACCTGGGCACACTGCTCTGTCAATGTACTGGGCGGTACCACCGCCCCAGTCTAGTAGTGCCATTGCTAGACAGGGTTCAGCAACCCTATTTGGGCCTGGAGTTCGGCCCAAACCTATCCGGATACGAGCCCAATTAGCTCCTAATTGGATTGGCCTAATTATAACCCAATTAACCTAATCCTACTTTGATCTAAACAATTATTACAATATGAATCGTAAGTATTATGTTGCTTGGCAGTTTATTGGTCGGCGCTTCATCCGGTTCTTTGGCGTATCGTCCTCTTTTGCGACTTGTTTCCTAATTGGCAGTTGACCTTCGCAGCCACGATCTCCTTGACATAACTCCGCTCTTCTTGGCTCGATGCCCGATTTCTTTATCTGAAGCCTTCTACCGATCATCGATCAGACCTTTAGCTCGACGTCCAATCTCCTGATGTGTTCTCATCTGGCGCAACGCTGATTCATCCTACGTCAATTGTCTAATACTGATCGAGAGTAGACCTGCATGACTCAAAACACAATTAGATTATCAAAATACAATCAATTAGTTTCATCATCAAAATTTGAGATTCAACAATCTTTCCCTTTTTGATGATGACAACTAATTGATAATGGAGTTAACCTTAACTCTCCGGAGTTTAAACAAACTCCCCCTATCAATATGCCATATTGATAAGACCCTTGGATTTCAAAAAAATCCAAGTATCATATTATCAAAAATATCATGCAATATTTCAAAAAATATTCAATCATCATTACAATGCATGAGAGATAATCAATCTACTTCTCCTCCTTTGTCATCAACAAAAAAAAGAAGTTGCATCTAACTAATTTAAAAGATATGCAAACTTTACAACATACTAGTAAGATTTACAACATTCAATCAAATCATCATTTTAAGGGTGTGCAAGATTGCAATTCATCACTTGCTTTTAGTGCAAGTTTGCACTTTGCTTTTCTTAAGATTGCAAGATAGCAATTTTTGTGATATTCAAGATTGCAAGTTTTCTACTCTTGAGATTGCAAGCTTTGCCTTTCTTTGCAGTGATCGAGCTAGCAAATCTTTGTAAAATTTACAACACTTTAAACATACAAGCTAATAAGTTAAAAAAATATGTAACTTTATAATTTCTTTCTTCTCTTTTGAGAAGTGCAAGCTTGCAAGTTTTGCTTCCTTTGCATGCTATCATTTTTTACTTTTTGATGCACAAGCTAGCAATTCCTTCTATCCCTTTGTCATTGTCAAAAAGAAGGGAGGAAGCAATGATATAAAAATTTCCTTTACATCCACTTTTCATTAAAATTACATCAATAAAAATATACATCAATCTTTCAATCATCACATGATGCATACAAGACAATAATGCAAGGAAATCATGTCATGAAGGATATCAATATGAAAAATCAACAAGGATCAATTCATGAATACCAAAAGATATCATTAATGGTTCATCAATATTCTTTTAAGATCAAGATCAAGATTCATTAGATAATAAATAGCAAAAAGAGTAACTTGATTCATGCATAAGAATTCTCATCAATATTTTGTAAGAAAAAATTCCAAGTATCAAGATATCAAGATCACAAAACAAAAATTTTAATTATTAAGATATCAAGATTATGACTTAGATTGTTTTCCTCTTTAGTAAGTTGTAAAAAGAAGCAATCATAAAGGAAATGATTTTGATTTCAAGTCATAAGTCCAAGAAATCTAAATAGAAGTCATGAATTATTTAAAAAATCTCATTCTAATCAATTTGTCAACTCCAAATACATCATTAAAATCACATTCAAGAAATTCACAAGATTCACAAAACATATATGGATTCATCATTTGTCTTTTATTAAAAAATCGAAAACTCTAGAGATAAAAAAATTTTAAGAAATATGTATTTTCTTTTTATGATTTACTTCATATAAGCATGCCTTTGTCTTTAATAAAAATGAGTATCACATTTAAGAGTGAAAGGCAAATTTTGTAAAACAAATCATAATATGCATTATCATGTAAGTCCAAAATTATCATCAAAATCTTTCATTCAAAAAATTTATTAAGAGCAACATAGATTGATTATATGTAAGCATACTCAAGTCTTTTATGAAAACATGCATCAACATTTAAAATCGAGACATAAGTTTCATCATAGAAATCGTCAAGACCAAATACATCAAACATAAAACATCATAATAGTATATTTTCTCATTTTTATATATTTCACTTTAAGTTAGTTAGTATGCTCACGTTTTTCGTATAGATCCGAAAAGCAACTTTCAAGAGAAATTATTAAGACAAAAAACATGATATACACATTTATTTTCAAAACATTGATTATGATTATTTTCATGAGATACACAAGATTCATGAAATGAGTTCATTAATCTCAATAGAATAGAAAATGTATTTTCATTTCATGCAATTTGATGATTTTGATAATTTGATTAATTAATCTCTTGAAAGTGATTTTGATAATTTGATGATTTGAATTTGAATGAATTTAATCCAAATCCTTCACTTGATACTTGAGATTTCTTTTATGAATCAAGATCCTTGTTTTCCTATGATTCTACTTGCTATGTATTAAAGAGAAGCTTTATCAAAATCATAATCTTGATTTCTCGGAATTGTAACTTAAAATTTTTTATGAATCAAGATCTTTGATATCCTAAGAATTCTTTTCGTTATTTACTAGAAAAAGAGATTTGTTAAAATGAATCATATCTTTTGGTATTCATGAATTAATCTTTCTTAATCTTTCATATTAATATTTTCATGATCTTCATAAGACTCCTTTGTATTTATGTTTGTATATCTTATGTTATGATTAGAACATTGATGTAAAAGAAAAAATTATATCATTGCATTCATTCTTTCTTTTTAATTAGCTTGAACATTAAACTTAAGCATGTTAAATCTCCTAAATGTATAAATTCTTCTTATACATTTTTTAGATCATTATCTTAATTACTCAGTTTTTATGACTTGAGTTCTCTTTTTGAATCAAAATTGTTTCCTATCATTCCTTCTATTTACAAAGGAAGAGATTTGTAAAAAATGATTGATGGTCTTTTGGTATTCATGACTTGATCTTTTATTTTTGATAATTGAAATATTGATGTAAATTTATCTTTGTTATTAATATTTGTCATTATTTAAAAATTAACATAAAGGAAAAGAATAACAATATTATATTATTCCCTTCTTTTTTACAATGACAAATGGGGAGAAAGTCTTGCTAGCTTGCACATCGTAAAGAAAAGCAAAATTACTAGCTTGCAAAGGTAAAACTTGCAAGCTTGCACATCTTAAAAGTGAAGCAAGAACTTACTAGCTTGCATATCACAAAAGGAAGCAATGAATTTGCTAGCTTGTATATTTCAAGAAGAATCAAAATTTCTAGCTTGCACTTCTCAAAAGAGAAGAAAGAATATGCTAGCTTGTATATCTTAAGAATAACGAAAATTGCTAACTTGCATAACTTAAATATTTTTGTTAGCTTGCATGTTTCAAAAAAATAAATGCTAGTTGCACTTTTTTACTTTTTGATGATGATGAAGGGAGAGAAGTTATGATGATTTAAAATTTGAATCATACATGATATGATGTACTTGAAATAATGATGTTTTGATTATATATGATTTTATGACGCATGCAATGATGTGATCAATTGGTTCTTTCAATACTCATGATGCATGCAATGATAAAATCTTTAAATTTTAAGGTTCTATCAATATGTCATATTGATAGGGGGAGTTTAGTTTAAACTTCATCATCAATTGGTTATCATTATCAAAAGGGAGATATTATTAAATCATAAATTTTGATGATAAAACTAATTGATAAAGTTATGATTTAATTTGCATTTGAGTGACATGAGACTAGCTTCAATTAGGAAAAGACAAACCGATTAAAGTAGTAGAATCAGAGGTTAGGCTGGAATTAAATATTTCAGAAGATTAAACATTGAACTAGTCGATGTGTCGACAAAAGGCTTCATGCCATAAGTTTGGGCATCGAACCAGAAGGATCATAAATTACGTTAAGGAGATTATATGTTGCAGAGGTCAATATGCCGATTGGGCAATATGCCGCAAGAGAGGACGATGTGTTGAAGGTTCGAATGAAGTACCGGATGAACCGATGACATGCTGGATAACTTAGTAATCTTGTTTGTAATTGATTATGTCTAGATCAAAGCAGTTGTGATTGTAATTGAGTTGGTTTTGGGTGTAACCATGCCAACTCAATTAGGGGCCAATTGAGTTGTTTTGGACTAAGAGGAAGGCCTATTTAGTGACCCAAAAGTTGAGTCAGGCAGTGGCATCGCTAGTGGCTCAGTCTCTGAGGCATAGTCTCCAAGACTATGTTAGGCAGTGGTACCGCCTAGCATAAGCGGTGGTATTGCCAGTATTCTGAAATCCTAGGTTGTTTAAAGTCTTGGCTCTATTTTTGAAGCCATTTGGGGTCTATAAATACTATAGTTATTCCTACTTGGAATATCAAGAACTAAGATAAAAAAACATGGGAAAATATTATTATAATCTTGTGAGAATTCCCCTTATCTAGCTCTAAGTATTATTTTCAGTTTAAGAGGGGTGAGTGGCTTGTAAATGTTATCTCCTAAACCTGAGAAAAGAAAAAAAGGGTTGTAAGAGGGTAGTTGGTCTTCTCGCCCATTGAAAAAAGACTATTAGTGGATGCCTGTAACCTCGACGGAAGAGAAATCGAGAGTGGACGTACGTTGGGATGACCGAACCACTATAAATTCAGTATAATTTTTGTTCTATTTTACACTATCATTACTTATTGATTTAACTATCTACTACTCTTACTTGCACTCTTTGTTTAAACATCTTCCCGATATGTGCTTTATTGAATGAAAGTTTTGAATTGTTGTAATTTTTATAAAAGCACTAATTCACCCCCACTCTTAGTGTCGATTTCGGTCATAACATATATAAGGATCAAATTTGATATAGTATACTTTCCATGGATGTTTCTTATATGTTGTTTGGTAGTGATATGAACTAGATCAAGCTAGTCAAGACTCAATCAAGATTCTATGGTTGCAAGAAGAGCCTAAAATGGTCAATATGATCATGAAGAGAGAAAGACAAATTTGAAGACCTCATCTTGAAGAATAAAAGTCCATTCAGCCATGTTTACCAAAATTCATGAATTAGGAATATGAATGTTATTTAATGCATTCATTCCCTTTGTACTATCCTCATACTATATAAATGAGGTTGACTCTCAGTGTAAGACAGACAATTTGGAAAGATAACAATTCTTCAACACCGGTGAGTGTTTTGTTTTTAAGTTCTTGCATGAACTTTAGAACTTATTAGGCTTTTTTTGCTTGTGGCGTTCAAACTAAATCTTTGCTTTTCCTTTGACTTATCAGACTTGTTAGTTTGTGGCGTCTTAAAGGAATTCAAAGTGCTATTCAAGTTATTTTATCAATTTTCTATTGATAAGTAATTAGAATAGTTTCCTTTACTTCATTCTTGAACGATCCGCCTTGTTTCAATTCGTTGGAGGGTGTCAATTTATATTCCATATGTATCATAGCTCTTTAGCTATCGGGGTGTATGGTTGCTAAATTGATGATTTCCATCATTTGGTATCAGAGCACGGCTCAAGTTTGAGGTTTGCTTATCCATTTATTTATTATCTTTTAGCTTTTTCCTGTTCTCTTATTCTTCTTTTATCATATTATCCATAATTGGTATTCTTCCTTCCTCCTTATTGTTGTGTTTCTTGTGCTATTACTGTTTGTTTTTCATTTTTCCCCTCACTTTATCGTCGAAAAAAAAGAGAGCAGAAAGTTAAAAAAAAAACAGAGAGAAAATCAAAAGTAAAAAAAAAAAGGAGAGGAAATCAAGATCAAAGAAAAAAAAAAGAGAGGAGAAGATCAAAGGTCAAAAAAAAAAAAAAAGAAAGAAAGAAAGAAAGAGATCAAAATTATAAAAAAAAAATTGTGAATTCAGGGACTTCTTGAAAATTACAGAATTCTATCTTCATAATTTTGAATTCTTGTTTCAGGTTTGGAATTTTTTTCTCATTCCAAAAAAATTTTCTTTATTCATTTGATACTTGAATTCTAATCTTTGCTTATTATTGAAGTGTATTACACACACCTTTAAATTGGCTTACATTTTAAAGGCCAAACTTGGCTTATATTTTTTTGCTTTTATGTCCAATTTTAATACCCTTGAATTGCCATAATCTGAATTGTTTGTTTAAGTTTCTTAGTTAATCTAAGAACTCAAAGAATAAAACAAGAGGTAAAAGGCAAGAGTGGTGAGATCAATATCGAGAAAAACCAAACATTGTGTGAAAACACGAGTGGAGTGAATCAAATCTTGAGTGAAACACATGAGAGAGTGTTGGTGAGGCTATTCTAACTTTGTTTTTCAGGTTGTAAACATGTCTAAAGAAAAAGAAGCGAGTTCTTCATCAAATGATCTTTTGCTTCAAGCAATGCAACAACAATTTGAACATATGTTCAAAGTGATAGGAGATGTAAGAGATCATCTAGAAAGGCACGATGATGCAATTAATAGATTGGAAGGTGAACCACGGCGTAGGAGACAACTAGCATTCGTCCACGATAAATATAATGGCGGAGATGACCTCGACGATGACCAAGTCACTCTAATTGGTCAAGATGTTAATCCTACGAGACAAACTAGGAGAGGACGTTTTGATGGTGTGGATAGAAACATAGGCAGCATCAAAATGAAAATTCCTTCTTTTCAAGGAAAGAATAATCCAGATACTTATTTGGAGTGGGAACAAAAAGTGGAGCTGATCTTTGAATGTCACAACTACTTCGAAGAGAAAAAGGTAAAATTAGCTGCTATTGAATTTTGTGATTATGCTATAATTTGGTGGGATCAATTATATAAAGACAGACGTAGAAATGGTGAAAGGCCTGTAGAGACTTGGTTAGAGATGAAACAAATCATGAGGAGGAGATTCGTCCCAAGTCATTACTATTGGGATTTGCATCAACGACTGCAAACTTTGACACAAGGTTCCATGAGTGTTGATGAATATCACAAGGAGATGGAGATAGTCATGATAAGGGCTAATGTGGAGGAAGACCGTGAGGCTACTATGGCTCGATTCCTGAGTGGATTAAACAAGAACATTGCTGATCTTGTGGAGTTGCAACATTATGTGGAGATTGAGGATATGGTGAATATGGCCATCAAGATTGAGAGACAACTCAAAAGAAAAGACACAAGGTATGATTCAAAACCTTATTCGGGTTTTTCTTCTTCTTGGAAACCGAATTGGAGTAAAAAGGATGATATACCCATTGTTAAGCCTAAAATTGATAGAATTAAAGGCAAAAATGAATTAGGCAGCAAGGGTAAAGGTGAGAATCAACCTAATCAAAGTAGAGGTATTAAGTGTTTTAAGTGTCTTGGGCATGGACATATAGCACGGGAATGTCCTAATAAGAGAGTTATGATTATAAGAGATGAGAATATAGAATCTGAAAGTGAAAGAGAGGATGATGATGACATTCCAGAGGATACTAGTGACGTAGAGTATGCTAAAGGTGAAATTTTGGTTATTCAATACACACTTAGTTTGCAAAGTAAAAATGATGAACATGGTGAACAACGTAAAAATCTGTTTCATACTCATTGTTTGATTGTTAACAAGTTGTGCAATGTGATTGTTGATAGCGGAAGTTGTACCAATGTGGCAAGTACCTTGCTCGTGGAGAAACTGAAATTGCCTACTATCAAACATCCAAAACCTTACAAGTTACAATGGTTGAATGATAGTGGTGTAGTAAAGGTAAATCAGCAAGTGTTAGTTCATTTTTCAATTGGTAGATATAAGGATGAAGTTTGGTGTGATGTGATACCTATGTATGCTGGTCACATGTTGTTGGGGAGACCATGGCAATATGATCGTAGGGTAACACATGATGGGTTCAAGAACTGTTATTCCTTGATCATGGATGGACAGAAATATCAGCTTGGACCGTTGCCTCCGAAGACAATTCTTGAAGACCAGATGCACATAAAACAACAATATGAGGAGCTTGAGTCTTCATTAACCAAAACTTTTGAGGGGGAGCAAGAAAAAGAGAAAAAAGAAAAAGATGAGATGAGTGATAAAAATAAGAGTATTAGGAAACATAAGATGAGAGAAAACAAGGAAGGCTTGAGTGAAAGAAAAATGAGTGTTTATGCCAAAATGAGTGATGTAAAAAAGGCCTTAACCATGAGGCAGCCCTTACTTGTACTTATGTACAAGGACATTTTGATTTCTTCTAACAAAATTGACAAAAGTTTGCCTAGTGTTATTGGTGATCTTTTGCAGGAAAATGAGGATATCTTTCCAAGAAGTTCCCAATGGTTTGCCACCAATTAGAGAAATTGAGCATCAAATTGATTTCATTCCAGGTGCAAGCATACCAAATAGGCCAGCATATAGATGCAACCCCGAAGAAACCAAGGAAATCCAAAAGCTAAGTCGTAGGCATGCAAAATGGGTGGAGTTTATTAAATCTTTTCCATACATCATCAAGTACAAACAAGGTAAGGAAAATGTGATCGCTGATGCTCTCTCTAGAAGGTATGCTCTAATATCTAAACTTGATGCAAAATTATTGGTTTTTGAATACATTAAAGATTTATACAATCTGATTATGATTTTGCTAATGTTTATGAGGCATGTGAGAAAGGGAGTTTTGATAAATTCTTTAGACATGATGGTTTTCTTTTCAAAGAAAATAAGCTGTGTGTTCCTCAATGTTCAATGAGAGAATTGCTTATAAGAGAAGCACATAGTGGAGGTTTAATGAGATATTTTGGAGTTAGAAAAACTTTAGATGTGTTAATAGATAATTTTTTTTGGCCATGCATGAAAAGGGATGTTAAAAGATTGTATGAGCAATGCATCACTTATAAATAAGCTAAATCTAAAGTAATGCCTCATGGGTTGTATATACCCCTTCCTATAGCTAGTGAACCTTGGGTTGATATATCCATAGACTTTGTCTTAGGTTTACCTAGGTCAAAAGGAGGGAGAGATTCTATTTTTGTTGTTGTTGATAGGTTTAGCAAGATGGCACATTTCATTCCTTGCCATAAAGATGATGCAACACATGTTGCGGGACTATTTTTCAAAGAAATTGTGAGGTTACATGGTATTCCAAGGACAATTGTGAGTGATAGAGATGTGAAGTTTCTTAGCCACTTTTGGAAAACACTTTGGAGTAAGTTGGGTACAAGATTATTGTATTTAACCACTTGTCATCCACAAACAGATGGACAAACAGAGGTGGTAAATTGAACTTTATCAACACTTTTGAGGGCCATAATTCAAAAAATTTTAAAAAATTGGGAGGAGTGTTTGCCACATGTGGAGTTTGCTTATAATAGAAGTATGCATGCTACAATAAACCATTCCCCATTTGAAGTTGTGTATGGGTTTAATCCATTAACTCCTATGGATTTGCTATCTTTACCATTGGAAAAGGCCAATTTGGATGGTAAGCAAAAAGCTGATTTTGTCAAAGCATTGCATAAAAAAGTCCGAACACAAATTGAAAAGAAAACTCTACAATATGAGAAACAACACAACAAAGTCCGAAAACAAGTAGTGTTCGAACCTGGTGACTGGGTTTGGGTATACTTAAGGAAGGAAAGATTTCCTAGTCATAGGAAGTCTAAACTAATGCCAAGAGGAGATGGTCCATTTTAAGTCCTTCAAAAAATCAATGACAATGCATATAAGCTAGAACTACCAAGTGAGTATGGCAACATTAATGCAACATTCAATGTTTCTGATCTATCTTTGTTTGATGTAGGTGATGGAGGCTATGATTCGAGGACGAATCTTTTCCAGGAAAGGGGGAATGATATGAACCAGATCAAGCTAGTCAAGACTCAATCAAGATTCTATGGTTGCAAGAAGAGCCTAAAATGATCAATATGATCATGAAGAGAGAAAGACAAATTTGAAGACCTCATCTTGAAGAATAAAAGTCCATTCAGCCATGTTTACCAAAATTCATGAATTAGGAATATGAATGTTATTTAATGCATTCATTCCCTTTGTACTATCCTCATACTATATAAATGAGGTTGACTCTCAATGTAAGACAGACAATTTGGAAAGATAATAATTCTTCAACACCGGTGAGTGTTTTGTTTTTAAGTTCTTGCATGAACTTTAGAACTTATCAGGCTTTTTTTGCTTATGGCGTTCAAATCAAATCTTTACTTTTCCTTTGACTTATCAGACTTGTTAGTTTGTGGCGTCTTAAGGGAATTCAAAGTGCTATTCAAGTTATTTTATCAATTTTCTATTGATAAGTAATTAGAATAGTTTTCTTTACTTCATTCTTGAACGATCCGCCTTGTTTCAATTCGTTGGAGGGTGTCAATTTGCATTCCATATGTATCATAGCTCTTTAGCTATCGGGGTGTATGGTTGCTAAATTGATGATTTCCATTAGGTAGGCTTTGGTTACTTGACATGAATATCACATATTATTACAAAGTCAATACCTATTGCTTTGAATACAATGAGAAGAAGATTTAGTTGGCCCCCGGACCCCCAAGAAGATTAGAGCTAGTACCTATAAGGGCATAGTCTCAACACTTATATTTGCATCCAAGCCTATGCACATTTTTAGATTTGGCCCTTAGCTCATCAAGCTCAAAGACTTGGGTGTAGCTCTTTCCTTGGTAACTAGAAAGGCTCAGCTGGAGTCCCAAACCAGGTTACTCCTTGATGATAAAAACTTTTTAAAGGACTTTCCCTATATAATATACATCCAATGCATTGTTGGAAAATCATAAATCAGCATCTCATGCTTAGCAAAAAATAAAAATAAAATCAGATTTTTCATAGTTAAGTACTTGGTCATTGTGCGATGATTGGTGAGCAAAAAAAATTGTAAATCCAAATAACCGTATGTATCATATTAGAAGTATTGCATAGGGAGATCGTATATCTCTAAAAATTCCAGATCCAATGAAGAGGATGAAGGAGCACTAGCATACTGCTTTCTAGCGGTAATCCACACGACAAACGCAGCAACGATTCTCCTTAAATCGTCATGGGATCTCCCCCTCCATGTGCACCGCAAGGCTGTTAGAGCCAAGGAGGAGAAGAGGAGGCTAAGGAGAATAGGAGGGGTGACCACCAATAGCTCTAGCCTATGAACCAGGAAATTCCTCCTATTTATAGAGGTGCTTGAAGCTTATCCTTAATAGATCATCTCTTCATTGGATCTCTATCCAATTATCTAATTAGATCTCTATCTAATCATCAAATTGGATCTTATCTAATTATCCAATTGGATCTTATCCACAAGATCCAAATTAGAGGCTCTATAGATATCTTATATCCACATCTCTACTCGTCACAACATTCACCTAATGTGTGTGACCCTCTAGGCCTGATATCGAGCTAGTCATAAGTCGCTTCCGTTAGAACTCCTTCTGACTCAGAACTCCTTATAATATAGTAAATTATTATCTCTATAATAATTCACTCGACTCATCGACTATGGATATACTGTTCAAATCTCTTCAGAATCTCCTTCCATACCTAATTAGTGTAGTCACAAGCAACATAGAGATGTTCAATAATTTCTTTCTATTGTATATAAAGAGAGCATCAGTTAACAAGATAGATACCTCTTCACTTCATATTGTCTATTGTAGGTAGTTTAGCAAGAAGAGCCTGCCATGTGCATAAGGAATGTCTTTGTGAGCCTAGTCTATCCTATGTCCAATTGGTTAGGATCCACTTATTGTTTCTTTATCTGATTTGATTCCATATAAATGTAGCACTAAATTTACCATTATCATGAAGCCAAATAAGTATATATGAAGAGTTATTCTTAATTCGAAGAGCTATAATAGTCGATCAAAGTGATAGTATATCATGAGAAATAGGATTAGGAAGATACTATTTATCGTTAGTAATGAACTCAAAAACCTTCCAATCTTTAGGGGCCCCAAGATCTCTTCGTACTCTATCACCATATAATTGAAATATACTTTTTCCATTCACCCAAGTATCATACCACATATTAATTTTGGTCCTACAAGAGATTACATAAGAAATATGTTTGATTAGCCAATTCCTTATTTTCAAAATTCCTTTCCAAGCAGTAGAATGATATATTTTTACCAGAACTTCCCATATTGATTCCTTGGATAGATACCTAGCAGAAACCCGTTGTGATTGTTGGGCTGAGAGTCCAGTTCAGCCCATATGGGCTTTAGTAGCCCATAGCCCTCTTGTTAACCCTAATCTAAACCTAATTATATATAGGGGCTAATGGTGGCTATGAAATTGATAGATCAAACATCGCAGCAAAGGGTAGAATCTTCGTAGCAACATTAGAGATTCAAAGAAAGGAGAAAAGGGTAGAAAAACAAGAGAAAAAGAAAAGGAAGAAGACAAGGAAAACTCAGAAATTGTTCTCACTCATCCAAACATTTTCTCATCTTAGGTTAGATCAGATCTTAAGTGAATTCTTCTGTGATTGCTTGAAGAGGTTTTGGATATTATGCACAGTGACGTGATCCTTGTATCCCAATTATTCTCTTGTGATTGTTGCTTGGGTTTTGGGCAAGAGATTCGAGAATTGTATATTCATTATTCTATAGTGGATTTTCTCTGGTTTGCCCCGTGGTTTTTACCCTTCACGTTGAAGGGGTTTTTCATGTAAATCTTGGTGTTCTATTTGATTATGATTTCTATTTAATTCCGTTGTGTGTTACAGCCTGCTAGTATTTGTTCATATCCAGAAGTTATTGTTTATTGCCTATCCTTTTATTTCCCCATCAACTGGTATCAGAGCAAGGTTTTGGTGATTTAACTTTTGTATTTGAACATGGAGGCTGGTAATGTTTCTCGTATGATTAGTTTGAACAGAAATAATTGGATGATATGGAAACCAAGAATGGAAGATCTCTTGTATTGCAAAGATTTGCATGAACCTTTGCAAGGGGATAGTGAAAAACCCACAACTATGACAGATGATGAGTGGAAGAGATTAGATCGAAAAACGGTTGGGTTTATTCGATAGTGGCTCGATGATAGTGTCTTTCACCATGTTTCTACTGAAAGTTCTGTATATTCTCTTTGGAAAAAGTTAGAAGGTCTCTATGAAAGAAAAACAGCTGGCAACAAAGCTTTTTTGATCAGAAAACTTGTGAACCTAAAATATAAAGAGGGTGCTTCTATTCGAGCATTTGAATGAAATATAGTATTACTAACCAGTTATCTTCTATGAAAATGTCTCTTGATGATGAGTTGCGTGCATTGTTACTTCTCGATTCATTGCCGTAGTTGGGAGACACTAGTGGTTTCCCTTAGTAATTCTGTGCCAGATGGTATTGTCACCATAAGTCAAGTAACAAGCAGTTTGTTGAATGAGGAGTTGAGAAGAAAGAACTCAGCAGTATCTCAGATTGATTCACAGACACTTATCTCAGAGAACAGAGGAAGGTCAAGGTCTAAAGATAGAGGCAGTTCACGTATAGGTAGAAGCAAGTCAAGATCAAGGAAAGATGTTGTTTGCTATAACTGTGGTGAGAAAGGACATTATAAGAATCAGTGTAAGTATCCTAAGAAGAGCAAGAAAAAGGGAAAAGAAGTAGAGTCTACAGAGTCAAAAGAGAATGCCATAGCTATAGTGCAGGTTGGTGATTATTTGATTTTGTCTCCATCTGATGATATTTTTTCTTATATGTGTCAGGATCTCGAGTGGATAATTGACACAGGAGCTTCTTATCATGCTACACCACGGAGGGAGTTTTTTGCTACGTACAGGTCTGAAAATTTTGGTGTTGTCAAGATGGGCAACCATGGCACAGCAGACATCATTGGCATGGGTGACATCCATATAAAGACCAACCTTAGATGCAAGTTGGTGCTTAAGGATGTGAGGCATGTGGTTGACTTGAGGCTGAATCTAATTTCAGTTGGAAGATTAGATGATGAAGACTATGATAGCAGGTTTCACAGAGGGCAATGGAAACTCAGTAAGGGTTCTCTTGTTATAGCTAATGGAAAGAAATGTCATACTTTATACAGGTTGCAGGCTAAAGCTTGTGGTGAACAGTTAAATGCCACAGAGAAAGACTTCAGCATGGAGTTGTGGCATAGGCGATTGGGACACATGGGCGAGAAGGGACTGCAAGCTCTTTCCAAGAGAGAGATATTGCCTGACCTCAGAGGTATACGTTTGAACCCTTGTATTGATTGTTTGGTTGGTAAACAACATAGAGTTTCTTTTGCTAGTCCTGCTTTGTCTAGAAAAATGCATGTCTTAGACCGTGTTTATATAGATGTATGTGGTCCTTTGAGGACAAAAACTCCTAGTGGTTCTTCTAATATTCCTAGCATTAATGGTGCACTTTACTTTGTTACTTTTATAGATGACTTTTCCAGGAAAGTTTGGGCATATGCTTTGAAGACCAAGGATCAGGTTATTAGTGTCTTCAAAGAGTTTCATGCCAGAGTTGAAAGGGAGACAGCAAGATAGTTGAAATGCATAAGATCAGATAATGGTGGTGAGTATACAGGATTGTTTGATGATTATTGCAGGTCATATGACATCCAGCATGAGATGACAGTTCCTGGTACACCTCAGCATAATGCAATTGCAGAGAGGATGAACTGCACCATCATGAAAAAGATCAGATGTATGCTTTCACAGGCAAAGCTACCTAAAAGGTTTTGGGATGAGGCTTTGAGGACTACAGTTGATGTGATTAACTTATCTCCCTGTACAACCCTAGATGCTGATTTTGCAGAGCATGTTTGGTCAGGGAAAGATGTTTCCTATAAGCATTTGAGAGTATTTGGTTGTCGTGCATTTGCACATATTCCAGACAATGAAAGGTCCAAGCTGGATGGTAAGACAAAAGAATGTATTTTTCTTGGCTACTCACATGATCAATTTGGTTACAGGCTTTGGGATCCAGAAAAGCAGAAGGTGTTTAGGAGCAGAGATGTGGTCTTCTTTGAGGATCAAATCCTTGAAGATTTGAAGAAGAAGGCACCAGCCAAGACTTCTGCAGAAGGATTAGCAGATTGTGACCTAGTTGTTCCTCCAGTATATCAGGGTGATGGGGGAGATGTGCAGGAAGATGGTGTAGAGCCAGATATTAATCTACCTGCAGGACATGTTGAGCAAGAAGAAGTTGAGGAGCAGCTTCCCGCAGAACCTCAATTGAGAAGATCTTCTAGACAACGTCAGCCTTCCAAAAGATACTCTACAAATGAGTATGTGATGCTTACTAATGCAGGTGAACTAGAGAGTTCCCAGGAAGCAGTTGAAAGTGAGCAGAAAAAGAAGTAGCTAGTTGCTATACAGGAAGAGATGGATGCTCTACATAAGAATCATACATATGATTTGGTGCAACTTCCACAGGGAATGAAGGCCTTGAATAACAAGTGGGTTTTCAGGTTGAAGGCTCAAGAATATTGTTCTCAACCAAAGTACAAAGCCAGATTGGTTGTGAAAGGCTTTGGTCAAAAGAAAGGTATTGACTTTGAATAGATTTTTTCTCCTGTTGTTAAAATGTCTTCTATTCGTGTTGCTCTAGGTATTGCTGCTAGCCAGGACTTGGAGGTGGAGCAGTTAGATGCGAAGACAGCTTTCCTTCATGGTGATTTGGAGAAGGAAATTTATATGGAGCAACCAGAAGGTTTCAAAGTCAAAGGTAAAGAAAATTTTGTCTGCAAGTTAAGGAAGAGTTTATATGGATTGAAGCAAGCTCCAAGACAGTGGTACATAAAGTTTGATTCATTTATGATTAAAAATGGATACAAAAGAACGACTTCAGATCATTGTGTGTACATCAAACGGTTTGGTGAGGATTTTATTATTCTCTTACTTTATGTTGATGATATGCTTATCCTTGGGAAAGATAAGCATACAATTGACAGGTTGAAGAAGGAACTGAGTGAGTCCTTTGCAATGAAGGATATGGGGCTAGCAAAACAAATACTGGGCGTGTAGTTTTCTCGTGACAAGAAAAATAAGAAGATTTGGTTGTCACAAGAGAAATATATCGAGAAGGTATTAGAAAGGTTCAGTATGAGCAATGCAAAGCCAGTTGGTTCTCCTCTTTCAGGTCACTTCAAGTTGTACTCAGAACAGAGTTTGTCAAGTGATGAAGAGGAGAAAATACAAAAAGTTCCTTATGCTTCAGCAGTTGGAAGTTTAATGTATGCAATGGTATGTACGAGGCCGGACATTGCATATGCAGTGGGTGTTACTAGCAGATTTCTTGCAAATCCAAGCAAAGAGCACTGGGCAACAATGAAGTGGATCTTGATATATCTCAGAGGAAGCTCTAAAGTTTGTTTAAGCTTTGGAGGTGGACCACCTGTGCTAACGGGTTACACAGATGCAGATATGGCCAGAGATATTGATACAAGGAAATCTACTTCAGGTTTTGTACTTACTTTTGCAGGGGGAGCTGTGTCATGGCAATCCAGATTGCAAAGGTGTATTGCTCTCTCCAGTACAGAGGCAGAATATATTGCTTCTACAGAGGTTTGCAAAGAAATGTTATGGATGAAAGAATTCTTACAAGAATTAGGGTTGAAACAGGAAAACTATGTGGTGTTTTGTGACAGCCAAAGTGCCATCCATTTATGTAAGAACCCAACTTTTCATTTTAAGTTAAAGCATATAGATGTCAGATATCACTGGATTCGAAATGTACTCGAAGAGAAGCAGTTGCAACTTCAGAAAATTCATACAGATGATAATGGAGCAGACATGTTGACAAAGACCTTACCAAAAGAGAGGCAAGAGATGTGTCGATAGTTGGTCGACATGGATTTACACTGAGGAGTCATGGGACAACCTCCCTTATGGGCTGAAGGGGGAGGTTGTTGGACTGAGAGCCCAATTCAGCCCATATGGGCTTTAGCAGCTCATAGCCCTCTTGTTAACCCTAAACCCTAATCTAAACCTAATTATATATAGGGGCTAATGGTGGCTGCGAAATTGATAGATCAAACATCATAGCAAAAGGCAGAATCTTCGCAGCAACATTAGGGATTCAAAGAAAGGAGAAAAGGGCAGAAAAACAAGAGAAAAAGAAAGGGAAGAAGACAAGGAAAACTCAGAAATTGTTCTCACTCATCCAAATAGTTTCTCATCTCAGGTTAGATCAGATCTTCAGTGAATTCTTCTGTGATTGCTTGAGGAGGTTTTGGATATTATGCATAGTGACATGATCCTTGTATCCCAATTATTCTCTTATGATTGTTGCTTGGGTTTTGGGCAAGAGATTCGAGAATTGTACATTCATTATTTCTATAGTGGATTTTCTCTGGTTTGCCCCGTGGTTTTTACCCTTCACGTTGAAGGGGTTTTCCATGTAAATCTTGGTGTTCTATTTGATTGTGATTTTTGTTTAATTCCGCTGTGTGTACAGCCTACTAGTATTTATTCATATACAGAAGTTATTGTTTGTTGCATATCCTTTTATTTCCCCATCAGTGACCATAAGGATTTGGTTTATAAAAGATCACATAATTTCTGTGCCAACAAGCTTTATTCCAATCTCTCAGATTTCTCAAATTCTACACCCCTTCATTTTTGGTCTACAGATGATAATCCCAATTTACCATATACATTGCCTTACCATCTGTGCCATTCTAGAAGAAGTTCTTAAATAGTCTTTCAATATCTTGAAGAAGTTCAATAGGCAAAAGAAATGCATTAGACCAATAAATATAATAAGAGAACAACACAGATCGGATGAGTTCAAGTCGTCCTGCTTTAAAAAGAAGTCTAGTTTTCCAAGAAGAAATTCTATTTTTTATTTTTTGAAGCATAGGCTGACAGTAGGTTTTGTGAATACCAATGGATATTAGTGAGAGACCTAGATAAGGACCTGGTAGACTTCCTTGCTAACCCCTAAAGTTTGTATAATAAAGTCTTTATCTTCAATGCAAGGACCCATATAGACTTTACCATGATTTAGCTGAAGGCCAGACATCAAACCAAAATCTTTCATAATAGTAGCAAAATTCCTTATTGAAGTAGAGTCATTGCGAAGAAATATAATCTGCAAATGTTATATGAGATATATGAATAGAACCAGAATGGGGTACCTTAATGCTGCCATTAGAGATTATCTTTTCTAACATACAACTAAGTCCTTCTATTACAATTGTAAAAAGATATGGAGAAAGTGGGTTTCTTTGTCGGATGCCATTCGTGCTCCCGAAAAAGCCAATAAATGAACCATTGAAGAGAACCGAAAATTTTAGAGTTTTCAAACAGTATTGAATCCAATTAACCTATTGTTTAGGGAAATTCATACTTAGGAGCATCTTGTAGATAAATTATCTATTAATTGAATCAAATGCTTTTTGTAAGTCAGCCTTAAAACATAATTTTGTCCTTCTTGATTTGGAGTGCAGATCCTAGACTGTCATTAGCACGAAGAATATTGTGATGTATACTTCTCCTTTTAATGAAAGCTGCCTGAGAAGGACAAATGATCTTGTGTATAATCTTTTGTATTCAATCTGCAAGCAACTTGGATATGATCTTGTAAATAAAGTTACATAATGAAATGGGCCTGTAGCGCTCTAGTGAATCAACCCCAACATTCTTAGGAACTAAAGAAATAAAAGTACAATTTATCTCTTTAAGAATATGGCCTGAAGAGAAAAAAAATACTAACAAGATTTAATTATGTCATTGCCAATAATAGACCATGCAATTTGATAAAATTCAATTGGAAATCCATCTGGACAAGGGCTTTTGTGCTTTGGCGATATATTGAGAATTTGGATGAGGTTAAAGCACACACTGAATAATTTTTTTATTCTCTACTCAATCAAGAGGAGCAGCCTAATAATATTCATATGGAGCCTACTAGAAAGCTTCATTCAGATGCCATCGCGATCCTCAATGCACCAATTACAGATGAAAAAATTGTAAGAGTTGTCTTTAAGTCACCAAAGCTCAACCAAAGTAACAATCCTCCTATTTGGACAATTTGAAGCAATATGCCCAAAATCATGACATTTGAAGTATTTTCGACCTCTTGGGGTAGACGAATTAGGTATTTATTTGCTGCCAATAGATCTTTCACCCTTGTCTTGCACCTTTTTTTTTGTAAGTAAATGTAATTAGATTTAGTATGAAGTTTATATAAAATAGCTTTGTTTACACAAGTCGTACACTAAAGCTTGAGATCTCTTAGAGTAGTTTAGGAGAATGCACCCAACCTTAGAAAGGTGGAATGGTTTCACTCCATCAGATTTATCTCCAAGAGTAGTCAAACAAAAAAGTAGTCATGACTACATATGTTATAGACTATGACTCTTTACTATAGGCAACCAATAGTAAAATGCAATAGCCAACCATTCCTGAATGACTTATGAATACATCACATTATTGAAGCATAGAATCATATAATACAATAACCTCATTCCAGAAAGCATTAACAAATTGTAAAATTGAATCTCATAAAGATCTCTTTTTCTCTACTTATTAAATGCTTCATTTCTAGGTCCTGCTCTATACATGATCTTGAGTCGCTAAGAATCTCAATCTAAATATGAACATTATGTGTGTTGTGGCCCTCAAAGATTCTGCCACACCTCTCCCTCCAAATCCACCAAATATCACATCTTTGCTAGTTATGTAAGAAGCCCTTTTCTTGAGAAGTTTTGCTAGAGCTGTTCTAATTCTTGATGCAAGTTAAGCATTGGTAGCCTATTTAGTTAAAATCTCTACAGAATCTCCTTCCATACGTAATTAGTATAGTCGCAAGCAAAATAGAGATGATCAATACTTTCTTCCTGTTGCGTATAAAGAGAAAATCAGTTAATAAGATAGATACCTTTCACTTCATATTGTCTATTATAGGTAGTTTGGCAAGAAGGGTCTGCCATGTGCATGATGAATGTCTTTATAAGTCCGATCTATCCCATGTCAAACTGCTTGGGATCCATTTATTGTTTCTTTGTCTGATTTGATTCCATGCAGATGTAGTACTAAATTTACCATTATCATGAAGCCAAATAAGCATATATTAAGAGTTGTTCCTGATTAGAAGAGATGTAATAGTCGACCAAAGTGATAGCATATCAGGAGAAATAGGATTAGGAAGACACCAGGTATCGTTAGTAATGAACTCAAAAACCTTTCAATTTTTAGGGGCCCCAAGATCTTTTCGTACTCTATCACTATATAATTGAAATATACTTTTCCATTCACCCAAGGATCATACCACATATTAATTCTGGTCACACAAAGATTGCATAAGAAATGTGTTTGATTAGCCAATTCCTTACTTTCAAAATTTCTTTCCAAGCAACATAATGATATGTTTTTACTGGAACTTCCCAGATTGATTCCTTGGATAGGTACTTAGCAGAAACCCATTATGACCATAAGGATTTGTTTTGTAAAGGATCTCATAATTTCTGTACAAAACAAGCTTTATTCCAATCTCTTAGATTTCTCATATTCAATCTCCCCTTTATCTTTCGGTCTATAGATAATATCTTAATTTACCATATGCATTGTCTTACCATCTGTGACATTCTAGAAAAAGTTTTTAAATAATCTTTTAATATCCTGAAGAAGTCCAATAAGTAGAAGAAATACGTTAGACCAATAAATAGAGTAAGAGAACAACACAAATCGGATGAGTTTAAGTTGTCTTGCTTTGAAAAAAAGTCTAGTTTTCCAAGAGAAAATTTTATTCTTTATTTTTTGCAAGATAGGCTGACAGTGGGTTTTGTAAATGTCAGTGGATATGAGTAGGAGACTAAGATAAGGAACTGGTAGACTAACCTCGCTAACCCTTGAAGTTTGTATAATAAAATCTTTATCTTCAATGCAAGGACCCATATAGAATTTACTTTTTGTATGATTTAGTTGAAGGCCAGAAACCAAACCAAAATCTTTCAAAATAGTAGCTAAATTTCTTACTAAAGTAGAGTCATTACGAAGAAATATGATAAGTTCATCTGCAAATATTATGTGGGATATATGAATAGAACCAGCATGGGGTACCTTAATGCTGCCATCAAAGACTACATCTTCTAATATATAGCTGAGTCCTATTACAATTGTAAAAAGATATAGAGAAAGTAGATCTCCTTGTCAGATGTCATTCGTGCTTCTGAAAAAGCCAATAGGTGAACCATTAAAGAGAATCGAAAATTTTGGAGTTTCCAAACAGCATTGAATCCAATTAGCCCATTATTGAGGGAAGTTCATACTGAGAAGCATCTTATAGATAAAGTGTCTATTAACTAAATCAAATACTTTTCGTAAGTCAGCCTTAAAATATATTTTTGTCCCTATTGATTTGGAGTGCAGATCCTTGACCAAGTCATTAGTAAGAAGAACATTGTGATATATACTTCTCCTTTTATTGAAAGCAGCCTGAGTAGGACTAATGATCTTGTGTATAATCTTTTGCATTCAATCTACAAGCAACTTGGATATGATATTGTATATAAAGTTACGTAATGAAAT
Source organism: Musa troglodytarum (assembly GCA_023547065.1). NCBI lineage: Eukaryota > Viridiplantae > Streptophyta > Magnoliopsida > Zingiberales > Musaceae > Musa > Musa troglodytarum. The sequence goes on from CP097510.1 coordinate 28,454,047, forward strand.
GGGCCTGTAGTGCTATAGTGAATCAGCCTCTGCATTCTTCGGAACTAAAGAGATAAAGGTGCAATTTATCTCTTTAAGAATATGACCTGAAGAGAAAAAATACTGACAAGCTTTAATCACGTCATTACTAATGATAGGCCATGTAATTTGATAAAATTCAGTTGGAAATCCATTTAGACCAAGGCTTTTATGCTTCGGTGACTTAAAGACAACTCTTACAATTTCTTCATCTGTAATTGGTGCATTAAGAATCACGATGGCATCTGAATCAAGCTTTCTAGTAGGCTCCACATGAATATTATTAGGCTACTCCTCTTGATTGATTAGAGAATAAAAAAATTATTCAGTGTGTGCTTTAATCTCACCTAAATTCTCAATAAGATGACCATCTTTATCTTTACATTTCCTGATGTAGTTAATGGCCCTTCTAACAGCAATAGCAGCATAAAAAAACTTAGTGTTGGAATCCCCTAGAGTAAGCTAGTGCTGTCGAGACATCTATTTTGCAAAACTTTCTTCGTGCTTTAAGGCTTGCATGAATTGATATATGGCTTCTGCCTCTTTGTAAAAAAGATTTTCATCAAGGGGCTGAAGATGCAGCTCTTGTTGCACTACTATTAGCTCCTTTTTGCTTAATTGGACCCAGGTGGTAGGTAATATTACCAAAGGTATTTATATTCCACTCCTTAAGTGTTGTTTTACATGTTTTAGCTTCTGGCATAAAATGTACGGAGGAGAACCTTGCACAATAACATTCCAAGCTGATCTGATAATCTACTGAGGATGAGTACTCCACATGTTAAAGAATCTAAATGGTTTCTTGCCTTTGGGTGTTGCTTTATCTACGTATATATACATTGAAGAGTGATCAGAGAATAATTGAACACCATACTCTAGAAGTGAATTAGGGTAAACTATTAGCCATGCTTGATTAATCAAACACGTGTCGAGTCGAGCCATTATTTTCCTGTGGGCAGCACCTTGATTACTCCATGAAAGCCAATCCCCTACAGATTTCATATCAATCAATGCAATAGTATCTATGTAATCATTAAAATTCTAAAGCTGGCTTTCTAAAAGTGGTTTACCCCTCACTTTTTCATTTGTGTACCGAATAGTATTAAAGTCACCAAGAACAATCCAAAGCACTATAAAATAGCCATTTGTAATGTTAGTTAGATCAATCTATAGAGCATTTTTTTCATGCATACTGTTCCAAGCATATATACCAATAATATGGAATTAACAGTCATTCTTTTTGTCCTCTACCTTAAGATGGATGAATTGCTCAATAGAAAAAATAAACCAAGCACTAATAGAGTTGGGATACCATAAGACCCATATTCTATCATTAAGTATCGTAAGAATCATTAGTAAGAAGTTCTACCTCTGGCCATATTAAATTCTTTTGAACACAAACCCGAGATGGTTTAATTTTTGTTTCCATAAGAATAATAATATCACAAGCAGCAAACATGATTATTCTATTGAGCTCTCGACATTTCTCAGGTTTATTAAGTCCACGAACATTCCAATAGATTATCTTCATCAAAAATAAAACAGATGAAAAAGGAAGTAAGAGATTCTTCCTAAGTAGAAGAAAGGTTGTGCAACTTAGGAAGGACATCCTTTTTCTTATCCTTAGATTTCATATTTTCCTCTCGCACTATATCCTTACCTTTCAAGCCTTTATTCCTATATTTTTTACTTCATCCATAGCTTGCAAATGTTTAAATTTTAAAGTACCTTGAGCTAAGAAGTCCTGGTTAGCAGGGTTCAGAATGTCCTAATTGGCGAGGTGTGTAGGGGCATGAGCTTGTTGAGATACAATATCCTAGTTAGTGCGATGCGTGGAACATGGGATCCCTGTTGTGGTAGTCCCTGACAATATAGGAAGAGATAAAGGTCTTGACTTCTCCTTCTCCTGTTCATGGGTACCTTTGGGAAACTGCTGTTGTGAAAGACTCTAATATAATAGGAAGAGGCAAAGTTCCTGATTTATCCTTCTGTTCGTGGTGCTGCCCTAGTGAGTCAGAATGCTCGCTCATCTTTACCGGCACTATTGCCACTGAAGGAGACTTGCCTTGCGCATCAATAGCAGCATCAACCCTATGCTGAGTTGCCTGATGTTGCTGGTAAACCTGAGTGATCGGTTTCTGAGTTTACTGACAAGCTCCATTTGCATGACCAAAAGAGTCATAAATCTTACATCATTGTGGCTTACAGGAATATGAAACATACACCTTACAAGTGGTCCCATTGAGATCCGATAAAAAAACATTTAGAAGATCGCCATCGGAAGAAACCATGACACATGCTCATGCAAAAGCCAATCTCGTCTGTGCTGCTATTGCCTTATCGATATACAATGGCTGTCCCAAGGTGCTACATAACTTAGCAATAAAATATCGACTCCAAAGATGCGAGGGAAGATCGTGAAAGGATACCCATAAGGGAATAGACTGGAGGCTGTCTAACTCCAAATGTACATCAGGGGACCAGCGCCGTAGAATCATTGGATGGCCATGAATAGTCCAAAACCCTTCATGAATCCATTGCAAATCCTCTTCAAAATATCGTTTGCATACAAAGAACTCGTTCTCCAGCATATGAAGATCAAATGTTGATGTTCTCTATCGAGTCTTGATGAATGAGGATAATGAGAAATAGGATGTCTTGAGACCAATCACATAACCAACAAGCACTATGAATAATGTCTCAATCAGCTCTTCAAAATCAGTAGTCTCGTACATAGCAATCTTTTGATCTGCCTGAATTTCTAGAGCAAAGAAATCCAAGCTAAGTTTCAAAGTTCTAACTGAAGCCTTGAAGAGGCTAGTCTAAGGCCAAGGATCTCTAGAAATGAGAGTAGGAGGCCACGATCTAGAGCACAACCTGCCTCTATGTTGCATCATCGAAGGAACATCTTGTCGGGAGGAAGATAGTGGAGGTTGAGAGGTAAAGGTAGGGAGCCTCATCATTGGAGCTACCCTGCAACCAACATCACTAGCCCCAAGGACCATCGTTGCCCTAGGGACAGGTCGTCGTGTTCCTGCAGCACAAGCTCCTTTGTTCGCTAGGGAGAAGCAACCATAAGCTGCCGCCACAGCCCTAACTCAACGGAGAAGCTGTTGGGAAATCCAGGGGTGACATCTCATGTGTAGTGGAAGAACAAAAACAAAACTCCTAGATTTCCACAAAAAGGTTCCGTCATCGTGAGAAGATCGATGCGTCCAAACAAATCTGCGAATCCGAAAACTATGTATGTAAGAAAGTAATAATAGTACCTAGGGAGATCGTATATCCCTGAGTTCCTACAGATCCATGGGGGAGGATAAAATAGGTCAAGTGTTCTCCTCTCTAGCGATATCCATACGGTAGGGACTACGACGATGCTCCTCTCTGGGGAGAGGAGAATAGAAGGTGGTTACCAAGAAAACTCCCAGCCTATGGACCTTTGGTTCCTTCTTATTTATAGAGGCCCCCTATCAACCCTAATGGATCTAACCCTATTGGGTATTAGATCTCTATCAAATTACCCAAGCCTCTTAGATCAATGGGTCTCTACCCAATAATCTAGCTCTTATTGGATCTCCTCCATGGGATCCAATAATATAGGAGCTTATTGGATATCCAATAAGATAGGGGCTCCAACAGATATCTCATATCCGAACCTCTACTCATCGTAATACCTACCATATGTGTGTGACCCTATAGGCCCAATATCGAGTTGGCCGTGAGTCATACATATCAAAACTCCTTCTAACTCAGTGAATTATTATCTCTATAATAATTCACTCAACTCATCAACTACGGACGTACTAGACCACTACGCTGCAGTCCCCATACGATACAGGGGAATCTAATCCTTTGGACCTATCTACCCTCAATTATCATGTACCTATAGTCCCTCATCCATCTAATATCCTAGAGACCGTATATCGGGCATGATGCTATCAGGCCCATATGGTTTCCACTCGAGTCTCGCTCTAATCGGATTCTCTCGAGAACTATTTCACTCTCAATCCGAATGACCCTGGCCAGGGATTTGCCTAAGCAAGAATATATGGGATATTCCTCTCATGATACCGAGAGTGGGTAATCCTCTATTGACACTCAATTGCCCTTGTAAGGTTGGCTGCCACTCTCAATAACCGGTTGTACTAGATCTGAAACTTCCAAACCTATAAGTCGAGTATCAAAGAGTGAAGTACTCATATAGAACATCCTTAGTGTCTCAAGTCTAAGGACTAGATACACTACTGGGACTACGGAATGCTGTCTGATGTGAGGTATCAATAACCATCCAGCATTCCATAAGCGGATCAATTAGTGAACTCATTCTCCAATGAGCACTTATACTGTACCCTTAGTGTCCCCACATGAGCAGCTATGAGACCAGCCACTTCCATCATATGGATGGTATATAGCATACTAGTTTGTCCGGTTATCTTGATGTCACTCTCGAGTAACCTATGATCGGGATTATTTAGGATATATGTTTAAAGGTTAATCGATCTCATTATCATGATCTCATCACGATCCGATTCCCATTGCACAAATCCAAGGACATCACAATATACATCGAGATAATGTGAGAAAATACCAATAGTCATAAGCAAAAAGATTGACGTAGCATATTATAGGTGTAATCACTCACGTGATTGGCTTGTAGGGCACTTATAACTAGCAATCTTCCACTTGATCTAAAGCCAATCACCTATGTGTCTGATTCCCATCAGACCTTTGTGATGCTCAAAGATAATTTGAGTCAATGGCTTTTTTAATGGGTCTGTAATGTTATCTTCGGATAGAACTTTTTCCACTACTACATCTATTTGGGCCACGATCTCTCTAATAAGTTGAAACCTCCTCAGAATACTTCTGATGAGACTTGGGTTCCCTTATTTGAGTAATCGCCCTGTAGTTATCGTAATATAAGGGAATCAACTCCTTACTGCTCGGCACGACACCTAAATCTATGATTAACTATTTCATCCAGACTCCCTCCTTTACTGCTTCTACTGTAGTAATATACTCCACCATTGTAGTTGAGTCAGCAATAGTGTCTTGCTTGGAACACTTCTAGCATACAGCTCCTCCATTTAGAGCGAATGCATACCCTAAATTAGACTTACCATCATCGACATCGGACTAGAAGCTCGAGTCCGTGTAGCCCTCAATCCTGAGGCTACTTTCTCCATATACCAGTAAAAGATCCTTAGTCCTTCTTAAGTACTAAAGAATACACTTTACTGCTTTCCAGTGCTCCAAGCCTAAATCCACTTGATACCTACTCGTGACACTCAAAGCATGCACTATATCAGGCCTAGTACATAGCATAGCATACATGATAGACCCTATTGCTAAGGTATAGACCATATTCATATGTGCCTTTTCTTTAGGAGTTTTTGGGGACATACTCCTAGAAAGTGATAGTCTATGTACTTGGATTGGGACAAACCAAGCATCCTCTTGGATCTATATCTATAAATCTGAATCCTCAATATGTAGGATACTTCCTCTAATTCCTTTATTGAGAAGTGTCAGATAGTCAAGCCTTTACCGTGGAGTATATTCCTACATCATTCTCAATTATTAGGATGTCATCTACATACAATACCAAAAAGGTAATAGTGCTCCCACTTATCTTCCTGTACATATAAGTCTCATCTTTGTTCTTAACGAAGTCATAAGATTTGATCACCTCATCAAATCTAATGTTCTAACTTTGGGAAGCTTGCTTTAGTCCGTAGATGGACCAAAGCAACCTATACACCTTATCTGGATTGTCCTTGGATATAAATCCCTTAGGCTGTATCATATACACCTCCTTCTCGAGGTTGCTATTGAGAAACATGGTTATCATGTCCATTTGCCTGATCTCATAATCATAGTGTGCTATAATATCCAATAGAATTTGGATAGATTTTAGCATTTCTATGGGTAAGAATGTTTCATCATAGTCAACACCTTGGCTTTGACAAGAACCCTTAGCCACTAGCCTTGCTTTATAGGTCTCTACCTTTCCATTTACTCCGATCTTCTTCTTGAAGATCTACTTACAACCAATGGGTACGATACCCTCAGATGCATCAACTAGGTTCCAAACCTAGTTGGAGTACATGGAATCCATCTTTGAATTCATGGCTTCTTACCACTTCTCGGAGTCTACACTCATAATAGGCTTCTCGTAGGTCTAAGGATCAATATCCTCAACATCCGCTCCTTTGATATATCCCACATACTCTTAGGAGGATGAGATACTCTATCGAACATACGTAAAGTTAGAACTTGTGTGCTAGGTACCTGAATAGATTTTGGCTATGGAATGGTGCTTGAGCTAGGTTCTCCAACCTCGCTCAACTCTATTATACTTCCATTGTCTCTACCAAGAATGTGTTCCTTCTTAAGGAACACTACTTTCTTAGCTACAAAGATGGGATGATAGAAATAATACCCACAAGTTTTCTTGGAGTATCCCATGAACTTGTATCATTCCATCCTAGATTCTAACTTATCGGGTATGTGTCTCTTAACGTGGGCAGGATAGCCCTAAATCTTAACAATCTTAAGATCGGGCTTCCTTTTCCATATCTTATATGGTGTAGACACTACCGACTTAGTTAGAACTCTTTTTTGAAGATAATCTGTAGACTCTAGGGCATATCCCCAAAATGAGATGGGTAGGTCGACAAAACTCATCATGGACTACACCATGTCTAACAATATGCGATTCATCCTTTTGAATATACCATTGAGCTAGGGTGTATAAGAATGTGTCTATTGGGATAGAATCCCATGGTCCTTGAGGAACTAGATGAACTCTGTACTCAAGTACTCACCTCCTTGATCTGATCAAAGAGTCCTGATACTCTTTCTAGTCTAAAACTTTACTTCATTCTTATACTCCCTAAATTTTTCGAAGGCTTCAGACTTGTACTTCATCAAGTACACATGTCCGTACTTAGAGAAATTGTCAGTGAAAATAATGAAGTAGGAATAATCACTAATGGCCTTAGTTGACATGAGACCATATACATTACTATATATAAGTACCAACAACTAAGTGGCTCTCTCTCTAGTTCCACTAAATGGAGAGTTGGTCATCTTTGCATGAAAGCAAGGTTTGCAAGTCGCATATGACTCATAGTCAAATAGATCTAGGTATCCATCTAATAGCAACTTTTGAATCCTTCCCTCATGAATATGACCTAGCTTATAATGTCATAGATATGCATTATTCACCTCATCTTGTTTCCTCTTGGACTTAGTTACATTCATGATATATGGAGTAGTATCTAGCATAATCAAACCATTATGCAATGTTCCTCTCGTGATGATCTTATCATCTTCAATAGTTGAATAACTATTATTCTCAAAAACTACTTTATAACCATTTAATGTCAAACATAAAATGAAAAAAATATTTTTGATGATAAAGAGAATAAAATAATATGCATCTACTATAATAATAGCTCCACTAAGCAAATATAGGGTGATCTCACCAATAGCAACAGTAGTAACTCTTGCTTTATTACCCATCTTAAGGTCCATCTTGTGTTTCATCAATCTCTTAGGTCCTGTCAAAACCTACAACGAATATCTGATATGATAAACACTATCGGTATCCAATACCTATATGTTATTATATGAGTCCGACAGATAGAGACTAATCATGAATGTATATTAGAAGCTTCTCTAAGCTTTTGTTTTACCTTCTCTGTAATATACTCTTTGCAGTTTCTCTTCCAATGCCCGTCTTTGCTATAGTGAAAGCACTAGCTTTTGTCCTTTTCGGGTCTTCTTAGCAATCTTTGCTTAACCCAATCTGCCCTTGCCCTTACCCTTCTTAAGCGACTTATCTATCTTCCTTTTCTTTCTGGTCTTACTAGCATATAGAACTGTGAAAAGGAATCAAGTAGGGACTGAAGCATAAGATCTACACACAGGTTATCCTCTAGGACCATTCCTAGACCTGTGAGTTTTTCTATCTACTCAATCATTTTAAGGGCATGGTTCTGAACCAGTGTCCTCTCAGTCATCTTAGCATAAAAGAGACTCTTCGATATCTCATATTATTAAGTTCTTCCCTGTTCCTCAAATAATTTATAGAGATGCAGGAGTATGGATCTGTCATTCATCTTTTTATGTTGTTTCTGTGACTCGAAAGTTATGGAGCCCAATATATAATACTGAGCAAGAGTGGAGTCATCTACGTACTTCACGTAGCGAGCGATCTCATCCTCGCTTGCCCCTTCTTAGGCATAGGCATCACTATAATAAGGACATACGTGATTTTCTCCATCATGAGAACGATTCTCAGCTTGCAGAGCCAATCTATATAATTTGGACCAATGAGGTGGTTGGCATCAAGTATGCCACATAGAGAGTTAAATAAATAACATGCAGCGACAAATAAATAACATGCAGATTTTACAGAAATATAAATAATCAAGATATAGACTTCTATCTTGACATGCTCCCACTATTTTTTTGGCGAGTCGCATAACACCCTCAGCACATGAAATGGAAGTCTCCGACAGACTTCTAGTGGGGATCGAGATCCAATCAGCATCTTAGTGTAACCTTGAGGGACTCAACCAATCGCACTAAGCCCAAAAGGTAGGCAACTCTTGCCGATCACAACTCCTTGTGATTCTCATCTTGTTCAGCCTTTGAACCACCATGACCTTGAGGGACTCGACCAACCATGATATTTGGTTAAGTCATCACCATCGTTACAAGATGAGTCTGATTCGATGATATACCATCGAGGGACTCGACCAAGCATACCATGTCCTCAGGTCACCGGTGTCATCTCTATGTCACAGATAAGATAGCGAATCATGAGACAGGTGAGTCTTGAGGAACTCAACCAACTCAACCTACACCGGGAATCAGTACCTACCTATAACAATGGAAGGCCACGTGGGTCAATCTAATTACCTCACATTTACCGACTTAATATTATTGAGAGAGGGGATTTTTAATTTGGTCTCCTAATACAATGTGTCACACACATATATATTTAATATATATCTACATCGCATGTAAATATATATATATATATATATATATATATATATATATATATATATATATATATATATATATATATATATATATATATATATATATATATATATATATATATATATATATATATCTCAAATTTTGATGATGAAACTAATTGATTATGGTTTATTGTTTAATTACATTTTGAGTGACATAGGTCTATTCAATCAGGATTAGATAGTTGACACAAGAGGAATTGATGTTGCGCTGGAGGAACACGTTAGGATATTGGATGTCATGCCAGAGGTCCAGTCAACAATCGGTAAAAGGCTTTGGACATCGGGCATCGGGCCAAGAAGAGTGGAGTTGCGCCAAGGAGATCAGGGCCGTGGAAGTTAGCTACCGATTGGGCAACAGGCCACAAGAGAGGATGATGTGCTAAAGTATCTGATGAAGCGTCGATAGGCTAATGACATGTCGAGCAATAGATGTCAATTCACGTTGTAATAGCTATCTAGATCGAAGTAGAGTTTTGGCATATGTGCAGGATTAACTACGATAATGATGAAGATGTAAAGTGAAACAAAGGCTGAAGTCAAGTACGATAGAATCATTGGGAGTTCGAGAGTTCGACGGAAGTTCGAAGATTTATCAGAGAGTGCCGTTGGAACTGGCCGAGAACGAGTAAAGAGCTTGCCGAACGGTTTTCAGAAGTTCAACGAAAGGTTCATCGGAAGTTCACGGGGCTCGTCAAGAAAGATCGGAGCTTGCTGAAGAAGCTTGTTGAAACTCGCCAAGATTAGTCGTGAAGTCCAAGAGCTTGCTGGGAGTCCACAGAATGGTATCCGAGGGTATGTTGGAAGACTACTAGAAGTTCATCGGAAGCTCACCGGAAGAAGTCTTGATTGTCCAGACTTTGTAATAGTTTAGAAAATGTCTTTAATTTTGTAGTTAGTATATAATTAGGTTTATAATTAGGTGTTAATCCTTTAACCCTATTAGGGACCAATTGTTGAATCTTGAATTTTGATGATGAAGTCAATTGGTGAAATATTTGTGCTAATCCACTTTGTCGAGATAAGTGTGCAGGAATAACTATGATGGGAAGAAAACATAAAGTGATTTACCGAGGTCAAGTCCGTCGGGGGTTCAAGAGTTCATTGGAAGTCCGAGTGATTTTCGGAAGTGTTGTCGGAACCATCAAAGATCGAATCAGGGACTTGCCGAAGTTTTCGGAAGTTCTTCTCAAAGATCGTCGAAGGTTCGCGGAACTCACCGGGATGATTCGGAAGCTAGCCGAAGACTCGTTGAGCTCGCCATACAATCCGGAGTATGTTGGGAGTCCACTGGAAGCAATCCGAGGGAAGCATCGGAAGCTTACCGGAATCTCACCGTAAAGCTTGCCGAAAGTTGACTTGAAGCATGTCGGATCAAATCACGTTGAGTTATGTTTTATGTTCGTAGTTTGCACATGAGTAAGGCAAGGATTTGAGGAAAAAATCCTGCCTAAATTCAATAGGGGCCAACCGGGTCTCTACTGAGCCAAGTTGAGGCTCAAACAGGGCTCATTCGGCCTTGGCCGAATGAGGCAGGCGTTTGAACCGCCCGATGCGAGCGGTGGAACCATAAGCTCAGGCGGTGGCACCGCCTGAGCGTGATGGGCGCAGCTAGGGCGGCGATACCGCTCTGTTCCTGACAGCGGTGGCACCACCCGATCACCGGAGCGGTTGCACGCTTGCAGAAGCGGTGGCACCGCCCTTGTACTTCGGTCAACAAGATTGAGACAGGCGGTGGCACCGCCCCTGACAGGCGGTGGCACCGCCTCTGACCACCAGATCTTGGAACTCCAAATTGATTTGGAATTTGGAGCCCAATTTTGAATCCACTTTGGATCTATAAATACCCCTCCCTTTCCCAGCTGAAAGGGTAACCCTTTTGAGCAAAAAATTCTAAGTCTTGAGCTTTTGAAGTGTGTTGAAAAGTCTTATTTTTGCTAGTGTTCACCTTCTTCCTTTTCTTGAGAGATCTTGTACAAGTGTGAACATCTTGTAAAGGGTTGTAAAACGGGTGTTTGATCCTTCCCCTTCAAAGGAATTGCTAGTGGAAGAGCGGAGCCTCATCGTAAAGGCTTCAAGAGTGGATGTAGGTCATTTGACCGAACCACTATACATCTTTGTGTCCATGAATGTGTGAGTGTTTACATTCTTGAAGCATTTCTTTACTTTGCTGCAAGTTATTTAGTTCATAGTTATTTCCTTTACGCAAGCAATTACTTTCAAGTTCTCTTTCGCCAAATCGAGATCTTCCTACGACGTGTGTTTTTGCAAAATCAGTTTCAAGAATACGATTTTTTCCACTAATTCACCCCTCTTAGTGCCTTTTAGATCCTTTCAATTGGTATCGAGCAAGGTTTGCTCTCATATTGGTTTAAAACCCAAGAGAGATGGCCTACTCGTATGCAAGAAGGTCTCTCCATTACTCGTCCACCTATGTTTAATGGGTTGGATTATACGTATTGGAAGACTCGTATGAGGATTTTTCTTATTTCCATGGACTTCGAACTTTGGAACATTGTTGAAAATGGCTTTGCAAAATCTTCTCTTCCGATGAGTGAATGGAATGAGTCAGAGAAGAAGATTTTTGCTGTCAATGCAAAGGCTATGAATGCCTTATTTTGTGCGCTTGACAAGAATGAGTTTAATCGGGTTTCTATTTGTGAATCGGCATTTGATATTTGGCACACTCTTGAAATCACTCATGAAGGCACTAGCCGAGTGAAAGAGTCCAAAATCAACATTCTTGTGCATTCTTATGAACTTTTTTGGATGAAACCAAATGAGTCCATTGGAGACATGTACACCCGCTTTACGGATGTCATCAATGGACTAAAAGCTCTTGGTAAAGGTTTTTCGAATTTTGAATTGGTAACCAAAATTTTAAGATCCCTTCCAAAGAGTTGGGATCCAAAGGTCACAGCCATTCAAGAGGCCAAGGATCTTAAAGTATTTCTGCTTGAAGAACTTATTGGATCTCTAATGACCTATGAGATGACGTGCCATGCTCATGAAGAGCTTAAGAACCCCCTTCCAAAGAACAGGAAGGATATGGCACTTAGAACACAAGAAGACCACTTGAAAGGAACATCAAGTGATGAGGACAATGACAAAGATATTGCACTTCTAACTCAAAAGTTTAAGAAATTTATAAGAAAGAACAAATTCAAAAATGACACAAAAAGCAAATTTGAACACAAAAAGGACCAAGTCCTTTACTACGAATGCAAGAAGCCGGGACACTTCAAGAATGAATGCCCTCAAGCCACGAAGAAGCAATTCAAGAAGAAAAAGCCTTGAAGGCCACGTGGGATGATTCAAGTGACTCTGAGGTTGAAGAGGCTAGCAACAAAGAGGAGGCAAACTTCACACTAATGGCATTTGGAGAAGAGGTTAGTGAGTTACTTTATGAAGAGTTATCTTTCGATGAACTTTCTATGGCTTTTCATGAGTTATTTGATGAATGTAAAACTATTAGTAAGAAGTTCAATTTGCTTAAGAAAGAGCATGCTTTGTTACAAAGTAAGTTCAATAGTCTTCAAAACCCTTCTCTACCCCCATGCTCTAAGTGTGAAGATTTAGATGCAACAAAGAGGGAGAACTTGCTATTCAAAGAGACCCTAAATAAGTTTAAGGTCGGTAGCAAGGGCTTAGACATGATTCTTGCTAACAAAGGTCATGTCGGAAATAGAAGTGGTATCGGATTTATGAGAGGTTCTCACCAAAATCCCACCACCTTCATTAAAGGGCCTATATTGCATGTATCACCTCATTTGAAATGTAACTTTTGTGGCAAAACGGGACATGTTGCCTACAAATGTCCATTCAAGAAAATTAATCCACAAAAATTGATATGGGTTCCTAAAGGAACCATAAACAATTCAATGATAAATTATAAAGTAAGTAGATTATTTTGTAAGGCACCCAAAATCAAATGGGTTCCTAAAAACCATCCTCTTTTGTAGACAAACTCACAAGCTAGGAGCAAGAAATGGTATCTTGATAGTGGATGCTCAAGGCACATGACTGGAGATCCATCTCATTTCTCTATGCTCTCTAGCAAAGAAGAAGGATATATCACCTTCGGAGACAACAACAAGGGTAAAATCATTGGCGAAGGAACCATAGGTAACAAATCGAATTTTTCAATTGATGATGTGTTACTAGTTGATGGTTTAAAACATAATCTTTTAAGTATTAGTCAACTATGTGATAAAGGTTATGTTATTAGATTTGAATCTAATGTTTGCATTATTGAAAAACCCAACAACAACATATCCATGATTGCTTTAAAATAAAACAATGTCTACACCATAAATATTGATAAATTAAGTAATGAAATGTGCTTTTCGATTTTGAATGATGATGCATGACTTTGGCATAGGAGATTAGGCCATGCAAGCATGAAACTAATCTCTAAGATTTCATCTAGAGATTTAGTAAGAGGTATCCCAAACACAAAATTTTTTCAGGATAAGGTATGTGATGCATGTCAACTAGGGAAACAAATAAAGACTAGTTTCAAATCAAAAAAATCAAATTAGCACCACTAGACCATTGCAATTGATCCACTTGGACTTATTTGGATCAATTGACATAACAAGCCTAGGGGGTAGCAAATATGCCTTTGTAATTGTGGATGACTATAGTAGGTACACTTGGACCTATTTCTTGGCTCATAAAAGTGATTGTTTCAAATGTTTCTCTAAATTTTGTAAACTCACTCAAAATGAAAAAGGCCTTATGATTTCATCAATTCGTAGTGATCATGGAGGTGAATTTCAAAATCATGACTTCCAAAATTTTTGTGAAATGAACAGATACAATCACAACTTCTCTACTCCAAGAAATCCACAACAAAATGGAGTAGTGGAAAGGAAAAATAGAAGTTTGCAAGAAATGGCTAGAACCATGTTAAATGAATATAATTTACCAAAATATTTTTGGGCCGAAGCCGTGAATACAGCTTGCTATGTTATGAATAGAGTTCTAGTGAGACCATCCCTATCTAAAACTCCATATGAATTATGGAATGATAAAAACCCAATGTTTCTTATTTTAAAGTTTTTGGTTGTAAATGCTTTATTTTAAATGAAAAGGATGCCTTAGGAAAATTGATGCAAAATCCAATGAAGGCATATTTCTTGGTTATTCTTCGGTTTCTAAGGCTTTTCGTGTTTTCAACAAAAGAACCTTACTTATAGAAGAATCGATTCATGTCGTTTTCAATGAAATTTCTGAATTTAAGAAGAAAGATTTTGATGATGATTTTGGTCTTGATAATTTGAATTTGAATGAACCCTCTCCTCAAAATGACAACTTGGATGCATCTTCTTCCCAAACTTCCTTACCCAAGGAATGGAAGTATGTAGATGCTCATCCCAAGGAGTTAATTATAGGAGATACATCGAAAGGGGTTCAAACTCGCTCTTCTTTCAAAAATTTTGTGCCCATGCCGCTTTTCTTTCTCAAGTTGAACCAAAATGCATTGTTGATGCCCTGAAAGATGATTCTTAGGTTATCGCAATGCAAGAAGAATTGAATCAATTTGAGAGGAATGAGGTGTGGAAACTTGTTCCTAGACCTAATGACCACTTAGTTATTGGTACTAAGTGGGTCTTTAGAAATAAGCAAGATGAATATAGTATCGTGGTTCGAAACAAGGCTAGACTAGTGGCCAAAGGTTTCAACCAAGAAGAAGGTATCGATTATGAAGAGACCTTCGCTCCGGTGGCAAGATTGGAAGCCATTAGGATGCTCCTTGCCTATGCTAGTAGTAAAGATTTCAAATTATTTCAAATGGATGTCAAAAGTGCATTCTTAAATGGTTTTATTTCCGAAGAAGTGTATGTCGAACAACCACGGATTTGAAAACTCTCTATTTCCTAATCACGTGTTTAAGCTAACTAAGGCTCTATATGGTCTAAAACAAGCCCCTAGGGCTTGGTATGAGAGGCTTAGTTCTTTTTTAATTTCAAATGATTTCACTAAAGACAAGGTTGATACTACATTGTTTATTAAACATTTTGAATTTCTTATTATTCAAATTTATGTTGATGATATTATTTTTGGGTCTTGTAATGAATCACTATGTGAATTATTTGCTAAGGATATGAGTGATGAATTTGAGATGAGCCTAATGGGAGAACTAAATTTCTTTTTAGGACTACAAATCAAGCAACTAAGTGATGGTATATTTCTAAATCAATCAAAATACACATTGGAATTATTAAAACGATTTAACATGGATGGTTCAAAGATGTTAGCACTCCTATGAGCACCTCACGTTAAATTAGATATGGATGAAAATGGAGAAAGTTTTGATCAAAAAACTTATAGGGGCATGATAGGTAGCCTGCTTTATCTCACT
This sequence comes from Musa troglodytarum, assembly GCA_023547065.1. Lineage (NCBI taxonomy): Eukaryota > Viridiplantae > Streptophyta > Magnoliopsida > Zingiberales > Musaceae > Musa > Musa troglodytarum. The sequence goes on from CP097510.1 coordinate 28,469,488, forward strand.
GCAACTGCACGACATCATGTTCAGTGTAGGGCTATGTGCAAGATTCCAAGCTAATCCTAAGCTATCTCACTTGAAAGCTGTCAAGAGGATTCTTAGATATCTTAAAGGTACCCCTAATCTTGGATTATGGTATCCAAAATCTGATAATTTTGATTTGAAAACATATACATATGCGGATTTTGGTGGATGTAAAATAGATAGAAAAAGCACTTCCGGAACATGCCAATTTCTAGGACATGCACTTGTTCCTTGGACTTCCAAGAAACAAAATTCGGTTGCACTATCTACGGCAAAAGCTGAATATATAGCTGCAAGTGCATGCTGTGCACAGGTTATCTGGATGAAAAATACACTAGAAGACTATGGAATCTACTTAAAAAACATCCCTATAAAATGTGATAACACGAGTGCTATTTGTCTAACTAAAAATCCAATTCAACACTCTCGAACTAAGCACATTGACATTAGGCATCATTTTATACGTGATCATGTAAGTAGTAGAGATGTCACCCTTGAATTTGTTGATACAAATCATCAATTAGCGGACATTTTTACGAAACCTTTAAATGAGAAACAATTTGATTTTATTCGAAGGGAATTAGGCATGTTAAACTGTCCAAATAAATAAGTTCTATTTGATGACATCTTTCCTTGAAATTATGTTGACATATATGTTGTATTATCTTCATTACATCTTGACATATATATTGCATTATCTTCATTACATCTTCTTGGCCACTGTGAAATGATTTTCGGCTTTCTGATTGATTTCCTTTTCTACATTTATGATATTTTTCGGTAATCCTTTATTGTTACATATGAATTCCTTGTTTCCTTTTTGTTGATGACAAAGGGGGAGAAATAATATGTGATGACAGTTATATGCATGCTTGTTAAAATGCCTATTTAGGTTCTTGATATCATATTTTTAATTATGTATACTTCATTGATATCTTTGATACCTATTTGACATCTTCCATGCTTTACAAGCTATTGCAAGTTCAAATGCTTATTTAGGTTCTTGATATCATGTTTTTAACTATGTATACTTCATTGATATCTTTGATACCTATTTGACATCTTATTGTCCAACATCAACTTTGTCATCATGAAGATTAATTTTATTGTGTTGAATTCAAGGAATTTTTCTTTATGGCATATAGATAGGGGGAGTTAAGAGTAACTCCATCACCAATTGATTGTCATCATCAAAAAGGGGGAGATTGTTGAATCTTGGATTTTGATGATGAAGTCAATTGGTGAAATATTTGTGCTAATCCACTTTGTCGAGATAAGTATGCAGGAATAACTACGATGGGAAGAAAACATAAAGTGATTTACCGAGGTCAAGTCCGTCGGCGATTCAAGAGTTCATCGGAAGTCCGAGTGATTTTCGGAAGTGTTGCCGGAACAATCAAAGATTGAATCAGGGACTTGCCGAAGTTTTCGGAAGTTCTTCTCAAAGATCGTCGAAGGTTCGCGGAACTCACCGGGATGATTCGGAAGCTAGCCGAAGACTCGTTGAGCTCGCCATATAATCCGGAGTATGCTGGGAGTCCACTAGAAGCAATCCGAGGGAAGCATCAGAAGCTTGCTGGAATCTCGCCGTAAAGCTCGCCGAAAGTTGACTTGAAGCGTGTTGGATCAAATCACGTTGAGTTATGTTTTATGTTCGTAGTTTACACATGAGTAAGGCAAGGATTTGAGGAAAAAATCCTGCCTAAATTCAGTAGGGGCCAACCGGGTCTCTACTGAGCCAAGTTGAGGTTTCAAATAGGCTCATTCGCCTTGGCCGAATGAGGCGTTGAACCGCCACCGGAAGCGGAACTGGAGCGGTGGAATCGCTGGTCAGCGGCGATGCACGCCGTTCCGCTCACGGTGGCACCGCTGTGCGTAGCACCGCGCATGCAGGCGGTGGAACCGCTCGTGCGGCGGCACCACCTTGTACTTGGCCAACAAGGCTTGGCACCGCGTCCGTCAACAACGGCGGGTGGCAGGCACCGCCCAACTCCAAATTGATTTGGAATTTGGAGCCCAATTTTGAATCCACTTTGGATCTATAAATACCCCTCCTTTCCCGGTGAAAGGGTAACCCTTTGAGCAAAAATTCTAAGTCTTGAGCTTGTGAAGTGTGTTGAAAAGTCTTGTTTTTGCTAGTATTCACCTTCTTCCTTTTCTTGAGAGATCTTGGACAAGTGTGAACATCTTGTAAAGGGTTGTAAAAGGGTGTTTGATCCTTTCCCTTCAAAGGAATTGCTAGTGGAAGAGCGGAGCCTCATCGTAAAGGCTTCAAGAGTGGATGTAGGTCATTTGACCGAACCACTATACATCTTTGTGTCCATGAATGTGTGAGTGTTTACATTCTTGAAGCATTTCTTTACTTTGCTGCAAGTTATTTAGTTCATAGTTATTTCCTTTACGCAAGCAATTACTTTCAAGTTCTCTTTCGCCAAATCAAGATCTTCCTACGAACGTGTATTTTTGCAAAATCAATTTCAAGAATACGATTTTTTCCGCTGCACTAATTCACCCCCCCCCCCCTCTTAGTGCCTTTTAGATCCTTTCACCAATTGGGCCTAGTATTGGATCGGTTAGGGCCGAGTTTAAGGCCCAACTAGAAGTGCTGGACCTTGTCTAGCGGTGGCACCGCCTAGGTCCAGCTCCCCAGATCATTTGGGCGGTGGCACCGTTGGCTGGGCAATGGTATCACCAAGTACCCTGACCGTGTCAGTGTATCAGGCGGTGGTACCATTAGGCTGGGCGATGGTACCACTCAGTACATTTGTTAGAGGCAAAAAGTCTGGGCGGTGGTACCGCCAATACCCCTGAAATCCTGGGTGATTCAAATTTGGGCTCCAAATTTGAATCCTCTTGGGGTCTATAAATACCTCTCTCATCCCTGGTTAGGATATACAAACACATACACTTTGAAAGTAAAGAAACTCTGTTTAAATCTCTAAAAATCCCCTCCTCAAATCCTCACTTGTATTGAAGTTAAAAGAGAGGAGAGAGTGCTTATAAGGGTTGTCTCTTAAGCCTGTCAAAAGGAGAGAGTGATGTAAGGGAAGTTGTCTTTGCCCATTGGAAGGAAGACACCTAGTGAAAAGCTGGTGGCCTCAAGAGAAGAGGAATCGGGAGTGGACGTAGGTCGTATGACCGAACCACTATAAATCTAGGTTTGCATTTCTATTCTTATTATTTACTACAAACTCTTTCCATTTGATTTGATGCTCTGCTTCATTATCACTTGTAAATGTTTTTAAGTTAGAGCTTTTCCAATATGATTTCTGAAATCATATTGTATGAAGTTTCTGAAATCGTCGAAATTTTTTGTTATTAACCATTGCACTAATTCATCCCCCCCCCCCCCCCCTTAGTGCCACTATCGATCCCAACAATTTGTATTAGAGCCTCGTTATTTCTCATTTGGATTCATACCTATGAGAAATGACTCTTCATGGCTTTCAAGAGGGCTTTTCAGTTGTTCATCCACTGGTCTTTAATGGATCGGATTACACATATTAGAAAACTCGAATGAGAGTTTTTTTAATTTCTTTAAATTTGGATTTATAAAGCGTTATTGAAAATGGTTTTCAACTTTCCTCTAAACCGATGAACAAATAGTCGGATTTAGAGAAGAAATATTTTTTTTTTAAATGCAAAGGCTATGAATGCCTTATTTTGTGCTCTAGATAAAACTAAATTTAATCAGATTTCAACGTGTGAAATGGTTTTTGATATTTGGCACAAACTTAAAGTCACACAAAGGAACGAGTAGAGTCAAAGACTCGAAAGTTAATATTTTGATGCATGATTTTGAGATTTTTCGAATGCAACCAAGTGAGACTATAGGCGACATGTACACCCGTTTCATAGATGTCGTCAATAGTCTAAGAGCACTTGGTAAATATTTTTGAATTTTGAACTTATTAACAAGATTTTATATTCGCTTTCAAAAAATTGGGATTCTAAAGTAACGACGATACAAGAATCTAAAGATTTAAATAATTTTTCATTGGAAGAACTCATTGGCTCATTGATAACATATTAAATTAACTTCCTTGAACACTACGAACATTTGAACCACCTTTCAAAGAACATGAAGGATTTGAAATTTTGGACAAATGAATATCACTTGAGTGATGAAGACGATGATGAACTTGAACTTCAAACACCAAAATTTAATAAGTTCATTAAACAAAAATTTAAAATAAAAAATAAACTTAAACGAAGAAAGAAGTCAAAGAAGAAGAATAAGGCTCACCAAGAAGAATCAAGTAAAGAAGAGACATATTACGCTTTGACGATTTTCGATAATGAGGTAAGAAACTCACCCAAGTTGCTTTTACCTTATTTTGAAATTACATGATCTTTTCATGAGTTGCTTGATTTAGTTAGTAAAAAAAAATATTTCCAAAAATTATATTATGCTTTTCTCTATTTTTGTTTTTGAAAATCAAAAATATGAATGATGATTGTATGATTTGTGATAATGCTTAGGATTTATCCATGTATGTGTATCTATTAGGACTCTAGCTATGAGAGTCCTAATTTAGTTTCATTAATAAGGGCATTCATGTAAATCCTATCTAGCCGACCCCTATTAAAGAGGTGAAGAGGCCGACTAGGTTAGGGTTAGATTGTTTCTTAGAAAAGGAGTCATATTAGAGAAAGGGTCCTATTAGAAGTAGGAGTTCTATTAGGAAAAGAGTCCTATTAGAAGTAGGAGTCCTATTAGGAAAAAAGTCCTATTAGAATTAGGAATCCTACTAGAGAAGGAGTCCTAATTAGAAGTTGGTTAGAAGTAGGAGTCTTGAGTAAGAGTCCTATTAGGAGTTGGGGCTTAGAAGCCCTATAAATAGCCATATATTTATCCTCTTTTAATCAATGAATAGATCAATCTTTTAGCAACCTTTGAGCAGCAACTTGGAGGAAGGAACCCCTATAGAGTTCCAAGGAGGCCGATCCCCTATAGAGATCAACCTCAAGCTTAGAATCCGTGGAGGGTTCTAACACTTGGTATCAGAGCAGCGTTCTTAGCATCTCGCTGCCCTTCCACAGCCATCCACCAGCCCTCCACAACCGCGCAAAGCAATTTCCACAATTGCTTAGAAGATCATCGGTGAATTCCACCGTCATCTCCACCACTGTAGATCATCCTTTGATCTTCCCGTGAATTACAATAGGTTCTGGTTATCTACCTTACTGCTGCTGCAATTTAGTTATCCTTATTCAACAAATCCAAAAAATTCGTTCCTATATTGCTGCATAAACTTTTCGTCGCAAAGTTTTCATCTCTACAACGAAAGTCGCACTACAGAATTTCAGCCGCATAGCACTGCCTTTTTGATCTTGCTACTACGTTTTTTCTATCTAAATCTCTATAAAAAAATTTTACGGTGGCTTTGACACTTCCTAATAGTGGTTTTCCCTTTGGTTTTGTCAAAAAATTCTCAATATAAACCACTTATCTTTTACGTCCAAGCTACGGCACTTTAGACGTAAAAATCTGCTATAATACCTCTCCGTGATTCTCAATTTTGCCAAACCTCTTGCTATCGTTTCTTCCTATGAAATTTTTTACAGTATTACCTCTTCCTTATCAGTAGATCCCCATTGAGTTTTACTTGAATCTCTTTTGAAAATTTCTGAAAAAAATTACATATTTACTACTGGAATTTTTTCGGTGAAAAATCTGGTATTGCACCTTTGTCCTTTTTTCTTCTCCGTAACCTACCAAACCCTAGCCACCGTGCTGCCACAAGCCAAGACATCTTTAGGGTATCCCTCTAGCCTCAAGACGCAGCCATCATAACCTAGTTTTATAACCCTAACAATATCAAAAGCCACAGCCCAAAACAGTAAACCATTACAGCTGAACCCTTCAATCACCGATCTATTGTCCGAACCTTCCACCACCCCATGCCATTAACCCGTCAACAGAAAAAAGACAAGGGCATCTCTAATCTACAGACATATGCTATGGCTTCTCAAGATCCAATTGATGCCAAATTTGAAGCATGGGAATCTCGGATTGAATCACGGCTTGAATCGCGCTTGGAAGACAAATTGCGCGCTTTGTTTGCAGAATTCAGAATTGGACAACCATTGAGTCCAACCAAACTGCAGCAAGGAGAGAATTTAGAAAGAACCCCAGAGAAGGAGGGACAGCCCTCAGACATGCTTCAGCCATGCATGAGGGTGGACTTCCCACGATGGGAAGAAGGAGACCCAGCGGGGTGGATTTCACGCGCAGAACGTTACTTTCGCTACTACCGAACGTTGGATAATGCTATGGTGGAGATTACTGTCATTTACCTTGAAGGAGATGCTATTCAATGGTACAATTGATTGGAGTATAATCATGGGGCTCCGACATGGAATCAATTTAAGAATGCACTGCTAAACTGTTTTGAACCTACGGAGTATGACAATATCGACGGCCAACTCACAAAGATTCGACAAACCTCTACGATTCAAGAGTACCAAACTAGGTTTGAGAAGCTATCCTACCTTGCTTGTGATTGGACTGACCATCAATTGTTAGGAACATTTATCGAAGGACTCAAGCCAGAGATAAAAGGGGAAGTTAAGGCGCGACAGCCCCGTACCGTGATGGCTGCGATTTCTTTTACCCGAATACAAGAAGAACGACTCAACCAAGATGCTCAGAGGATAAGAACCACTCCTAGAACCTCAACATATAAACCCCCTTCTGCTCCTAGCCATCCTTCGCTGCCCAAAAACTTGATAAGAGAAGAACTACGTGACCGATCAGCAAAGGGTCTTTGTTGGCATTGCGACGAGCCATAGAACTGTGATCATCGCTGCAAAAGGGGCCACCTCCTATTGATTGAACCTCTTGAAGACATGGAGGAGGAGGTCCAGGAGCATGAGGAAGAGGTCACGGATGAAGAACAGCAGCCAATTGATATTATGATGCATGCCCTTGCCGGTTACACGAACCCGTAAACAATGAAAGTGGGAGGATTTCTGAAGCAACAACCGATCACTGTTCTTATTAACATCGGGAGCACTAATAATTTTATGAACAATAAGGTTGCTGTCTGAATGGCCTTACCTATTGAGAATTGCAGCAGGTTCGATGTTAAAGTCGCAGATGGACGAATTTTGAAGTGTGATCGTAAGTGCCCACGGGTGAAACTGTTGCTGCAGGACCAAGAGATAATTGTAGATTTTTTCCTCTCTCTCGATGATTATGAGGCCGTGCTTAGCATCGAATGGTTGATGACATTAGATGATGCTTCTTGAAATTTTTTGAAATTAATTATGAAATTTTACAGCAAGGGGAAACGTGGGGGCGACATAACGACAATTTGCACACAACGAATGGAGAAAGTTTTGCACAAAGCATGCAGCGGCTTTTTGGTACAACTTGAGCAGCAATCTAAGGGAGAGCCAACCAAATTTGAAGATCCAAACCTACTTCCCTTGTTTGCTGAATTTTCAGATATATTTGACGAACCATGCAACCTACCTCCTAACCGCCGGCACGATCATCATATACCGATTCTTCCAGGGAAACCTCCAGCAAATACTTGACCATATCGGTATTCACATCTCCAAAAAGATGAAATAGAAAGTATTATAAAAGAGATGCTTGAAACAGGAGTTATTCGGCCAAGTTGCAGCCCCTACTCTTCACTAGTGCTCCTCGTATGAAAGAAAGATGGAACATGGCGAATGTGCGTTGATTATCGAGCTCTCAACGACATAACCATCAAGGACAAGTACCCTATTCCAGTAGTAGATGAATTGCTTGATGAATTAAAGGGAGCATGAGTTTTCACAAAGTTAGACCTTCGATACGGGTATCATCAAATACGAGTGTGCGAAGAAGACATACCGAAAACTGCCTTTCGAACGCACAATGATCACTATGAATTTCTGGTAATGCCCTTTGGTCTCACCAATGCTCCCTCCACCTTCCAGAGCCTTATGAATGATATTTTCTAGAGTTATCTTTGAAAGTTTGTGTTAGTTTTCTTTAACGATATCCTTATTTATAGCCCTTCTCTTGAAAGTCATATTTAGCACTTACGACTTGTTTTGATAATTTTACGAGAACATGTTCTTTTTGTCAAAAAAACGAAGTGTAGATTTTTTCAACAAAAGGTGGAATATCTTGGGCATATCATATCAGAGGAAGGGGTGGCAGTGGACTCCTCCAAAATTGAAGCAATACAGAATTGGCCAACCCCGAGGAACATAAAATCACTACGTGGCTTTCTTGGTTTAACAAGTTACTACCGTAAGTTTGTGAAAGACTGTGGAAAGATCAGTGCACTTCTTACTTCCTTGCTGAAAAAAGATGCTTTCCAGTGGTCGGACAAAGCCACCACTGTCTTCGACGAACTTAAAGTCGCAATGATAGCAACACCAGTACTAGCATTACCCAACTTCGATAAGACTTTTATTATTGAAGCTGATGCCTCCGGAGCAAGAATTGGTGCTGTACTAATGCAAGATGGCTAACCCCTCGCTTATACTAGTTTAGCGTTATTTCCTTCCCATCTCAAGATGACTATTTATGACAAGGAAATGCTCACGATTGTGCATGCGGTGTCCAAATGGAGACTGTACTTAATTGGGCGACGCTTTAACGTCAAGACCGACCATAAAAGCCTAAAATATTTCTTGGAGCGCATCGGAGCAATAGCATATAGATTGGACTTACCCGCCAGCTCTCAAATCCATCCAATCTTCCATGTATCGTGTTTGAAGCTCAAGTTGGGACAACACGAGACAACCCAAAGCCATCTACCAAATATAACTACCTAAGGAAAGCTCCAGACCCAACCAAGTGCCATTATTGATCGATGGATCGTGACTCGATGACGATGACCTGCTACTGAAGTGTTAATACATTGGGCAAACCTACCAGCAGAAGATACCACTTGGGAGAACTACGACGACTTGAAGATCAAATTCCCAGAATTCATGGAACGTTAGCCTCAAGGACAAGGCTGATTTGAAAAGGGCGGGTCTGTTAGGACTCTAGCTATGAGAGTCCTAATTTAGTTTTATTAATAAGGGCATTCATGTAAATCCTATCTAGTCGACCCCTATTAAAGAGGTGAAGAGGCCGACTAGGTTAGGGTTAGGTTGCTTCTTAGAAAAGGAGTCCTATTAGAGAAAGAGTCCTATTAGAAGTAGGAGTTCTATTAGGAAAAGAATCCTATTAGAAGTAGGAGTCCTATTAGGAAAAAAGTCCTATTAGAAGTAGAAGTTCTATTAGGGAAAAAAGTCCTATTAGAATTAGGAATCCTACTAGAGGAGTCCTAATTAGAAGTTGGTTAGAAGTAGGAGTCTTGAGTAAGAGTCCTATTAGGAGTTGGGGCTTAGAAGCCCTATAAATAGCCATGTATTCATCCTCTTTTAATCAATGAATAGATCAATCTTTTAACAGCCTTTGAGCAGCAACTTAGGGGAAGGAACCCCTATAGAGTTCCAAGGAGGTCGATCCCCTATAGAGATCAACCCCAAGCTTAGAATCCGCGGAGGGTTCTAACAGTATCTTGATATTTTATATTACTTTTGGTTTTAAATAAGATGCATGATTTTTGAAACAATAAATTAATGGCGTATTTCAAAATAATGCTTGCACACCAAATATGATTAAAAGATAAAAGCAAGCATATTGATGATTTCACTTTCAACATGATGCATGCTTTTTATATGAAAATTAGAACATGCTTATGTGAGATCAACCACGTAAAATAAAACACATAAAAATTTAAAATATGTTATCATGATGTTTTATTTTTTATGTGTTTGGTCTTAGCGGCTTTATGACGAAACTTATGTCTCGTTTTTAAATGTTGATGCATGCTTTCATAAAAGACTTGAACATGCTCACATGAAATCAATTGTATAAAATGGAAATATATTTTATATCCTATTGAGATTAATGAATTCATTTTACCAATCTTGTGAATCTTATGAAAATAAATATGATGAATATTTTAAAAATAAATGAGTGTATCATGCATTTGGTCTTAATGATTTCTCTTGAAACCTACTTTTCGGATCTATACGATGATACATGAATCTAGTAGAAAAAGACTAGAGCATGCTTACATGTAAATCATCTCCATTGCTCTTAATAAAATTTTCGAATGAAAGATTTTAATGCATTTGTTTTTTATGACTTTAATTACAAAACTTGCATTTCGAATTTATATGATGATGGCTTTCATGTAAATATTTGAACATACCTTATGAAATCATCATTGATAATGATGAAATGAAAATATTAAAAGGTTGTTATCATGGTTAATGACTTTATAATATCATATCTTGATGACAAAACTCATGTTTTGGTTTTAAAACATGATACTCATCTTTTAAAACATGAGCACACTTATATGACACAAACAACTTAAAGTGAAACACATTATGCATGATGAGTGAATTTTATGTTTTAATGTGTTATATTTTTGTCTTGACGATTTTCATAATGAAGTTTGTCTTTCAGTTTTGAATGTTGTTACTTCTATTTAATTTGGCTTATAAAGACAAATGCATGCTTAAACGAAATAAATTACTTAAAAAGAAAAAGCTTTTCCTATCTTATCGAGATTAAAGAATTTTTTTTAATCTCGTGAATGATTTTGATGATTTGTTTTGTAAAATTGAATGAGCTAAAAATGATGAATATCTTAACAATGAAAGCTTGTATAATGCTTGATGAATTCACATTTTAAAGCTATGCATGATGAATCATGTCTTGGACTAATATGTTTTTGGTCTAAATCATTTTTATGATATTTTTGCCTTTACATCTTGGATGTTCATACTTGTTTCTATTCGACAAAAAAGACAAAGGCATGCTTGTATGAAATACTTAAAAGAAAATACATTTTTCATCTATTTGAGATTAATGAATTCATGTTATTCTCATGAATTTCTTGAATATAATTTTGATCATGAGTTTCGAGTTGATGAATTGATTCAAATAAAATGATACATTCAAATGAATCACTTATCGATATTTACAATTGCGATATATCTATTTAAAATATTTTTCTAATAAGATTTTGATAACTTAAGATGTCTTTTGGAATTCATAACATGATATGATTGAATCATTGATTTACTCTTCCTTATCATGAATTGAAAATTGATGCTAAAGAAAAATTATAAATCATAATCTTGATTTCTCGGAATTATAAACTTGAGATTTTCCTTATATGAATCAAGATTTCTGACAAGCATTTCCTTATATGAATCAAGATTTCTCACAAGCATTCTCGTATGATTCTTTCACTCTATTAAAAAGATTTGTCAAATAAATCATGCTCTTCTTGACTTTTTCTTGATATCATAAAAATGACATGATTTCTTTGACTTGAATGCATCATGAAATGATTGAAATATTGATTGATGTAATTTTTCATATATATATCATTGTATTTCCTCCCTTCTCTTCCATGTTGACTAAAGGGGGAGAGAAAATATGCTAGGTTGCAATTCAAGACTTGATTGTCATGATTAATTTTTATCATGTTAGCTTGAATGTTAAATTCATATTCATGACTTGAATTTTGATGATTGAAAATTAATGAAATTTGCTTTATGATGAATCATTGAGTTATAATTTTGATACTTCCTAAATGGAATATTTATGAATCATGAATGTAAACTTTTGATATCCCATTGATCTCTTGATAAATATTTATCTTTGTTGATTGTCATAATTTCAAAATTCATGTAAAGGGAAAATAATTATATTCTTCCCTTCTTTTTGACAAAAACAAAGGGGGAGAAAGTTTATTGCTAGCTTGCACACTTCAATAAAAAATTTGCTAGCTTGATCATTGCAAAGAACTTGCGATCATTTCAAAAATTGCTACCTTATAATTTCATGAGAAACTAAGAATTGCTATTTCAAAAGATGCAAATATTGTTATCTTGCCTTTCTCAAGAAGGGGAAAATACAAAACTTAGAAAATTTACATTCCTATACTTGCTATGCTTCTATGCTTGTAATGAAAATTTAACTTGCATGTTTATAGTGATTACATACTAAGGAAGCAAAAGTGCTATCGTGAGAAACTAAGTGCAAACTTGCACATCTCAAGAAGCAAGTGATGAATAGCTATGCTTGAAATCCTTAAAAAACTTGCTATGATTAAATATCGTAAATCTAGCTTATATGTTGATTTGCATATCTTTTAAAATAGCTAGAGCTACTACTCCATTTTGTTGATGACATAGGGGGAGAAGTAGATTAATGACTTCATGCATTGAATTGAAGATTTTATATATTTGCATAATGTTTTGATATTTCTCTTAACACATGATGAATGTTACTTGGATTTGGAATAATCCAAGGTTTCTATCAATGACATATTGATAGAGGGAGTTTGGTTAAACTCCGAGAGTTAAGGTTAACTCCGTTAGTCATCAATTAGTTGTCATCATAAAAAAGGGGGAGACTGTTAGGTCTCGGATTTTGATATTGAACCTAATTGATTATGGTTTATTATCTAACTACATTTTGAGTGATGCAGGTCTACTTGATCAGGATTAGACAATTGACATAGGCGGAATTGACATTACACTAGAGGAACACGTCAGGATATTGGATGTCGTGTCGGAGGTCTAGTCGACAATCAATAGAACGCTTCGGATAACGGGCATCAAGCCAAGAAGAGTAGAGTTGCGCCAAGGAGATCGGGGCTGTGGAGGTTAGTTGTCGATTGGGTAATAGGCCGCAAGAGAGGACGATGTGTCGAAGTATCGGATGAAGCGCCGATAAGCCAATGACGTGCTAGGCAACAAAATGTCAATTCATGTTATAATAATTATCTAGATTGAAGTAGAGTTTTGGCATATGTGCAGGATTAACTACGATAATGATGAAGACGTAAAGCAAAACAAAGGCCAGAGTCAAGTATGATGGAATCATTGGGAGTTCGACGAAAGTCCAAAGATTCATCATGGAGTGCTGCTGGAATTGGCCGAGAATGAGTAGGGAGCTTGCCGAAGGATTTTTGGAAGTTCGCCAGAAGGTTCGTCAGAAGTTCGCAGAGCTCGCTGAGAAAGATCGGAGCTTGCCGAAGAAGCTCATCGAAACTCACTAAGATCAGTCATAAAGTCCAAGAGCTTGTCGGGAGTCTACAGAATAGTATCTGAGGGTTCGTTGGAAGATCGCTGGAAGTTCATCGGAAGCTCGCCAGAAGAAGTCTTGACTATCCGAAATTTTTAATAACTTAGGAAATATTTTTAATTTTATAATTAGCATATAATTAGGGTTAGGATTAGGTGTTAATCCTTTAACCCTGTTAGGGGCCAACTAGGCCCGGTATTGGATCAGTTTGGGCTGGGTTTAAGGCCTAACCAAGAGTGCTGGACCCTGTATGGCGGTGGCACCGCCCAGGTCCAACTCCCTAGAATATCTGGGCAGTGGTACCACTATAGGGTAGAGTGCTCAGGCAGTGGCACCATTGGCTGGGCGGTGGTACTGCCCAGTACACTGATCGTGTCAGTGTATAGGCGGTGGTATCACCCAGTATATTGATATGGGCAAAAAGCTTTGGCGGTGGTACCGCCAATACCCTTAAAATCTAGAGTGATTCAAATTTGGGCTCCAAATTTGAATCCTCTTGGGGTCTATAAATACCCCTCTCATCCCTGGTTAGGATATACAAGCACATACACTTTGAAAGTAGAGAAACTCTATTTAAAACTCTAGAAATCCCCTCCTTAAGTCCTCACTTGTATTCAAGTTAAAAGAAAGGAGAGAGTGCTTATAAGGGTTGCCTCCTAAACCTGTCAAAAGGAGAGAGCATTGTAAGGGAAGTTGTCTTCGCCCATTGGAAGGAAGACACATAATAGAAAGCCAATGGCCTTAAGAGAAGAGGAATCGGGAGTGGACGTAGGTCGTATGACCGAACCACTATAAATCTAGGTTTGCATTTCTGTTCTTGTTATTTACTTTGCTGCAAATCCTTTCCATTTAATTTGATGCTCTGCTTCATTATCACTTGCAAACGTTTTTAAGTTAGAGCTTTTCCAATACAATTTCTCTAATATGTTTTCATTGAAACGAATTATCTTTTGTTGTACGAAGTTTCTGAAATCGTCGAAATTTTTTGTTATTAACCGCTGCACTAATTCACCCCCCCCCCCTTCTCAGTGCCACTCTCGATCCCAACAATTGGTATCAGAGTCTTGTTATTTCTCATTCGGATTCACGCTAGTGAGAAATGGCTCTTTATGGCTTTCAAGAGAGCTTTTCGGTTGTTCGTCCACCATTCTTTAATGGATCAGATTACATATATTGGAAAACTTGAATGAGAGTTTTCTTGATTTCTTTAAATTTGGATTTATGGAGTATTATTGAAAACGGTTTTCAACTTCCCTCTAAACTAATGAACGAATAGTTAGATTTGAAGAAGAAATATTTTTCTTTAAATGCAAATGCTATGAATGCTTTATTTTGTACTTTAAATAAAACTAAATTTAATTAGATTTCAATATGTGAAATGACTTTTGATATTTGGCACAAACTTAAAGTCACACACGAAGGAACAAGCAGAGTCAAAGACTCGAAAATTAATATTTTGATGCATGATTTTGAGATTTTTTGAATGCAATCAAGCGAGACTATAGGTGACATGTACACCCATTTCACGGATGTCGTCAATAGTCTAATAGTACTTGATAAATATTTTTCAAATTTTGAACTTGTTAACAAGATTTTACATTCGCTTTTGAAAATTTTGGATTCTAAAGTAACGACAATACAAGAATTTAAAGATTTAAATAATTTTTCACTTGAAGAACTCATTGGCTCATAAATAACATATGAAATGAGCTTTCTTGAACACTAAGAACATTTGAACCACCTTCCAAAAAACAGGAAAGATTTAAAATTTCAGATAAATGAATATCACTTGAGTGATGACTCAAGTGATGAGGACAATGATGAACTTGAACTTCGAACACCAAAATTAATAAGTTCATTAAAAAAAATTTAAAAATATTTTCATCTCCATGCCCTATGATCGTCCATCTCGCTTCATTAGTTCTGTCGGCATCTCAACTCATCTCCATGCTTCAGATCATCCGTCTTGACCTTGTGGATCTCGCTCCCGCTGTACCTCCTCATGTAATTACAATATAATTATAAGCACGTAGGCCTAATAATAAATCACAAAAAATGGAGGCTCGTAGGCCCCAATAATAATAATCACTTGTACATACATCACATCACACGGTCTATGATTATCTATCCATATCATACATCAAATGTATATGTTATTACATAAGAGTACTAGATAAATAATAGTAATAGTTAATTAAACCATTTAATTAACTAATACTTTTTTAAATTAGGGATATACAAGAAATTTTTTGAATTTGAAGGGTATTTTGGTCATTCGGTCAGAAAGGACAAACTTGAAATTTCTAAAATTCCCAAGGGCAAAGCTATCTTTTACCCAGAAAGCCTTAATTCATCTCTTGCTACATGCACTTTGGTCGTCGCCGCCACCCTATCGACGAAGGCACTGCGGGGGAGTGCCACCCCTACCCTCGGGCTTGCAGGCGGCATCGCTGCCGTGGGCCTACGGGCAATGCCGATGCAGTAGGGTGTTGCTTACGGGCAGAAGCGCCCACCCGCTAGCGTTGCCTTGTGGGGCAATGCCCGCAGCGGCCCGGCGCCCCTATGCAGGCGAGTGACGCTGTGGGCGACTCTGCCACTCGCCCGCGGGCATAGTCCCCGAGCGTAGGCAGGCTGCCCCTAAGGCGGGCGCAATGCCCCACGCGTAGGCCTTGTAGGCACCGCAGGTGAGCGTTACCCCCGCGGGTGGCGCTGCCACATGGGTGCGCCCACCCCTACAGGCAGGTCGCTCACAGGTGGCGATGCTACCGCGGGCGCCGACCACCCTTGTGGGCAGGCC
This sequence comes from Musa troglodytarum, assembly GCA_023547065.1. Lineage (NCBI taxonomy): Eukaryota > Viridiplantae > Streptophyta > Magnoliopsida > Zingiberales > Musaceae > Musa > Musa troglodytarum. Next base: position 28,485,420 of record CP097510.1, read on the forward strand.
ACCCGTAGCGCCCGCCCCTTGCACCCATAGGCCGCGATTGTCGGCTACCGCCTACATGTAGGCCATCAATCGTCGATTGCAGCCTGAATGCAGATGGCATCCAAGGCTGCCATCTATATGGGTAGCAATAGTTATTGCCCTTTTTTACTTTTGCATCAATGATTTTGAGGTCAATACACAACACACGCAGTTAAAATCCGATCTTTGCATGAACAACCTGACTTTGATACCATTGTTCGAAAATCCAAGGGCAACATCTCATGCGCAGCAGAAGAACAAAAATAAAACTCCTGGATTTCCATGGAAAGGTTCCATCATCGTGAGAAGATCGGTGCATAAAAACAAATCCATGAATCCAAAAACTGCATATGTAAGAAAGGAACGATAGTACCTAGGGAGATCGTATATCTCTAAGTTCATACAGATCCATGGGGGAGGATGAAGGAGGTCAAGTATCCTCCTCTCTAGCGGTATCCACACAATAGGGACTACGATGATGCTCCTCTTTGGGTAGAGGAGAATAGAAGGTGGCTACCAAGAAAATCCCCAGCCTATAAACCTTTGGTTCTCTCCTATTTATAGAGGCCCCTTGTCAACCCTAATGGATCTAGCCATATTGGGTATTGGATCTCTATCCAATTACCAAAGCCTCATAGATCAATGGGTCTCTACCCAATAAACTAACTCTTATTTGATCTCCTCCTTGAGATCCAATAATACAGGGGCTTATTGGATATCCAATAAGATAGGGGCTCCGACAGATATCTCATATCCGAACCTCTACTTATCGTAACACCTACCATATGTGTGTGACCCTCTAGGCCCAATATCGAGCTAGCAGTGAGTCATACATGTCAGAACTCCTTCTGACTCAATGAATTATTATCTCTATAATAATTCACTCAACTCATCGACTGCGGACGTACTAGGCCACTACGCTAGAGTCCCGAGACGATACAGGAGAATCCAATCCTTTGGACCTATCTACCCTCAGTTACCATGTACCTATAGTCCCTCATTCATCTAATATCCTAAAGACAGTATATCGGGCATGGTGCTATCAGGCCCATACGGTTTCCACTCGAGTCTCGCTCTAATCGGATTCTCTCAGAGAACTCTTTCACTCTCAATCCGAATGACCCTGGCCAAGGATTTGCCTAAGAAAGAACACATGGTATATTCCTCTCATGATACTGAGAGTGGATGATCCTCTATTGACACTCAATTGCCCTTGTAAGGTTGGCTGCCACTCCTAATAACCAACTGTAATAGATCTAGAACTTTCAAACCTATAAGTTCGGTATCAAAGAGTGTAGTACTCATACAGGACATCCTTGGTGTCTCAAGTCTAAGGACCAGATACCCTACTGAGACTATAGAATCACTGTTTGACGTGAGGTATCAATAACCATCCAGCATTCCGTAAGTGGATCAATCAGTGAACTCATTCTCCAATGAGCACCTGTACTGTACCCTTAGTGTCCCTACACGAGTAACTATGAGACCAGCCACCTCCATCATATGGACGGATATATAGCACACCAGTCTGTACGGTTATCTAGATGTCACTCTTGAGTAACCTATGACCTACTAGTTATAGGGGCCCTACAAGCCAATCATATGAGTGATGACACTTGTGACTTGATATGCACTCTTTTTTTTGCTTATTATTAGGTATTTTATCACTTTATCTTATGTGTTGCATATATTGTGATGTCCTTGGATCTGTGCAATGAGAATCGGATCGTGATGAGATCACAATAATAAGACCGATTCACCTTTAAACACATACCCTAAATAATCCTGATCATAGGTTACTTGAAAGGGACATTGAGATAACTGGATAGACTGGTGTGCTGTATACCTATCCATATGATGGAGGTGGCTGGTCTCATAGCTACTCGTGTGGAGACACTAAGGATATAGTACAGGTGCTCATTAGAGAATGAGTTCATTAATTGATCCACTTACGGAATGCTGGATGGTTATTGATACCTCACGTCAGACAACGATTCCATAATCTTAGCAGTGTATATGGTCCTTAGACTTGAGACACCAAGGATGTCATGTATGAGTACTCCACTCTTTGATACTGGACTTATAGGTTTGAAAGTTCCAGATCAAGTACAACCGGTTATTGGGAGTGGTAGCCAACCTTACGAGGGCTATTTAGTGTCAATAAAGGATCATTCGCTCTCGGTAACATGAGACAAATATCCCATGTATTTTTGCTTGAACAAATCCTTGGCCAAGGTTATTCGGATTAAGAGAGAAAGAGTTCTCTGGGAGAATCCGATAAGAGCGAGACTCAAGGAGAGACCGTATGGGCCTGACAACACCTTGTCCGATATATGGTCTTTGGGATATTATATGGATGAGAGACTATAGATACATAGTAACTGAGGATAGATAGGTCCAAAGGATTTGATTCCCTTATATCATATGGGAATTACGGCATAGTGGCCTAATACGTTCGTAGTCGATGAGTCGGGTGAATTATTATAGAGATAATAATTCACTAAGTCAGAAGGAGTTCTGACAAGTATGACTCACAACCAACTCGATATTGGGCCTAGAGGGTCATACACATATGGTAGGTGTTGCGACGAGTAGAGGTTCGGATATGAGATATCCGCCAAAGCCCCTATCTTATTGGATATCCAATAAGCCCTTGAATTATTGGAACCTAAGATGAGATCCAATAAGAGCTAATAAAAGATTATTAGGTAGAGACCCATTAATCTAAGAGGCTTGGGTAATTGGATAGAGATGCAATACCCAATAGGGCAAGATCCATTAGGGTTTACAAGGGGCCTCTATAAATAGAAGGGAATTGAAGGCCCATAGGCTGGGGTTCTCTCAGTAGCAACCTTCTATTCTCCTCTGTCTAAGAGAGGAGCATCGTCGTAGTCTCTACCGTATGGATACCACTAGAGTAGAGAACGCTTGACCTTCTTCATCCTCTCCTACAGATCTGTAGGGATTCAGGGATATACGATCTCCCTAGGTACTTTCTTTTACACATGGAGTTGTTGCGGATTTATTTTTGAAGTGCACCGATCTTTGCACGATGATAGAACCTTTCATGGAAATCCAATTTTTTTGTTTTCTGTTCTTCCGCTGCGCATGAGATGTTGCCCCCTTGGATTTTCCAATAATGGTATCAGAGTTAGATTGTTCGTGCGAAGAACGAATCTTAAACTGCATGTGTTCTGATTTAGAATAGTTTTTGTCATCAAAATCGTTGATGCAAAAGTGGAAAAGGACAAAAACTGTTGCTGTCCTTATGGATAGAAGCCTTGGCTGCACTTGCATGTAGGTGGCATCCGGTGGCTGGCGGCCTGCGTGCAGGTGGCAGCCGGCAACCGGCAATGTATGGGTGCAAGGGTCGGGCACTGTGGGTGACCTACCCGCAAGGGTGGCCGATGCCCACGGTGGTAGCGCCACCTGCTGGTGACCTATCGCCATGGGTGGGCGCACCCGCATGGCAACGCCACCCACAAGGGCAACGCTCACCCGCGGCGCCCGTAAGGCCTACGCGTGGGGCACTACGCCCGCCACAAGGGCGGCTTGCCTACGCACAGGCGAGCGATAGAGCCGCTCACAAGGAAGGGCGGCGTCGGGCCACTACGGGCATTGCCCCATAAGGGCAGCGCTAGCAGGCGGGCGCTTCTGCCCATAAGTGGCGCCCCACTACAGTGGCGCCACTCGCAGGCCCACGACAACAACGTCGCCTGCAAGCCCGCGAGCAGGGGCAATGCTTCCCCGTAGTGCCACTGCCGACAGGGTGGCGATGGTGGTAGTGGCTAGTGCATGTATAGTAAGGGAGGAATTAGGGTTTTCTAGGCAAAAGATAGTTTTACCCCTGAAAATTTTAAAAATTTTAATTTTATCCTTTCTGGCCGAATAACTAAAATACCCTTCAGAATTCAGAAAATTTCCTATATAAGCCTATTTTCAGAAAATATTAATTAATTAAAATATTTAATTAACTATTATTATTTATCTAGTAGTCCAATATAATAACATATACATGTGATGTATGATGTGGACATATGATCATGGACTGTGTGATGTGATGTGTATATATGTGATTATTATTATTGGGGCCTATGAGCTTTTATTTTTCTCATTTATTATCGGGCATGCGTGCCTATAATTATATTGTAATTACATGAAGAGGTGTAGCGGAAGCGGGACCCACGAGGTCGAGATGGACAATCCAACGCATGGAGATGCGTTGAGATGTCGACGGAACCTACGAAGCGAGATGAATGATCACAGGGCATGGAGATGCGCTGAAGCACACATAGATCTTGATGTGAGTGATTGGGCCTATTGGCTCGGGCCTAATCACATTAGGATGTGGTCCATGATTATCTGGTGTGATTGCTTATGTGATGTGTGATTAGTTATACACCTACTAGATATTTATATATATTTACATTCGATGTAGATATATAGCAAATATGTATATGTGTGACACATTATAATAGGAGATCAAATCAAAAATCCCCTTTATTAATAATATTAAGTCGGTAAACGTGAGGCAATTAGATTGACCCACATGGCCTTCCATCATTATAGGTAGGAACCGATTCTTGGTGTAGGTTGAGTTGGTCGAGTCCCTCGAGACTCACCTATATCGTGATTCACTATCTTATCTACGACATAGAGATGTCATTGGTGACCTGACGATATGGTATACTTGGTCGAGTCTCTCGAGAGTATATCATCGAATCAGACTCATCTTGTAACGATGGTGATGACTTAACCGAACATCATGGTTGGTCGAGTCCCTCAAGACTATGGTGGTTCAGAGGCCGAACAGGACGGGAATCACAAGGAGTTGTGATTAGCCAGAGTTGCCTACCTTTATGGGCTTAACGTGATTGGTCGAGTCCCTCGAGGTTACATTAAGACGCCGATTAGATCCTGATCCCCACTAGAGATCTACCGAGGGTCTCCGATTCACATACCGGAGGGTGTTGTGTGTCTCACGAAAAATTAGTGGTAGTACATTAAGATAGAAGTCCTTATCTTAAGTGTTTAATTTTTGTAAAGTCTGTATGTTATTTATTTCTACTACATTTTTAATTTCAGAAAAATGTCACTTTTAAATCCTTTACGAGGCATACTTGATCTCAACTGCCTCACTAGTCCAAATTATATGGATTAGCTTCGCAATCTGAGAATCGTTCTCATGGTAGAGAAAATCACGTACGTCCTTGATATAATGATCCCTATGCCCAACGAAGGGGCAAGAGAGGATGAGATCGCTTGTTATGTAAAGTATATAAATAATTCCACTCTTGCTCAGTGTTATATGTTAGCCTCTATGACTACTGAGTTACAGAGACAGTAAGAAAATATGGATGCTAATTCCATACTCTTGCATATCCGTTAACTATTTGAGGAACAGGGAAGAACTCAGCGATATAAGATATCAAAGAGTCTTTTCCGTGCTAGGATGACTGAGGGGACACCAATGCAAAACCATATCCTTAAGATGATTGAGTGGATCGAAAAACTCACAGGCCTAGAAATGATGCTAAAGGATAACCTATGTGTGGATCTTGTGCTTCAGTCCCTACCATATTCCTTTTCTCAGTTTATAATAAATTTTAATATGAATAAACTTGAGGTGACCCTCCCAGAGCTCCTCAATATGTTAAGAAAAACAAAGAGCACCATCAAGAAAGAGAAGTCAGTTCTATATGCTAGTGAGACCAGAAAGAAAAGGAAAGCTGAGAAGTCCCTTAAGAAGGGCAAGGGCAAGGGCAAAATGAGTAAGGCAATGGTTGCCAAGAAAGACCCAACAAAGGACAAAGGCCAGTACTTCCACTGTGGCAAAGATGGGCACTGGGAGAGGAACTACAAAGAGTACCTTGCAGAGAGGGTGAAACAGTAGCTTGGAGAAGCTTCAGGTACATTCATGATCAGTCTCCATTTATCAGAATCTTATGATAACACATGGGTATTGGATACCGGGAGTGCTTATTATATCTACAATTCATTACAGGTTCTAGCAAGACTTAGGAGATTTAAAAGAGGCGAGATGGACCTTAAGATGGGTAATGGAGCAAAGGTTGCTGCAGTGGCTATTAGCAAGGTCACTTTACATCTACCTGGTGGAGCTATTATTACATTAGATGCATGCTATTCTATTCCTTCTATTATCAAAAATATTATTTTCATTTCATATTTGACACTTAGTGGATATAAATTAGTTTTTGAGAACAATGGTTGTTCAATAGCATTAGATGATTAGATCATCATGAGAGGAACATTACATAATGGTTTATTTATGCTAGATATAGCTTCACACATCATGAGTGTAAGTGAGTCTAAGAGGAAATAAGAAGAGGTGAATAATGCATATCTGTGGCATTGTAGGCTAGGTCACATCCATGAGGGAAGAATTCAAAAGTTACTAAAGAATGGATATCTAGATCCATTCGACTATGAGTTATATGCGACTTGCGAACCTTGCCTTCAGGGAAAGATGATCAACTCTTCATTTAGTAGAACTGGAGAGAGAGCCATTGAGTTGCTGAAATTCATACATAGTGATGTATGTGGTCCCATGTCGACTCATGCCATAGGTCGTTACTCCTACTTCATTACTTTCACTGATGATTTCTCAAGATATGGACATGTGTACTTCATGAAGTACAAGTCTGAGGCTTTTGAGAAATTCAAAGGGAATATATGAATGAAGTAGAGAACTAGACTAGAAAGAGTATTAAAACCCTTCGATCAGATCGAGGAGATGAGTACTTAAGTATAGAATTCGCTCAGTTCCTTAAAACCATGGGATTTTATCCTAATGGACATTGTTAAGGATCGAGTGGCACTAAGAGGGGGGGTGAATTAGTGCAGTGGTTAAGAACAATAAATTCGATAATTTAAAACAACTTTCGAAAACTTCGTACGTTAAAAATTATGCTTCGATTAAATCCACAACGAAAGATGCTTTAGAAGTAAAATGATTCATAAGAAGGAGATGAGAAGGTAGAGCATCAAAGTGAAGATGGTTTGTAGTAAAGTAAATTGTAAGAATATAAACGTAAATTAATTTATAGTGGTTTGATCATATGACCTACGTCCACTCCTAATTCCTCTTCACTTGAGGCTACCGGCTTTTCCACTAGCTATCCTCCTTCCAACGGGCGACGATCAACTGTTAGGACTCTAACTATGAGAGTCATAGTTTAGTTTCATTGATAAGGGTATTCATGTAAATCCTATCTAGCCGACCCTTATTAAAGAGGTGAAGAGGCCGGCTAGGTTAGGATTAGGTTACTTCTTAGAAAAGGAGTCCTATTAGAAATAGGAGTCCTATTAGAGAAAGAGTCCTATTAGAAGTAGGAGTCCTATTAGAGAGAGACTCCTATTAGAAGTAGAAGCCCTATTAGAGAAAGAGTTCTATTAGAAGTAGAAGTCATATTAGGGAAAGAGTCCTATTAGAATTATGAGTCCTACTAGAGAATGAGTCCTAATTAGAAGTAGGAGTTGGTTAGAAGTATGAGTCTTGAGTAAGAGTCCTATTAGGAGTTTGGGTTTAGAAGCCCTATAAATAGCCATGTATTCACCCTCTTTTCATCATGAATAGATCAATCTTTTAGCAACCTTTGAGCAGCAACTTGGAGAAAGGAACCCCTATAGAGTTCCAAGGAGGCCGATCCCCTATAGAGATCAACCCGAAGCTTAGAATCCATAAGGGTTCTAACACTTGGTATCAGAGCAGTGTTCTTAGTGTCTCGCTGCTCTTCCATAGCCATCCACCAGCCCTCCACAATCGCCCAGAGTAATTCCCACAATTTCTTAGAAGATCATCACCGAATTTCACCGTCATCTCCACCACCGTAAATCATCCTTTGATCTTCCTGTGAATTGCAATAGGTTCTGGTTATCTACCTTACTACTGCTGCAATTTAGTTATCCTTATTCAAAAAAATCCAAAAAATTCGTTCCTATATTGCTGCATAAACTTTTCGTCGTAAAGTTTTCATCTCTACAACGAAAGTTGCACTACAAAATTTCAGCCGCATAGCACTGTCTTTTTTTATCTTGCTACTGCATTTTTTCTATCCAAATCTCTATAAAATTTTTACGATGGCTTTGACACTTCCTAATAGTGGTTTTCCCTATGGTTTTGTTGAAAAATTCTCAAAATAAACCACTTATCTTTTACATCCAACATGTTGCACTTTAGATGTAAAAATCTACTATAGTACCTCTCCATGATCCTCAATTTTGCCGAACCTCTTGTTGTCATTTCTTTCTACGAAATTTTTAATAGCATTACCTCTCCCTTATCAGTAGATTCCCTTTGAGTTTTACTTGAATCTCTTTTGAAAATTTCTGGAAAAAATTACATCTTTACTGTTGAAATTTTTTTGGTGAAAAATCTGGTGTTACACCTTTGTCCTTTTTCTTTTCCATAATCTACCAAAACCTTGCCACCTTGCTACCACAAACTAAGATGTCTTTAGGGCATCCCTCTAGCCTTAAGATGCAGCCATCATAACCTAGTTTCATAACCCTAATAGCATCAAAAACCATAGCCCAAAACAGTAAACCATTACAGTCGAACCCTTCTATCACTGATCTATTGTCCGAACCTTCCACCACCCCATGCCATTAACCCATCAACAAAAAAAAGACAAAGGCATCTCTGATCTATAGGATATGCTATGGCTTCTCAAGATCCAATTGATACCAAATTTGAATCATGGGAATCTCGAATTGAATCACGGCTTGAATCGTGCTTGGAAGACAAATTGCACGCTTTATTTACAGAATTCAGAATTGGACAACCACTGAGTCCAACCAAATTACAGCAAGAAGAGAATTCAGAAAGGACCCTAGAGAAGGAGGGACAACCCTTGGACATGCTTCAACCATGCATGAGGGTGGACTTCCCACGATGGAAAGAAGGAGACCCGGTGGGGTGGATTTTGCGCGCCGAATATTACTTTCGCTACTACCGAACGTCGGATAATGCTATGGTGGAGATTGCTATCATCCACCTTGAAGGTGATGCTATTCAATGGTACAATTGGCTGGAATATAATCATGGGACTCCGACGTGGAATCAATTTAAGAATGTACTGCTGAACCGTTTTAGACCTACGAAGTATGAAAATATCGACGGCCAACTCGCAAAGATTCAACAAACCTCTATGATTCAAGAGTACCAAACCAGGTTTGAGAAGCTATTCTATCTTGCTCGTGATTGAACTGACCATCAATTGTTAGGAACATTCATCGAAGGACTCAAGCCAGAGATAAAAGGGGAAGTTAAGATGCGATAGCCCCGTACCATGATGGTTGTAATTTCTTTTCCCTGAATACAAGAAGAATGGCTCAACGAAGATGCTCAAAGGATGAGAACCACTCCTAGAACCTTAGCATATAAACCCCCTTCTGCTCCCAGCCATCCTTCACTGTCAAAAAAATTGACAAGAGAAGAACTACATGACCGATCAGCAAAAGGTCTTTTTTGGCATTATAACGAGCCGTGGAACCGCGATCATCGCTACAAAAGGGGCCTGTTAGAACCCTACACAGATTCTAAGCTTGGGGTTGATCTCTATAGGGGATCGGCCACCTTGAAACTCTATAGGGGTTCCTTCCTCCAAGTTGCTACTCAAAGGCTGCTAAAAGATTGATCTCTTCATTGATTAAAAGAGGATGAATACATGACTATTTATAGGGCTTCTAAGCCCCAACTCCTAATAGCACTCTTACTCAAGACTCCTACTTCTAACCAACTTCTAATTATGACTCCTTCTCTAGTAAGATTCCTAATTCTAATATGACTTTTTCCCTAATAGGACTTCTACTTCTAATATGACTCTTTTCCTAATAGGACTCCTACTTCTAATAGGACTCTTTTCCTAATATGACTCCTACTTCTAATAGAACTTTTTTCCTAATATAACTCCTACTTCTAATAGGACTCTTTCTCTAATAGGACTCCTTTTCTAAGAAGCAACCTAACCCTAACCTTGCCGGCCTCTTCACCTCTTTAATAGGGGTTGGCTAGATAAGATTTACATGAATGCCCTTATCAATGAAACTAAATTAGGACTCTCATAGCTAGAGTCTATGAGACCCATTCCCTCTTCAAATCAGCCTTGTCCTCGAGGCTGATGTTCCATGAATTATGGGAATTTGATCTTCAAGTCGTCGTAGTTCTCCTAAGTGGCATCTTCTGCTGGTAGGTTTGCCCACTGTATTAACACTTTAGTAGCAGGTCGTCATCGTCGAGTCATGATCCGTCGATCAATAATGGCACTTGGTTGGGTCTGGAGCTCTCCTTGGGTAGTTATATTCGATAGATGGTTTTGGGCTGTCTCGTATTGTCCCAACTTGAGCTTCAAACACAATACATGGAAGACTGGATGGATTCGGGAGCTGGTGGGTAAGTCCAATCTGTATGCTACTGCTCCGATATGCTCCAAGAAATATTTTAGGCTTTTATGGTTGGTCTTGACATGAAAGTGTCGCCCAATTAAGTACGGTCTCCATTTGGACACCGCATGCACAATCGCGAGCATCTCCTTGTCATAAATAGTCATCTTGAAATAGGAATGAGATAACGCCTTACTAGTATAAGCGAGGGGTCGGCCATCTTGCATTAGTACAGCACCAATTCCTGCTCCGGAGGCATCAGCTTCAGTAATAAAAGTCTTGTCGAAGTCGGGTAATGCTAGTACTGGCATTGTTATCATTGCAACTTTAAGTTCGTCAAAGGCAATGGTGGCTTTGTCCGACCATTGGAAAGCATCTTTTTTCAGCAAGGAAGTAAGGGGTGCACTGATCTTTCCATAGTCTTTTACGAACTTACGGTAGTAACCTGTTAAACCGAGAAAGCCACGTAGTGATTTTATATTCCTCGGGGTTGGCCTGTTCTGCATTGCTTTAATTTTGGAGAGTTCCACTATCACCCCTTCCTCTGATATGATATGCCCAAGATATTTCACTTTTTGTTGAAGAAAGCTACACATCATTTTTTTTATAAAAAGAACATGTTCTCACAAAATTGTCAAAACAAGTCGTAAGTGCTGAATATGACTTTCAAGAGAAGGGCTGTAAATAAGGATATCGTCAAAGAAAACTAGCACAAACTTTCGAAGATAACTCTGGAAAATATCATTCATAAGGCTCTGGAAGGTGGAGGGAGCATTGATGAGACCAAAGGGCATTACCAGAAATTCATAGTGACCGTTGAGCGTTCGAAAGGCAATTTTCGGTATGTCTTCTTCGCACACTCGTATTTGATGATACCCGGATCAAAGGTCCAACTTTGTGAAGACTCGTACTCCCTTTAATTCATCAAGCAATTCATCTACTACTGGAATAGGATACTTGTCCTTGACGGTTATGTCGTTGAGAGCTCGGTAATCAACGCACATTCGCCATGTTCCGTCTTTCTTTCGTACGAGGAGCACTGGTGAAGAGTAGGGGCTGCAACTTGGCCGAATAACTCCTGTTTCAAGCATCTCTTTTACAATCCTTTCTATTTCATCTTTTTGGAGATGTGGATACCGATATGGTCGAGTATTTGCTGGAGGTTTCCCTGGAAGAATCGGTATACGATGATCGTGCCGGCGGTTAGGAGGTAGGCTGCGTGGTTCATCAAATATATCTGAAAATTCAGCAAGCAAGGGAAGTAGGTTTGGATCTTCAAATTTGGTTGGCTCTCCCTTAGATTGCTACTCAAGTTGTACCAAAAAGCCACTACATGCTTTGTGCAAAACTTTCTCCATTCATTGTGTGCAAATTGTCGTTACGTCGCCCCCACGTTTCTCATACAGTATCACCTATTTCCCCTTGCTGTAAAATTTCATAATTAATTTCAAAAAATTCTAGGAAATATCACTTAATGTTGTCAACCATTCGATGCTAAGCACGGCTTCATAATCATTGAGAGAGAGGAGAAAAAAATCTGCAATTATCTCTTAGTCCTGCAGCAATAGTTTCACCCGTGGGCACTTACGATCATACTTCAGAATTCGTTCATCTGTGATTTTAACATCGAACCTGCCACAATTCTCAATAGGTAAGGCCATCCGGACAGCAACTTTGCTGTTCATAAAATTATTAGTGCTCCCGGTGTCAATAAGAGCGGTGATCGGTTGTTGCTTCAGAAATCCTCCCACTTTCATTGTTTGCGGGTTCGCGTAACCGGCAAGGGCATGCATCGTAATATCAATTGGCTGTTGTTCTTCATCCGTGACCTCTTCCTCATGCTCCTGGACCTCCTCCTTCATGTATTCAAGAGGTTCAATCAATAGGAAGCAACCCTTTTTGCAGCGATGATCGTGGTTCCACGGCTCATCGCAATGCCAACAAAGACCCTTTGCTGATCGGTCACGTAGTTCTTCTCTTGTTAATTTTTTAGGCAGTGAAGGATGGCTGGGAACAGAAGGGGGTTTATATGTTGAGGTTATAGGAGTGGTTCTCATCCTCCGAGCATCTTGGTTGAGTCGTTCTTCTTGTATTCAGGCAAAAGAAATCGTAGCCATCACGGTACGGGACTGTCGCGCCTTAACTTCCCCTTTTATCTCTGGCTTGAGTCTTTCGATAAATGTTCCTAATAATTGACAGTTAGTCCAATCACGAGCAAGGTAGGATAGCTTCTCAAACCTGGTTTGGTACTCTTGAATCGTAGAGGTTTGTCGAATCTTTGCGAGTTGGCCGTCGATATTTTCATACTCCATAGGTCCAAAATAGTTCAGCAGTGCATTCTTAAATTGATTCAATGTCAGAGCCTCATGATTATATTCTAGCTAATTGTACCATTGAATATCATCTCCTTCAAGGTGGATGACAGCAATCTCTACCATAGCATTATCCGACATTCGGTAGTAGCGAAAGTAATGTTCTGCGCGCGAAATCCACCCCGCTGGGTCTCCTTCTTACCATCGTGGGAACTCCACTCTCATGCGTGGCTGAAGCATGTCTGAGGGCTATCCCTCCTTCTCTGGGGTCCTTTCTAAATTCTCTCCTTGTTGCAGTTTGGTTGGACTCGATGGTTGTCCAATTCTGAATTCTGCAAACAAAGCATGTTATTTGTCTTCCAAGCGCGATTCAAGCCATGATTCAATCCGAGATTCCCATGCTTCAAATTTGGCATCAATTGGATCTTGAGAAGCCATAGCATATGTCTATAGATCAGAGATGCCCTTGTCTTTTTTCTGTTGATGGGTTAATGGCATGGGGTGGTGGAAAGTTCGGACAATAGATCGGTGATTGAAGGGTTCAGCTACAATGGTTTACTATTTTGGGCTGTAGTTTTTGATGCCGTTAGGGTTATGAAACTAGGTTATGATGGCTGCATCTTGAGGCTAGAGGGATGCCCTAAAGAAATCTTGGCTTGTGGCAGCAAGGTGGCTAGGGTTTGGTAGGTTACAGAGAAGAAAAAAGGACAAAGGTGCAATACCAGATTTTTCGCCGAAAAAATTCCAGCAGTAAAGATGTAATTTTTTTCAGAAATTTTCTAAAGAGATTCAAGTAAAACTCAAAGGGGATCTACTAATAAGGAAGAGGTAATACTGTAAAAAATTTCATAGGAAGAAACGACAGCAAGAGGTTTCGCAAAATTGAGAATCACGGAGAGGTATTATAGCAGATTTTTACGTCTAAAGTGTAGCAGTTTGGACGTAAAAGATAAGTGATTTATATTAAGAATTTTCCAACAAAACTAAAGGAAAACCACTGTTAGGAAGTGTCAAAGCCACCGTAAAAATTTTATAGAGATTTGGATAGAAAAAACATAGTAGCAAGATAAAAAAAATAGTATTATGCAGTTGAAATTCTGCAGTGCGACTTTCGTTATAGAGATGAAAACTTTACGATGAAAAGTTTATGCAGCAATATAGGAACGAATTTTTTGGATTTTTTGAATAAGGATAACTAAATTGCAGCAGCAGTAAGGTAGATAACTAGAACCTGTTGCAATTCACGGGAAGATCAAAGGATGATCTACAGTGGTGGAGATGACAGCGGAATTCAGCGATGATCTTCTAAGCAATTGTGGTAATTGCTTTGCGCGGTTGTGGAGGGCTGGTGGATAGCTGTGGAAGGGCAGCGAGACACCAAGAACGCTGCTCTGATACCAAGTGCTAGAACCCTCCGTGGATTCTAAGCTTAGGGTTGATCTCTATAGGGGATCGGCCTCCTTGGAACTCTATAGGGGTTCCTTCCTCCAAGTTGCTGCTCAAAGGCTGCTAAAAGATTGATCTCTTCATTGATTAAAAGAGGATGAATACATGGCTATTTATAGGGCTTCTAAGCCCCAACTCCTAATAGCACTCTTACTCAAGACTCCTACTTCTAACCAACTTCTAATTATGACTCCTTCTCTAGTAAGATTCCTAATTCTAATAGGACTTTTTCCCTAATAGGACTTCTACTTCTAATAGGACTTTTTTCCTAATAGGACTCCTACTTCTAATAGGACTCTTTTCCTAATAGGACTCCTACTTCTAATAGGACTCTTTTCCTAATAGAACTCCTACTTCTAATAGGACTCTTTCTCTAATAGGACTCCTTTTCTAAGAAGCAACCTAACCCTAACCTAGCCGGCCTCTTCACCTCTTTAATAGGGGTCGGCTAGATTGGATTTACATGAATACCCTTATCAATAAAACTAAATTAGGACTCTCATAGCTAGAGTCCTAACAGGGTCGCCTCCTATTGATTGAACCTCTTGAAGATATGGAGGAGGAGGTCCAAGAGCATGAGGAAGAGGTCACGGATGAAGAACAGCAGTCAATTGATATTACGATGCATACCCTTACCGGTTATGCGAACCCGCAAACAATGAAAGTGGGAGGATTTCTAAAGCAACAACCGATCACCGTTCTTATTGACACCGGGAGCACTAATAATTTTATGAACTACAAGGTTGCTATTTGGATAGCCTTACCTATTGAGAATTGCAGCAAGTTTGATGTTAAGGTCGCAAATGGATGAATTTTGAAGTGTGATCATAGGTGCCCATGGGTGAAACTATTGATGCAGGAACAAGAGATAATTACAGATTTTTACCTCTTCCCTCTTGATGATTATGAGGCCGTGCTTAGCATCGAATGGTTGACGACATTAGGTGATAATTTTTTAAAATTAATTATGAAATTTTACAGTAAGGGGAAACAAGTGATACTGTGCGGGAAACATAGGGGCAACGTAATGACGATTTGCACACAACGAATGGAGAAAATTTTACATAAAGCATGCAGCGACTTTTTGGTACAACTTGAGAAGTAATCTAAGGGAGAGCCAACCAAATTTGAAGATCCAAACCTACTTCCCTTGCTTGCTGAATTTTCATATATATTTGATGAACCACGTAGCCTACCTCCTAACCGCCGACATGATCATCGTATACTGATTCTTCCAGGCAAACCTCTAGCAAATACTCGACCATATCGGTATCCATATCTCCAAAAAGATGAAATAGAAAGGATTGTAAAAGAGATACTTGAAACAGGAGTTATTCAGCCAAGTTGCAGCCCCTACTCTTTACCGGTGCTCCTCGTACAAAAGAAAGATGGAACATGACGAATGTGCGTTGATTACTGAGCTCTCAACGGCATAACCGTCAAGGACAAGTATCCTATTCTATTAGTAGATGAATTGCTTGATGAATTAAAGGGAGCATGAGTCTTCACAAAGCTAGACCTTTGATCCAGGTATCATCAAATACGAGTGTGCGAAGAAGACATACCAAAAACTGCCTATCGAGCGCACAACGATCACTACGAATTTTTGGTAATACCTTTTGGTCTCACCAATGCTCCCTCCACCTTCCAGAGCCTTATGAATGATATTTTCAAGAGTTATCTTTGAAAGTTTGTGCTAGTTTTCTTCGACGATATCCTTATTTATAGTCCTCTTGAAAGTCATATTCAGCACTTACAACTTGTTTTAACAATTTTGTGAGAACATGTTCTTTTTGTCAAAAAAATGAAGTATAGCTTTCTTCAACAAAAGGTGGAATATCTTCGGCATATTATATCAAAGGAAGGGGTGGTAGTGGACCCCTCCAAAATTGAAGCAATGCAGAACTGGCCGACCCTAAGGAACATAAAATCGCTGCGCAGCTTTCTCGGTTTAACAGGTTACTACCGTAAGTTCGTGAAAAACTATGGAAAGATCAGTGCACCCCTTACTTCCTTACTAAAAAAAGATGCTTTCCAATGGTCGGACAAAGCCACCACTGCCTTCGACGAACTCAAAGTCGCAATGATAACAACACCAGTACTAGCGTTACCCGACTTCGGCAAGACTTTTATTATTGAAGCCGATACCTCCGGAGTAGGAATTGATGCTGTACTAATGCAAGATGGTCGCCACCTCACTTATACTAGTAAGGCATTATCTCCTTCCCATCTTAAGAAGACTATTTATGATGAGGAGATGCTCACGATTGTGCATATGGTGTCCAAATGGAGACCGTACTTGATCGGGCGATGCTTTCAAATCAAAAGCAACCATAAAAGCCTAAAATATTTCTTGGAATAGAAGATATCTTCCCCTGAGCAGCAAAAATGGGTAACAAAGCTTCTTGGATATAATTATGAAATAACTTACAAAAAGGGGAAAGATAATGTTATTACAGATGCGCTTTCGCGACTACCCGAGCAAACTGAATTTTTGGCTGTTTCACTTCCGACTAGTGACTTCCTTGAGGATATTAGAAGGAAATGGCAAGATAATCCAGAAACGAGTAAAATCATAAAAAATTTGGAGGAAACACCAAGCTCCATGGCTCATTATAGTTGGGACTCAAAGGACTTGCGATATAAAGGATGCATTATGCTTGTGCCAAATTCTACTTGCATAAAGATCATCCTTCAAGAGATGCATTCCACACCTATGGTCGGACACTCCAGGTTCCTTAAAACCTATAAAAGAATTAAGCAAAATTTTTATTGGATAGGGATGAAAAATATTATTACTGAATTTGTAGCACAATGTGATTTATGTCAACGACACAAAGGTGAGACAATGGCAAGTCCCGGAAAGTTGCAACCTCTACCCATCCCAGAATCAATATGAACTAATATATCAATGGATTTTATCAAAGGGCTTTCCTCATCACAAGGAAAAGATACAATTTTTGTCTTAGTTGATCGCCTTACAAAGTATGCTCACTTTTGTACCATCTGTAATCCCTACGCTACTTCTAGTATTGCTCGAATCTTTATAGAGAATATTGTAAAATTATATGAGATGCCGAGATCTATTGTAAGTGATCATGATAGGGTCTTCACGAGCAAATTTTGGATAGAGTTATTCTAGATATAGGGCACTAAATTAAAGATGAATACGGCATATCACCCACAAACCGACGACCAAACTGAAGTGGTGAACAGGTATTTGGAGACATACCTTAGATGCTTCACCAGTGACCGACCAAAAGAATGGACAAAGTGGCTTCCCTGGGCCGAGTGGTGGTATAATATAACTTATCATTCCTCCATAAAATTGACTCCCTATGAGGCCATGTATAGCTGACCCCCCCTGTAATTCCAAAATATGTGTTGGGCACCTCTAAAGTAGAACAAGTAGACATGGAACTACAAGACAGAGACAAAATGCTGAAGTTGCTAAAAGATAATCTCACTACAGCACAAGCAAGGATGAAACAACAATATGATCAACACAAAGGTAAAAGAGAATTTTCAGTAGGAGATTGGGTCTTCCTATGGCTCCAGCCATACAAGCAAACATCAATCCAAACTAGAGCATCTATGAAGCTTTCACCTCGGTTCTATGGATGCTACCAAATTTTGGAGCGTATCGGAGTAGTAGCATATAGATTGGACTTACCCGTCAGCTCCCGAATCCATCCAGTCTTTCATGTATCGTGTTTGAAGCTCAAGTTGGGATAATATGAGACAACCCAAAGCCATCTACCAAATATAACTATCCAAGGAAAGCTCCAGACCCAACCAAGTGCTATTATTGATTAACGGATCATGACTCGACGATGACGACCTGCTATTGAAGTGTTAATACAGTGGGCAAACCTACCATCAGAAGATGCCACTTAGGAGAAATATGACGACTTGAAGATCAAATTTTTAGAATTCATGGAATGTCAGCCTCGAGGACAAGACAGATTTGAAGAGGACGGTTCTGTTAGGACTCTAGCTATGAGAGTCCTAATTTAGTTTCATTGATAAGGGTATTCATGTAAATTCTATCTAGCCGACCCCTATTAAAGAGGTGAAGAGGCCGGCTAGGTTAGGGTTAGGTTGTTTCTTAGAAAATGAGTTCTATTAGAAATAGGAGTCCTATTAGAGAAAGAGTCCTATTAGAAGTAGGAGTCCTATTAGAGAGAGACTCCTATTAGAAGTAGGAGTCCTATTAGAGAAAGAGTCCTATTAGGGAAAGAGTCCTATTAGAATTAGGAGTCCTACTAGAGAAGGAGTCCTAATTAGAAGTATGAGTTGGTTAGAAGTAAGAGTCTTGAGTAAGAGTCCTATTAGGAGTTGGGGTTTAGAAGCCCTATAAATAGCCATGTATTCACCCTCTTTTTATCATAAATAGATCAATCTTTTAGCAGCATTTGAGCAACAACTTGGAGGAAGAAACCCCTATAGAGTTCCAAGGAGGCCGATCCCTTATAGAGATCAACCCTAAACTTAGAATCCGCAAGGGTTCTAACATCAACTCCCTTACAGCTCTCTTCTTTTGACCAGCATAGGAGGTAACCCTTATAAGGCCTCTCACTCCTCTCTTAGTCTAGAACACACTTAAAGCTTAGAGGAAAGATTTTGACACTGTTTCAACAGAGTTTTTTCTTTTTCTTTCTCAGTTCTAGACACCCTTTCAACCATGAATGAGAGGGGTATTTATAAGCCTCAAGAGGATACAAATTTGGAGCCCAAATTTGAATCACTTTTAGTTTTCTCGGTGCTGGCAATGCCATCGCCTGTCAGTGGCGGTGCCACCGCTTGTTAGTCTGACACTGACAGTGCATTGGGTGGTGCCATCACCTGGTCTCTCGGCCACTGGGCAGTGCCACCGCCCCAGCCCAACAGTGCCACTGCCTGGGCTCTTTCAACTTCACTAGTTGGGCCTTAAACTCGGCCCAAACCAATCCGTTATCGGGCCCAATTGGCCCCTACTTAGGTTATAGGATTAACACATAATCCTAACCTAAATTAACATGCTAACTATGAAATTAAGGATATTTCCTAAGCTATTACAAAGTCCAACAAGTCAAGAGTTCCGACGAGCTTTCGGTGAACTTTCGACGGTCTTCCAACGAACCCTCAGAAACCATTTTGCGGACTCTCGGCAAGCTCCTGGACTTCATGATGATCTTGGCGAGTTCCAACTAGCTTCTTTGGCAAGCTCCGATCTTTCTTGGCAAGCTCCGCAAACTTCCGACAAACCTTCCGACGAACTTCCGAAAACCCTTCGACAAGCTCCCTACTCATTCTCGACTAGTTCCGACAGCACTCGCAATGAATCTTTAGACTTCCGTCAAACTCTTGAACTCCCAACGATCCATCACACATATCTTCCGGCACTTTGTTTCACTTTACATCTTCATCGTTATCATAGTTAATCCTACACACACACAAACAAAACTCTACTTCGATCTAGATAATTATTATAATGTGAATTGATATTCTGTTGCTTGGCACGTCATTGGTCGGTGCTTCGTCCGATACTTCGGCGCATCATCCTCTCTTATGTTTTATTGCCCAATCAGTGGTTGACCTCCGTAACCCTAATATCCTTGGCGCAACTCTACTCTTCTTGGCCTGATGCTCGACATACAAAGCCTTCTGTCGATTTTCGACCAAACCTCTGGCTCGACATCCAATATCCTGACATGATCACCTTGCGCAACATCAAATCCTCCAGCGTCAACTGTCTAATCCTGATCGATAGTAGACCTGCGTAACTCAAAACATAGTTAGACAATAAAACATAATCAATTAGTTTCATTATCAAAATCCAAGATTCAACAGACACCTCCTTATACACCACAGCTTAATGGTGTATCAGAAAGGAGGAATCACACACTTTAGACATAGTGCATTCCATGATAAGTTTCGTGACATACCCATCTCATTCTGGGAATCTGCCATAAAGACCACAGCTTACATTCTGAATAGAATTCCAACTAAGTCAGTAGTGTCTACTCCATATGAGATATGAAATGGGAAGAAGCTCGATCTTAAGGTTGTTAAGATTTGAGGTTGCCCTGCCCACGTCAAGAGACACAACCCCAACAAGTTGGAATCCAGGATGGAATGATGCAAGTTTGTGGGATACCCCCAAGGAAACTTGTGGGTATTATTTCTATCACCTTGAGGGCCAAAAGGTCTTTGTAGCTAAGAGAGCAGTGTTCCTTGAGAAGGAACACATTCTTGGTAGAGAAAATGGGAGCATGATAAAGTTCAGCGAGGTTGATGAACTTAGCTCAAGCACCATTCCATAACCAGAGTCTGTTCAGGTACCTAGCACATAAGTTCCAACTTTATATAGGTCCGGTAGAGTATTTCATCCTGTTGAGAGATATGTGGGATATATCAGAAGAGAGGATACTGAGGATATTGATCCTCAGACCTACGAGGAGGTTGTTATAATTCTATATACTCCAATAAGGTTTGGAACCTAATTGTTGCACCCGAGGGTATTGTACCCATTGGCTACAAGTGGATCTTCAAAAAGAAGATTGGAGTAGATGGAAAGGTAGAAACCTATAAAGCAATGCTAGTGGCTAAGGAGTATCGTCAAAGGCAAGGTGTTTACTATGACAAAACTTTCTCACCCGTAGCCATGCTAAAATCCATCTGAATTCTATTAGCTATTGTAGCACACTATGATTATGAGATTTGGCCGATGGATGTCAAAACTGCATTCCTCAATGGCAACCTCGAAGAGGAGGGCTATATGATATAGCCTGAGGGATTCGTGTCCAGGGATAACCTAAACAAGGTGTGCAGATTGCTTAGGTCCATCTATGGACTAAAGCAAGCTTTCCAAAGTTGGAACATAAGATTTGATGAGGCGATCAAATCTTATGACTTCGTTAAGAATGAAGATGAGCCTTGTGTGTATAAAAAGGTAAGTGAGAGCGCTATCACCTTTTTGGTACTGTATGTGGATGACATCATGATCATTCGAAATGATGCAGGAATGCTCTCCACAGTAAAGACTTTGCTATCTAGGCACTTCTCCTTGAAGGACTTAGGGGAAGCATCCTGCGTATTGGGGATATGGATCTATAAAGATAGATCCAAGAGGATACTTGACTTGTCCTAGTCTAGGTACATAGACACCATTGTCAAAAGGTTTGGCATAAAAAATTTCAAGAGAGATCTTATACCAATGAGACATGGAATATCACTTTCTAGGAGTATGTCCCTAAAGACTCCTAAAGAAAGGACACACATGGATAGGATATCATATGCCTCAGTGATAGGATCTATCATGTATGCTATGCTATGTACTAGGCCTGATATAGCACACACTTTAAGTGTCACGAGCAGGTATTAAGCAGATCCAGGCTTGGAGCACTAGAAAACAGTAAAATACATCCTTAAGTACTTAAGAAGGACTAAGGATCTCTTACTAGTATATGAAGGCAATAGCCTCAGGGTTGAGGGCTACATGGACTCGAGCTTATAGTCTGATATCGATGATAGCAAGTCTAATTTAGGATATGTATTTACCCTGAATGAAGGAGCAGTATGCTGGAAGAGTTCTAAGCAAGACACTACTGCTGACTCGACCACAAAGGCATAATACATTATTGCGGCAAAGGCAGCAAAGGAGAGAGTCTGGATGAAGAAGTTCGTCATAGAATTGGGAAACATATCGAACAACAAGAAGATGATTCCCTTATATTGTGACAACTATGAGGTGATTACTCAAATAAGGGAACCCGGGTCTCATCAAAAGTATTCTGAGGAGGTTCCAACTTATTAGAGAGATCGTGGCCCAAAGAGATATAGTAGTGGAAAGAGTTCCATCCAAAGATAACATTATAGGTCCACTAACCAAGCCATTATCTCAAATTGTCTTTGAGAGTCACAGGGGGCCTAATGGAGATCAGGCACATAAGTGATTGGCTTTAGGTCAAGTTGGAGATTGCTAGTTATAGGTGCCCTACAAGCCAATCACATGAGTGATGACACTTGTGACTTGACATGCACTTTTTTTTTTACTTATTATTAGATATTTTATCACTTTATCTTGTGTGTTACATATATTGTGATGTCCTTGGATCTGTGCAATGAGAATCAGATCGTGATAAGATCACAATAATAAGACTGATTCACCTTTAAATGTAGACCCTAAATAATCTCGATCATAAGTTACTCAAAAGGGACATCGAGATAACCCGATAGACTAGTGTGCTGTATACATGTCCATATGATGGAGGTAATTGGTCTCATATCTACTCGTGTAGAGACACTAAGGATATAGTATAGGTGCTCGTTGGAGAATGAGTTCACTGATTGATCCACTTACGGAATATTGGATGGTTATTGATACCTCATGTCAGACAGCGATTCCGTAGTCCTAGTAGTGTATCTGGTCCTTAGACTTAAGATACCAAGGATGTCCTATATGAGTACTCCACTCTTTGATACCGGACTTATAGGTTTGGAAGTCCCAGATCTAGTATAACCGGTTACTGGGAGTGGTAGCCAATCATACGAGGGCTATTGAGTGTCAATAGAGAAAAATTCACTCTCAGTAACATAAGAGGAATATTCCATGTATTCTTGCTTGAACAAATCCTTAGCCAAGGTTATTCGGATTGAGAGAGAAAGAGTTCTCTGAGAGAATCCGATAAGAGCGAGACTCGAGGAGAGATCGTATGGACCTGATAGCACCATACCCGGTATAGGGTCTCTGGGATATTAGATGGATGAGGGACTATAAATACATGGTAACTGAGGACAGATAAGTCCAAAGGATTGGATTCCCTTGTATCATCTGGGGACTACGACGTAGTGGCCTAGTACGTCCATAGTCAATGAGTCAGGTGAATTATTATAGAGATAATAATTCACTAAGTCAGAAGGAGTTCTGACAAGTATGACTCATGGCCAGCTCGATATTAGGCCTAGAGGGTCACACACATATAGTAGGTGTTGCAACAAGTAGAGGTTCAGATATGAGATATCCGCCAGAGCCCCTATCTTATTGGATATCCAATAAACCCCTGAATTATTGGATCCTAAGATGAGATCCAATAAAAGCTAATAAGAGATTATTGGGTAGAGACCCATTAATCTAAGAGGCTTGGGTAATTGGATAGAGATCCAATACCTAATAGGGTAGGATCCATTAGGGTTTACAGGGGGCCTCTATAAATAGGAGGGAATTGAAGGCCCATAGGTTGGGGTACTCTCAATAGTCACCTTCTATTCTCCTCTGCCCAAGAGAGGAGCATCGTCGTAGTCTCTGCCGTGTGGATACCATTAGAAAGGAGGACGCTTGACCTTCTTCATCCTCTCCTACAGATCTGTAGGGATTCAGGGATATACGATCTCCCTAGGTACTTTCTTTTACACATGTAGTTTTCACTGATTTATTTTTAAAGTGCACTGATCTTCGCACGACGACGAAACCTTTTATGAAAATCCAAAGTTTTTATTTTCTGTTCTTCCGCTGCGTATGAGATGTCACCCCCTTGGATTTCCCAACATGACCGGGATTATTTAGGATCTGTGTTTAAAGGTGAATCAATCTCATTATCATGATCTCATCACGATCTGATTTCCATTGCACAGATCCAAGGATATCACAATATACATCCAGATAATGTGAGAAAATGTCAATAATCATAAGCAAAGAGATTGATGCAGCATATTATATGTGCAATCACTCACGTGATTGGCTTGTAGGACACCTATAACTAGCAAAAGCAGCCTTCTACAAGTTGCCAAGAGCAGGGGGAGGGGGGGGGGTGAAAGGGGGCAGGGAGGACCACACCCCTATTTCTCACTCCCACCACACTCTTTGTTCTGATTGTGCGCATAGACCTTGCTTGAATGGGGTGATGCAGGGGAAAGTTGCACCACCATCGCCCAGTTGCTCGAGGTGAGGACACCTCCCTTTCCTACTCTACATGTGCAGAACAGGGACACCACCGCCACCTAGCAGTTCACCCGCCGACTCTCCTCCTCTGTTCAAGAAGAAGAGCAGAAAAGGCAACCCCAATTCTTGCTCTCTGTGCATGTAGAACAGGGGAGAACTGCTGCCTAGTAGCCACACCCTCTCGACCTCTCATAGTTGTTATCGGATCTGCAGCCCAAGGTGGGGAGGAAGCACACCACCGTGGCCTTCACCACTAAAGAACCCGGAATCAGTGCAGCCACGCAGAACCACCCCTGGGGCTCCCTTAATCTCCTCCTCCTTTGTTCACCGATCATGATGCAGAGGATGGGGAGCGATGGGCCTTCTCTGTTCTAGAAGAGGAGCAGAGGAAAGGGGGCGGTGAAGAGGAATAGCAGCCTTCGTCACCGATTACCGTCACCAAAGCACCGAATACCCCAGTCACAGTTCTTATGTAAACCTAACAAAGATGAGTTAGGTATTTATAGCTCCCAAATATCTTCAAAAATAGAGCCAAAAAGTTTCATCTCGGGTTATTGGAGTATTAGTGGTATTACCGTTAGTTTTGAGTGATACTACCACCTGACACCCTCTGCACTAGTGGTACTAGCGCTAGTTTAAGTAGCACTACCACCTAACACAACCTAAAAGATTGTGTCCGAGTGGTACTATCGCTAGTCTAAGTGATACCATTGTTTGACACTAGATAGTACCACCGCCTAACACTGCCTTGGAGACCGAGCTTCTAGTAGTATCACCACCTAGTCTGATAGTACTATGACATAGGAGTGCCTAATTTGCTACAATCTGCTCATGTTGACCTTGCTAATGCTATGTATATTTTCAGCCCACAATGTTGCCTCAAAGTCTTCAACTCAGCCTATGACAGCTCATGAGCATATTCTCTACACTATGCTAAAGTTATTTTAATACACTTTTCTTCATGACTAAGAAACACATTAATGGAATTAGTTAATAGCTCTAAAACATTTAATCTCAAAATTCCCTATGCATGAAGGGTTGTTTCATGCACAACTATTTATTTTGGTATTTTAGGGTTAGAGAAGGGTTTAGAAAATTGAAGATATTGGCAGAAGCACTCTTGGAGCTCTCTCAAAACTCTATTGAGTCCTTTTGTACTGTTATGTATCCTCGTTTAATTTCCCTAAGGTGGTGAAATTTTTTATATCCCTATATGATTTTAAATCTGGTGGTGAATTATTTTTATGATTATGTTAAAGTATTTTCGTGAGATTGTTCTTTTCTGTCTAAAGAACTTATTCCAGCAAATACCGTTATACTCTCGACTTTTCTCTCAAAATTCATTCTATATCGCTCCCATATCATACCATCTCTTGACCTAACTTTAGGTCACTAAATTGGCCTTCCATTAGGTCTAATTCAATCTGATCTAGGCCCAATGGGCTCTTAACCAAGTTAGCATGGTTACACCTAAAACTAACTCAATTAAAACCTAATCTATTTCGATCAAGACAATCGATTATAAATAAGAATACTATATTGTTCAGCATGTCATTAGTTAATCTAAACTCTTGGTACATCATGCTTGCCTTCGGCTTATTGCTCGATCCATCGACGTGTTGACTCCCATAACATTCAAACTTGACACAATGTCCGATCCTTTTAGCCCGATACCTAATTTATAACTTTGGCCTAACATCTGATTCTTCTGCTTCAATCGATTTGCCTTCCCATAATCGAAGTTAATCCTGTATCACTTTTTTCAAATACAAATTAGATCATAACTTATCAATTGATTTCATTATCAAAATCCAAAATTCAATAGTGATAGCTTTAAGAATAATAATTTTATCCTTTGTATAAATTCATCTAATTTATACATATTTATTGCTTAGTAGTGGCCTAAAATAATTTCACTTCTTCTCGATCACATACATCACTGATAAGATTTGTGGAAAGATACACCATACAATATGCATAATATACTTTAAGGAATATCTCCTTTATAGTAAATAAAAATAGTTTATTTGCACTATAATTTTTTTTTGTAAGTAAATGTAATTAGATTTAGTATGAAGTTTGTAGGAAATAGCTTTGTCTATATAAGCCATAGACTAAAGCCTATGATCTCTTAGAGCAGTCTAAGAGAATGCATCCCACCTCAGAAAGGTGGAATGGCCTCACTCCACCAGACTCATCTCCAAGAGTAGTCAAACAAAAAAATAGTCATGATTACATATATTATAGACTATGACACTTTACTATAGGCAACAAATAGCAAAATGTAATAGCCAACCATTCCTAGATAATCTGTGAATACATCACATTATCGAAGCATAGAATTATACAATACAGCAACCTCATTCGAGAAAACATTAAAGAATTATAAAATTGAATCTGATAAAGATCTCTTTTCTCTACTTGTTAAATGCCTCATTTCCAGATCCTACTCCATACATGATCTTGAGTCTTATGGCATCCCAACTCTGTTAGTGCTTGGTTTATTTTTTCTATTGAATAATTCATCTATCTTAAGGTAGAGGACAAAAATAATGACTATTAATTCCATATTACTGGTATATATGCTTCGAATAGTATGCATGAAAGAAATGCTCTATGGACTGATCTAACTAACAATGCAAATAACTGTTTTACAATGCCTTGGATTGTTCTAGGTGACTTTAATAATGTTTGGTACACAAATAAAAAAGTAGGGGGTAAACCACTTTCAGAAAGCCAGCTTCAGAATTTTAATGATTACATAGATACTGTTGCATTGATTAACATGAAATCTGTAGGGGATTGGCTTTCATGGAGTAATAAAGGTGCTGTCCACAAGAAAATAATGGATTGACTCGACAGGTGTTTAATTAATCAAGCATGGCTAATAGTTTATCCTGATTCACTTCTGGAGTATGGTGTTTAGTTATTCTCCAATCACTCTTCAATGTATATACATGCAGCCAAAGCAACACCCAAAGGCAAGAAACCATTTAGATTCTTTAATATGTGGAGTACTCATCCTCAGTTCCTCAAGATTATCATATCAGTTTAAAATGTTATTATGCAAGGTTCTCCTCCGTACATTTTATGTCAGAAGCTAAAAGCATATAAAACAACACTTGAGGAGTGGAATACAAACACCATTGACAATATTATGACCTGGGTCCACTTAAGCAAAATGGAGCTAATGGCAGTGCAACAAGAGCTGCATTTGTAATCCCTTGATGAGAATCTTATTTACAAAGAGACAGAAGCTAGGTATCAATTCATGCAAGCCTTAAAGCAGAGGAAAGTTTTGCAAAACAGAAATCTCGATAGCACTAACTTACTCTAGGGGATTCCAACACTAAGTGTTTCTATGGTGCCATTGTTACTGGAAGGGCCATTAACTGCATCAAGAAATGTAAAGATAAAGACGGTCATCTTATTGAGAATTTGGGTGAGGTTAAAGCACACACTGAATAATTTTTTTATTCTCTACTCAATCAAGAGGAGCAGCCTAATAATATTCATGTGAAACCTATTAGAAAGCTTGATTTGGTTGTCATCACAATTCTCAATGCACCAATTATATATGAAGAAATTTTAAGAGTTGTCTTTAAGTCACCGAAGCACAAAAGCCCTGGTCCAGACGGATTTTCAACTGAATTTTATCAAATTGAATGACCTATAATTGGTAATGGCGTGATTAAAGCTTGTTAGCATTTTTTCTCTTCAGGTCATATTCTTAAAGAGATAAATTGTACCTTTATCTCTATAGTTCCGAAGAATGCAGGACCTGATTCACTAGAGCACTACAGGCCCATTTCATTATGTAAATTTATTTATAAAATCATATCTAAGTTGCTTGCAGATCGAATGCAATAGATTATGCACAAGATCATTAGTCCTGCTCAGGCTGTTTTCATTATAAGGAAAAAGTATACATCACAATGTTCTTCTTGCTAATGACTTGGTCAAGGATCTACACTCCAAATCAAGAGGGACAAAAATATATTTTAAGGCTGACTTACGAAAAGCATTTGATTCAATTAATAAATACTTTATCTACAAGATACTCCTCAGTATGAGCTTCCCTCAACAATGGATTAATTGGATTCAATACTATTTGGAAATTCTAAAATTTTTTGCTCTCTTTAATAGTTCACCTATTGGCTTTTTCGAGAGCACGAATGGCATACGACAAGGAGATCCACTTTCTCCATAACTTTTTACAATTATAATAGGACTCAGTTGTATGTTGGAAGAGGCAGTCTTTGATGGTAGCATTAAGGTACCTCATGCTGGTTCTATTTATATATCTCACATAACATTTGCAGATGATATTATTATATTTCTTTGCAATGACTTTACTTCAGTGAGGAATTTGGCTACTATTCTGAAAGATTTTGATTTGGTTTCTGGCCTTCAACTAAATCATGCAAAAAGTAAAGTCTATACAGGTCCTTGCATTGCAGATAAAGACTTTATTATACAAACTTTGGGGGTTAGCGAGAGTAGTCTGCTAATTCCTTATATGGGTCTTTCACTCATATCCACTGGCATTCACAAAATCCACTGTCAGCCTATCTTGTAAAAAATAAAGAATAAAATTTTCTCTTAAAAAACTAGACTTCTTTCCAAAGTAGGACGACTTGAACTTATCCGATCTGTATTGTTCTCTTACTTTATTTATTAGTCTAATATATTTCTTCTACCTATTGGACTTCTTCAGGATATTGAAAGACTATTTAAAAACTTTTTTTGGAATGGCACAAATGATAAGGCTGTTAGGGATCGAGCGGCACTAAGAGGGGGGGGGTGAATTAGTGCAGCGGATTAAAAGCGTACTCTTGAAACCGATTTTGTAAAAACACACATTCGTAGGAAGATCTCGATTTGGCGAAAGAGAACTTGAAAGTAATTGCTTGCGTAAAGGAAATAACTATGAACTAAATAACTTGCAGCAAAGTAAAGAAATGCTTCAAGAATGTAAACACTCACACATTCATCGACACAAAGATGTATAGTGGTTCGATCAAATGACCTACATCCACTCTTGAAGCCTTTACGATGAGGCTCCGCTCTTCCACTAGCAATTCCTTTGAAGGGGAAGGATCAAACACCCCTTTTACAACCCTTTACAAGATGTTCACACTTGTACAAGATCTCTCAAGAAAAGGAAGAAGGTGAACTTAGCAAAACAAGACTTTTCAAAACTCTTCACAAGCTCAAGACTTAGAATTTTTGCTCAAAAGGGTTCCCTTTCAGCTGGGAAAGGGAGGGGTATTTATAGATCCAAAGTGGATTCAAAATTGGGCTCCAAATTTTAAATAAATTTGGAGTTCCAATGTTTCTGGTGGTCAGAGGCGGTGCCACCGCCTGCCAGAGGCGGTTCCACCGCCTGTACGTCTGATCGACGTGCGCGACCACCCGAGTGCATTCCACCACCGCTACTAGCTTGCTATAGTAGCGCTACAATACCCGGGCTACAGTACATGCTACAGTACCTTGGCTACAGCATGCCATGCTTCAGACATGCTACTAGGCAATTTTGGCCCAAACTCATCCTAATCAAGGCCCAATGGGCCCCCACTTTGGGTTATCTAATCCTAACCCAAAATATGTGCTAACTACGAATTTTAAAGACGTTTCCTAAGCTATTACAAAGTCCGCAAGTCAAGTCTTCTTCCGTCGAGCTTCCGGCGAACTTCCGGCGGTCTTCCGATGATCCCTCGGAAACCATCCTGCGGACTCCCGGCAAGCTCTCGGACTCCACGATGATTTTGGCGAGTTCCCCCGAGCTTCTTTGGCAAGCTTCGATCTTTCTTGTCAAGCTCTGCGAACTTCAGCGAACCTCGGCGAGCTTGAAAACCCTTCTCAAGCTCCCTACTTGTTCTCGGCGATTCGGCGGCACTCCCAATGAATCTTGAGGCTTCCATCAAACTCTCGAACTCCCAACGATCCATCGCACGGACTTGCCCTTGATTTCGCTTTACGTCTTCATCCCTTTCGTAGTTACTCCTGCACAAACAAACTCGATATCCATGGCGCAACTCCGCACTTCTTGGCCCGATGCCCGACGTACGAAGCCTCCTGCCAATAGTCAATCGAACCTCTAGCTCGACACCCAATATCCTGATTGATAGTAGACCTGCGTAACTCAACACGCAGTTAGACAACAAATCACACTCAATTAGTTTCATCATCAAAATCCGAGATTCAACAAAGGCAATACATATGGTAAATTAGGATATTATCTGCAGACCGAAAGATGAAGGGGGGCTGAATATGAGAAATCTAAGAGATTAGAATAAAGCTTGTTTGGTATAGAAATTATAGGATCTTTTGTAAAATAAATCCTTATGGTCATAATGGGTTTCTACTAGGTACCTATCCAAGGAATCAATCTAGGAAGTTCTAATAAAAACATATCATTCTGCTGCTTGGAAAGTAATTTTGAATGTAAAGAATTGGCTAATCAAATACATTTCTTATACAATCTCTTCTAGGACCAGAATTAATATGTGGCATAATACTTGGGTGTGTTGAATCTCGGATTTTGATGATGAAACTAATTGAGTGTGATTTGTTGTCTAACTGCATGTTGAGTTACGCAGGTCTACTATCGATCAGGACTAGACAGTTGACGTTGGAGGAATTGACTTTGCGCCGGAGGTGATCACGTCAGGATATTGGGTGTCGAGCCAGAGGTTCGGTCGACTATCGGCAGGAGGCTTCGTACGTCGAGCATCGGGCCAAGAAGTGCGGAGTTGCGCCATGGATATCGAGGTTGCGGAGGTCAACCGTCGATTGGGCAACAAGCCGCTAGAGAAGGCGATGAGCGAAGGATCGGACGAAGCGTCAACCAATGATGTGTCGAACGGCTGAATGTCAATTCACGTTGTAATAACTGTCTAGATCGAAGTAGAGTGTCTGCTGTTTATTTGTGCAGGAGTAACTACGAAAGGGATGAAGTCGTAAAGCGAAATCAAGGGCCGAAGTCAAGTGCGATGGATCGTTGGGAGTTCGAGAGTTTGTGAAGCTGAAGATTCATTGGGAGTCTTTTGGGCGGCGAAAGCAGTAGGGAGCTTGCGAAGGGTTTTGGAAGCTTCGCGGGAGGTTCGTCGGAAGTTCGCGAGCTTGACAAGAAAGATCAAAGCTTGCCAAAGAAGCTCGGGGAACTCGCCAAAATCATCGTGGAGTCAGGAGCTTGTCGGAGTCGCGGGATGGTTTCAGAGGATCATCGGAAGCCAGGAAGTTCGGAAGCTCAGCGGAAGAAGACTTGACTTGTGAACTTTGTAATAGCTTGAAAGCGTCTTTAAAATTGTAGTTAGCACGTATTTTGGGTTAGGATTAGATAACCCAAAGTGGGGGCCCATTGGGCCTTGATTAGGATGAGTTTGGGCCAAAATTTTGGCCCAGCCAACGGACTCGTGCATGCATGTACTCTGTAGCGGCTCTTGGCGGTGGTGACTTTGCACAGCGTGCACGCCGACTCTGTAGCAGTGGTGGAAGCTTGCGAGCGGTAGCACGCTCGTGTAACCAGCCTGCTTTGCACATCGTCGATCAACGATGACACGGTGCGGGCGTACGCCCACGCGTCGACGGTCGCGCATCCAAATTGATTTTTAAATTTGGAGCCCAATTTTAATTCACTTTGGATCTATAAATACCCCCTTTCTCGGTGAAAGGGCAGCCCTTTGAGCAAAATTCTTAAGTCTTGAGCTTTTGTAGAGTGTTGAAAAGTCTTGTTCTTGCTAAGTGTTCACCTTCTTCTTTTCTTGAGAAATCTTGTACAAGTGTGAACATCTTGTAAAGGGCTGTAAAGGGGTATTTGATCCTTCCTTCAAAGGATTTGATAGTGGAAGAAGGGAGCCTCAACGGAGAAGGCTTGAGTGGATGTAGGTCACTTTGACCGAACCACTATACATCGCTGCGTCTTGATTGTGTGAGTGTTTAAATTTCTGTTTTACTTTGCTGCAAGCCTTTACTTTACTTGCTCCACTTCCTTTTTATCTTTGTACGCATGCTTTAAAGTTAAAACGTAAAAATCAGTTTCAAACAAAACATTATTTCCATCGTACGAAGTTTCCGAAGCTTGTTTTAAATCGCTGAAAAATCCATCGTTTTATCTGCTGCACTAATTCACCCCCCCCCCCTTTTAGATCCTAACAATTGGTATCAGAGTCACGTTCTTTCTTTTTCGGATTTACACCCATGAGAAATGGCTCTAAATGGTTTTCAAGAGGGCTTTTCGGTTTTTTGTCCACCGTTTTTTAACGGTTCGGACTACACATATTGGAAAACTCGAATGAGAGTTTTCATGCTTTCAATGAATTTGGATTTGTGGAACGTCATCGAAAATGGCTTTCAACCTTCCTCTAAACCGACGAACGAATGGTGGATTTAGAGAAAAGGTTATTTTCTTTAAAGCAAAGGCTATGAATGCCTTATTTTTGCGCTTTAGATAAAAATGAGTTCAACCGGATTTCTACATGTGAAACGGCTTTTGACATTTGGCGAACTCTTGAAATCACGCCGAAGGAGCAGTAGAGTCAAAGACTCGAAAGTTAATATTTTGATGCACGATTTTGAGATTTTCCGAATGGCACCAAGCGAGACTATCGATGACATGTTCTTCCGTTTCTCGGATGTCATCAATAGTCTAAAAGCTCTTGGTAAATATTTTTTGGACTTTGAACTCGTAAACAAGACTTTAAGATCTCTTCCAAAAAGATGGGATCCGATAATAACCGCAATACAAGAAACAAAAGATCTAAATAACTATCCTATTAATGAACTTATTGGGTCTTTAAAGACCTATGAAATGAGTTTCTTGGAACGTTTAGAACATCATGAACATGATGAACATTTGAATCACCTTCTAAAGAACAAGAAGGTTTGTGAATATCGGACAAATGGATGCCACTTGAGTGATGACTCAAGTGATGAGGACAATGAGGACATTGAACACATAACAATGAATGTTAACAAGTTCATTAAACAAAAATTAAAAAACACAAATGAACTTGAACGGAGAAAGAGGCCAAAGAAGAAGAAGAAAAGAAGGCTTGGAAAGAAGAATCAAGAAAAGAAGAAGCAAACTATGCTTTAATGGGCTTCGACAATGAGGTAAGTAACTTAACTTCCTTGAATTATTTTGAAATTACTTGATGATTTCCATGAATGCTTAACTTAGTTTGTAGGATTTTTTTTCTTGTGTTTTTGGAAATTAAAAAAAAATTTCGAAATTATACTATGCTTTTCTTTATAGTATTTTTGAAAAGTAAACATATGAATGATGCAAGATTTGTGATAATGCTTAGGATTAATCCATGCATGTGTATCTTGATGGTTTACATTGTCTCCAAATATGATGCTTGATGATTTTATATCATGCATGAGCTTTTGAAGTAATAAAGTGTCATATTGTGATGATGAAACATATTTTTCGAATTTATAAATAGATGCATGATTTTGGCAAAAATTTGAACATAGCCTTTTAACATAAAAATTGAAAGTGTGCTATCATTTTTACATATTTGGTCTTGACGATTTTATGACTAAGCTTGTGTTTCATTTTGATACATGTTTTCATAAAAATTTTGAATATGCTCACATCAAATTGCTTAAAATGAAAATTTTTTTTTTCTCATTCTATTGAGATGAATGAATTTATGATTGAGTCTTGTGAATCTTATAAAAATAAACATGATGAATATTTTAAAAAATGTGCCTCATGTTTTCGGTCTTAATGATTTCTCTTGAAACATGCTCTTTGGACCTATATGAAAAACATGAGTATACTCATATGAATGTCAAATCACTTGAAATGGAACACATAAAAAAAATGAGAAATTACACTATCATGATGCTTTACGTGTAATGCTTTTGATCTTAATGGGCTAAATGACAACTTGTATTTCAAATTTATACAATGATGGCTTCCGTATAAATATTTGAACATACATTATGAAATCATCATTGAAATGAAAATATTAGAAGTTTGTTATCATGCTTAATGACTTTTTGATATTTTATCTTGATGACAAACTCATGTTTCGGTTTTAAAATTTGATACTCATCTTTTGAAACATGAAATATATTATCATGATAAATTGAATCTCATGTCTTGGAATAATATGTTGCATTTATGCCTTGACAATCTTTATGATAAAGTTTGATTTTCAATTTTTGATGAAAGGCAAGTGATAAATTCATTTATGATATTTTATAAATCATTAGAATTACGAATGAGATTTTGATGATACGATAATGACTTTATTCATGTTATTAATCTCAAAAATAATAATTTAATTATGAGTCTTGAATTGATAAATTGAGCTTGAATGATTTTTTTTTAATGATTCTTGAATCTTCTAGAATTATGACTTGTTAAGACATATTTAATGCTTGAATCAAGTTCTAAAAGATTTTATTTTGCTATAAAGAAATTTTATTGAAATCATGATCTTGACAACTATGACTTGAAACTCTTTATAAATCAAGATCTTTTACCATGTTCCTTCCGTCTTATCAAAAGAAAATTCCTTAAATGAAATGTAACTTGTCTTTTGATTTCTCGGAATTCAATACTTGAATTTTTATGAATTCGTGTCTTGATTCTTATGAAATGTGATCTTGGTAAAAATTCCTATGTATGAATCTAGATCTTGCTAAAATGAAAAGTTATGAATCATGGATGATATCTTTTGGTTTTGATTCTTGTTGAATTTACATATTGATATCCTTCATGACATGATTTCTCATGTTTTAATACCATCTTGTATGCATCTTGAAAAAAATTGAAATATTGATTGATGCAAAATTATTGCATTGAAATATTATTCATCCCATCTTTTCGATAGTGACAAAGGGGGAGTTAACTTGCTAGCTTATGCATCACAAGTGAAAGTGGCAAACATAGCTAGCTAGAACTTGCAAAAACTTGCACTTCTCAAAATGAGAAGAAAGAAATTACAAAGTTGCATTATTTTTAACTCATGAGCTTACAGTTTTAAAATGTTATAAACATTGCAAAAATTACTAGCTCATTGCAAACATGAAGTTGATTACTTGCAAAAGGGAAACAAGGTGCCTACTTGCACATCTCAAGAAGCAAGTGAAAATTACCATCATTGTCTATCCTTGAAACTTGCTATGATTGAATGGTATTATTTGATGTTGTAAAAATGTTGTATGATGTGATAAATAGCTAGTATGTTGTAAAGATTTGCATATTCTTGAAAACTAGCTATGATGTTACTTCTTCTTTTGTTGATGACATAGGGGAGAAGTAGATTGATGACTTCATGCTTTGTATTGAATATTTTATATATATTTGCATGATGGTTTGACTATTCTCATAAACATTGTGATGAATGTTGCTTGGATCTGATAATCCAAGTGTTCTATCAATGGCATATTGATAGGGAGTTTATGTTAAACTCCGGGAGTTATGGTTAACTCGTTCATCAATTAGTTGTCATCATCAAAAAGGGGGAGATTGTTGAATCTCGGATTTTAATAATGAAACTAATTGAGTGTGATTTGTTGTCTAACTGCGTGTTGAGTTACGTAGGTCTACTATCGATCAGGACTAGACAATTGACGCTGGAGGAATTGACTTTGCGCCGGAGGTGATCACGTCAGGATATTGGGTGTCGAGCCAGAGGTTCGATCGACTATCGGCAGGAGGCTTCGTACGTCGGGCATCGGGCCAAGAAGTGCGGAGTTGCGCCATGGATATCGAGGTTGCGGAGGTCAACCATCGATTGAGGCAACAAGCCGCTAGAGAGGGCGATGAGCCGAAAGATCGGACGGCGCCAACCAATGATGTGTCGCAACCGAATGTCAATTTGCGTTGTAATAACCGTCTAGATCGAAGTAGAGTGTTTGGTGTTTGTTTGTAGGAGTAACTAAGAAAGGGATGAAGACGTAAAGCAAAATCAAGGGCCGAAGTCAAGTGCGATGGATCATTGGGAGTTCGAGAGTTTGACGGAAGCCTGAAGATTCATTGGGAGTGCTGCCGGAACTGGCCGAGAACGAGTAGGGAGCTTGCCGAAGGGTTTTAAGAAGCTCGCCAGGAGGTTCGTCGGAAGTTCGCGGAGCTTGACAAGAAAGATCGAAGCTTGCCAAAGAAGCTCGGGGGAACTCACCAAAATCATCGTGGAGTCCGAGAGCTTGCCAGGAGTCCGCAGGATGGTTTCAGGATCGTCGGAAGATCGCGAAGTTCGCTAAGCTCGACGGAAGAAGACTTGACTTGCGGACTTTGTAATAGCTTAGGAAACGTCTTTAAAATTGTAGTTAGCATGTATTTTGGGTTAGGATTAGATAACCCAAAGTGGGGCCCATTGGGCCTTGATTAGAGATGAGTTTGGGCCAAAATTTTGGCCCAAACCGAACTCCTACGCATGCATGCATCAGAGCATACTACTATAGCTCGACTCATCAGACGGTGGAACCGCCGCACAGGCGGTAGCACCGCCCGCCATCGTAGCCAGTGGTGGAATCGCTTGCCGTGGCGTAGCACCGCCCCGCCATCAGCTGCGGTGGAACCGCTGTCAAGGCGGTGGCACCGCTCGCAGCGAGAAGCCCAAATTGATTTCAGATTTGGAGCCCAATTTTGAATCAATCTGATCTATAAATACCCCTTTCTCAACCGAAAGGGCAACCTTTCGAGCAAAATTCTAAGTCTTGAGCTTTTATAGAGTGTTGAAAAGTCTTGTTCTTGCTAAGTGTTCACCTTCTTCTTTCTTGAGAAATCTTGTACAAGTGTGAACATCTTGTAAAGGGCTGTAAAAGGGGTATTTGATCCTTCCCCTTCAAAGGATTTGATAGTGGAAGAAGGGAGCCTCAACGGAGAAGGCTTCGGAAGTGGATGTAGGTCACTTTGACCGAACCACTATACATCGCTGCGTCTTGATTGTGTGAGTGTTTAAATTTCTGTTTTACTTTGCTGCAAGCCTTTACTTTACTTGCTCCACTTCCTTTTTATCTTTGTACGCATGCTTTAAAGTTAAAACGTAAAAATCAGTTTCAAACAAAACATTATTTCCATCGTACGAAGTTTCCGAAGCTTGTTTTAAATCGCTGAAAAATCCATCGTTTTATCCGCTGCACTAATTCACACCCCCCCCCCTCTTAGTGCCACTCGATCCCTAACAGGGTAAATGAGAAAAGTATATTCCAATTATATAGTGATAGAGTACGAAGAGATCTTGAGGCCTCTAAATATTGGAAGGTTTCTGAGTTCGTTGCTAATGGCGCCTAGTGTCTTCCTAATCCTATTTCTCCTGATATGCTATCACTTTGGCCTACTATTACAACTCTTTCAATTAGGAACAACTCTTCCGATATGCTTATTTGGCTTCATGACAATGGTAAATTTATGTCTGCATGGTATCAAATAATACAAAGAAACAACAAGTAGATCTCAAGCAGTTGGACATGGGATAGACCGGGCTCACAAAGATATTCTTTATGCACGTGATAAGTTTTTTTTGTAAAACTACCTATAATAGACAATATGAAGCGAAAAGATATCTATCTTGTTAACCGATGCTCTCTTTGTATACAATAGGAAGAAAGTATTGATCATCTTTATTTTGCTTGCAACTACACTAATGAGGTATGGAAGAAGATTCTGAAGAGATTTGAACTAAATATGTTACCAATGCCAAACTTGCATCAAGAATTAGAACAGCTCCAACAAAGTTTCTCAAGAAAAGGGCTTCTTACACAACTGATAAATGTTACTTTCAGATATACTATTTGGTAGATTTGGAGGGAGAGGTGTGACAGAATCTTTGAGGGCTACATCACACACAATGCTCACCTTTTGCTCGAGATTCTTGCACTATAATTTTTTATAACAATCAATAAAACATAAAGATATTTGACTAATAAGTGTGTTGCATCTATAAGATAGGTTATGTATAATTTTTGAAACTTCTAAGATATCCTCACAAAGATCAAAATACTTGTCCTAACTAATTTTTGGATGGTCTTTTTTTTTATGTAAATATAATTAGATTTAGTATGAAGTTTATACAAAATAGCTTTGTCTATACAAGCCGTAGACAAAAGCTTGAGATCTCTTATAACAATCTAGGAGAATATACCAACCTTAGAAATGTGGAATAGAACTAATTTTTGGATGTTGTCACTAATTGAATAATTGTCTTATAGTCATAAAGTTTGGGTTCCATTATAAATGGAATTAGATCCATATAAGGCCATAAAATCATCACAAATTTAATTAAATGATATCTCACATGCTAGATATGTCATTTTATAAGATTCCATAACACGTGATCTTGTATGTATATGTGTAATAATTATCTTTGGCGTGTAATATGCATTAACTAATAGTTGATCTATAATATGAGCGACAATGATCTAGCTAGAACATTTATAATGATCTCTATTTATTCTAGGCAAGTTACATTAGTGTCCATTGCAAAAGTTACTTAAAAACATTTTTATTTCATGGGCATATATCATCCATTTACTCTTTAACTACTTACAGACTATTTTTTTTGTAACTCCTTATCACTACATGCCTAACACCAAAATTTTTTTGGATCACATACTCTTTTATAACTTGTTTGAATTCCTCCCTATCTCAAAATACCTGTAATATGATTAGAACATTAGTGTTCATTCAAATATTAGTCCTTTATATAAAAAAAATGAAGTATATTAAAAGTGGTATGTGTATTGTTTACCTACCCAAGAAAAGTTTATTAAATCTTCGGCATAGGAACAATGCATTTAATGTGAAGCCATTTCCTCCTACAGATCCAACCCTAGATTTGACCATTGTGCTTATTTCTTTAAAAGGGTTCTCATACATATCCTTATCTAGATGGACAAGCTAACAAATAATATTGCAAGCGGGATATATATTTGTATCAATATCTACTTCAACTTCTTCTTCTATCCATTGCTTGGTCAATTAAATTTCAGTTAGATCATTACCTTTATTATTGTCATCTAAAAAACTAGGATCATTTATAAATAACAAGTACCTAGTTGTTATTGTCTCTGAGATGAGCCAATTCTCTATCAATTGTATATGATGAAAACAAAGAAGATAGGACAATTCAACTATCATTATATATATATATAATGATATATTATTTATATATATATATATATATATATATATATATATATATATATATAAAGTCTTGTTGCCATTTGGACAACAAGACTGTTACCTGTTTTAAATTCCATGCAACACTATTTTGATAAGAATGAAAACGCCAGATATGTTTGTTAGCATGAAGATTTTGGTCCTCTAAACTGGTTAGTTGATGGCACTGATACTGCATACGTACTTGCCAATTGTACGACAGCCTAGTTGTTCTATCATAACTTCATTTTAAATGCCGAAAACTCGAGATCACGCTAAGCTTTCAATCACATCTTTACCAGGGAGTGACTACCATTTTGAAGGCTCGAGAAATGATCCAAAAGACAGGAAGCTATTTTCGTACATTTTGAAGGACTAATTTCTATGGAGTCACCGGGGTCTCTACCCACTGGGACTTCTCGTGCAGGCTTTCTTGTGTTCGATGATCTGGTTTTGACAGTGGATTTGGTCCACAAATGTCCTTTAAAGTTTCATACTTCAGCAGACTACTGTAGCTGATCCTAGATCTAGGAGGAAAAGAAGGAAAGTGCGCAACTCAACCTCAACCACCTTCATATATTACTTAGATGCAGTCGATTAACCAAGGGACAGAATCCGGGCCTTTAGTACTTCTTGAGGTCAGAGAGGGCATTGGAAGTCAAACCATTTTCTCTCCTAGTACATGTCATGTGAATGCACATAGCATGTGTTGATGCCTTCGAGGCCTTGTGTATGTCCTCCAGATAATACATGAGATGTTAAACTAAGTTTTTTTTTAAATAAATATAATTAAATTGAGTATGAAATTTATATAAAATAATTTTATCCACATAAGTCATAGACTAAAATCTGATATCTCTTAAGTAATCTAGAAAAATGCACCCCACCTCTGAAAGGTGGAATAGTCTCACTCCATAAGATTCATCTCCACGATTAATCAAACAGAAAAATAGTCATGACTACATATATTACAGACTATGACTCTTTATTATATGCAACAAATAGCAAAATACAATAGTCAATCATTCCTGA
This sequence comes from Musa troglodytarum, assembly GCA_023547065.1. Lineage (NCBI taxonomy): Eukaryota > Viridiplantae > Streptophyta > Magnoliopsida > Zingiberales > Musaceae > Musa > Musa troglodytarum. Next base: position 28,525,678 of record CP097510.1, read on the forward strand.
ACGACCTATGAGTATATCACATTATTGAAGCATAGAATCACACAACAACCTCATTCCAGAAAGCATTAACGAATTGTAAAATTGAATATGATAAAGATCTCTTTTTCTCTACTTGTTAAATGCTTCATTTTTAGATTCTACTCCATACCTGATATTGAATCGCTAAGAATCTCGAGCAAAAGATAAGCATTGTGTGTGTTGTGGCCCTCAAAGATTCTGCCACACCTCTTTTTCCAAATCCACCAAATAGCACATGTGAAAGTAACATTTGCCAATTGTGTAAGAAGTCATTTTTTTGATAAGTTTTGCTAGAACTATTCTAATTCTTTATGCAAGTTTTACAATGATAGCTAATTTTATTCAAACCTCTTCAGAATTTTCTTTCATATCCAATTAGTATAGTCATAAGCAAAATAGAGATGATCAATACTTTCTTCTTGTTTCATACAAAGAGAGCATCAGTTAACAAAATATATACCTCTTCACTTCATATTGTTTATTGTAGATAGTTTAGCAAGAAGGTCCTGCCATGTGCATAAGGAATGTCTTTGTGAGCCCAATCTATCCCATGTTCAACTGCTTGGGATCCACTTGTTGTTTCGTTGTCTAATTTGATTACATGCATATGTAACACTAAATTTACTATTGTCATGAAGCTAAATAAGCATATCTGAAGAGTTATTCCTGATTGAAAAAGTTGTAATAGCCGACCAAAGTGATAGCATATCAAGAGAAATAGGATTAGGAAGACACCAAGTGTCGTTAGCAATGAACTCAGAAACTTTTCAATCTTTAGGGGTCTCAAGATCTCTTCGTACTCTATCACCATATAATTTGAATATACTTTTACCATTCATCCAAGGATCATACCACATATTAATTTTGGTCTCAGAAAAGATTGCATAAAAAATATATTTGATTAGTCAATTCTTTGCCTTCAAAATTTCTTTCCAAGCAACTGAATGATATGATTAAACAAGCATTTCAAGAGCCTTAAACATATGTTGCAGCTCCACATCACGTTTTCACGCCTCTAATACCCCGAGTAGGCCTTTCAAATGGTACATGAGCTGTTGGAGCAAGTAGTTCATGCGGTCTTAGATGCATGTGATAACCTAATTTCTCAGTGAGAACATGAGATGGAGTTGGTCTGATATTTAATATCCAGAATCAGCGGGGAACATGAAATGGCACTCCAATGCAGTGAAAGACTAGTTTGGAAACTATGTTGGAACAGATTGGTTCGCTCATGTTGTTTACAGTCACGTAGTGTGTTGTTGTTCTATGTATTGTCTGTTCACTGATTCACCGGAACACTTCCTTTTTTATTGTTCCTTTGTCCAATCTTTTTGGATTTTGCTTCAGCCGAAAACCGAACTCAAATTTAATCTTCTTGATAGTTGTATCTTGGCTTGATGAGGGTAAAGGTATTGATAAGTTTACTTCCAAATAAATCTCTTCCCTTATTGCTAATCCTTTATGATGTCTTTGGCTTGACTTAATTGGAATGAAGCTAGTTTTTGCAATAATCAAGCTCAACCTTTGACATTTATATATAAATTATTGGTTCTTATGAATAAAACTCATATTATAATCTTACTTCTAAAAGAGTTAGTAATATCTTTCTTAACACGTCTGATACCAATTGATGTCAGGATGAAGAGGAAATAAGTGAAAAATAAAGTAAAAGGGAAGATAATATGTTCATCACCCAAGATAATAAGGGATATCACTACCAAACCGAAAGAAATCTACATAGGGATATAAGGCTTAATAACTTGCTGCTATGAGTCATTCACCATAAAGATACAAAGTTGTCTGAGAAGGATAATATCCTTACAAGAAAACAAGACTTGTATTCAAGATTCTCCTTTAAGACTTGAAGACATGAGATATATATATAATAAAAGACTTGGAATAACTCTCCAAGCATCATCACAATTTTTAAATTTTAAAATAAATAAAAATTTATTAAAGACAGAGAATAACTAAGAATCATCTATGAAGTATGAAAGGTGAGAATAACTTTCTTCTCATCCTAGTAGAGCAGTCACCATGACCTTTATAGAGAGAATAGAATATAACATTCTTTTAAATTTGTAACCTAGTTTTACAATGATATATGATTCATCTCATAAATATCTCAGACGTAGCGTGAAAATGAGTATTAAAATTTTGACTTATTAGAAAACTAAGAAACCTGTGTGACATCTTGACTTATCTTTATGAAGATAACTCCTATGCCACAAATTGTACCAACTTCAATTACAATATTAAGATTCATGGTTCTTTAGTTCACTTGATCTTCTTATAGGAATTAGATATATTTTCAAATTTCCTAATAATATTATGTTTTTGTTTTTGCTAAATGTTCTCCCTGCAATGCTAAGGGTCAAGCGGAAGTGCCATGGCAACTTAGAGCTAAATGTTCTCCCTATAATGCCTATAGTTCTACTATGGTTGAAGTCATGATGGAAGGTCCTCGAACATGCTGAAAAGAAGCAATGGTATAATTTATGGATTTGGTTTGCTGCGTTGGATATCACCAACTTGTTAAGGGTCTAGCTCAAGTGCCATGACAACTTAGAGCTATTATTGCTAACGTTTGTGCCTTAATTTTTGAAGTTTTTGTTATCCACATCTATCATATTCCACGAAATTTTAATTCTTCTGCTCATGAATTGATGGATTCTTCAAAAACCAAAGATTTATTTTTTTAATGGTGGTGAGATAGGTTCATCGTCTCACCGTTACAATATTTTTTTATAATAATAATTTCTTCTTTCTTTATATTTAAAAATTAAAATCATATATGATCAAGATAACGAGTCCAAATGTTGGCGTCAACTAGTACCAATCGACTGACCATATCAAGATACATGGGTCAGGGCAACGAGTGTCCCGAACGTCCCATCCACGTAAAATGATCGTACAAGGGAAAGAAGACAATGAGCTGTCAGGATTAGACATATCGACATGACCCGTCAATCAATCATTCAACAGCAGCATCTTATACTGTTTGGCATGACATGGGAAACCCTTCCGCACGCGAGTACTGCAGGAAACCAGGCCTCTTTTTCCTTCTGTTTTTTTAATTACTAGACGTAGACCCATCAGTTCATGCCGCATCACTGCATCTGCACTGTCGCCTCTGAATCTCCTAGCTTTCAAGCAATCTGATTTGACGTCTTGAATTACGAATGGTGATGCTCGTGACTTCTTTCCTTTTGGTATGTATATTATTGTTACTGCAGTCCGATACTAAGAAGATAGTAAAACAGCGCTGCCCAGTGCTTGAAGAGGACGATCAATATACATGAATTCTCTAAGAACAAATTCTTATCACAATATTTCATACCGTATACATGAAGAAGTGATAGATAGTCTCATCCAATTTAGGAATACAACAAATGGAAAGCAAGAGAGTTCATCGGTAGTTAAGGAGACTTAGCAATTCACCAGTCAAAACGAGAGCAATCAAAGGAATGAAACAAACAGTAATCGACCATACTATCAACAATCTCCTTCACCCAATCAAACTTAACATCCCATGGACCGGGAAAGACTCCAAGAGAGGAAGCAGAGAGGAGGCGGAGACCTTGTACAAGTAAATCACAGTAAAACTCATGAAGTTGCTACCGGTTGTGGAGGCGATCAGGGCAGCTCGGTGCTCGCCGCTTGTTGTCGTCGAAGCGGTTGTCGGTCCCGGCCGGTGGCAGCTTCGACGAAGCTGTTCCGTTTCTTCCGGTGATCGTCGTGTCCTCGGACAATATGATCCCCAGCTTTCGACGGAACACCGGAATTGCCGCTGCTCCTTGATGGAGCTTGAAGAACACCCATATGCAGCAAAGGATCACAAGACACAAGAGAAGCCTTCTCCTCCTCCTCGCAATGTTGGCCACCGCTATCATAACCAGTTTCGCTGCCGAACAATGTGTACATTAATTCGGGACCGAGGAGGAAAGAAGGAAGAAGTAGCTCAGCTACGGAGAAGCTGGAGTGCGTTTGGAGGGGATGGTGGTGTTTCTTTGGCCATCAAGCTCCACGGCAGTTTGCTGGGGGTGTCACGTACGGGGCCGATTAAGGCCGAGGCCGTCGCGCCGACATTGTCCCTCGTTTTGCGTGTCTGAGCATGGCATGGTTTGTTTATGCTCCAAAACATACATGTGAAGCGACACACCATCATACTGACGCTGTCTTCCTATAAACAGCGCATAATATGGTCATTCATTCATTCTAAGTAAAATCATTTGTTGAGTTCAATGAATGTTTGTATTGGATCAGATAATGCTAATATCCATCATGTCACAAACGTTATTATTTACACGTGGAGCTATCTCCAAACCAGGTTATATTCGATATGGTGTAATCAAGATGCCATCTGAAACATGATGACAAGATCTATCTTCCATAGGCCAATGAACAACCAAAAGAATCCTTCACTACCATGTCTTTCAGCGACCTTAACGTTTTTTTCCGGGTCAAAAGATCTCCACCATGTTAAGCTGGCTTCTTTGTAATCGAACGCCTACAGTATGTAACTTGGATCTTGGCGCGTGGGGTTCATATCCATGGTCGGACGTCTGTGGCTTGAGATGAGGGTAATAAATGTTAAGGGCACACCATTAACTAGTGATGTGGGTAATAAATGGGAAGTGACGTAAGTCCATATTGCCTATACCAGGATGATATCCCCTGTCCCGCACACAACTGACTGTGGCCAAGGTTGACAGATAGATGTGACGTCGCCTGTCCCTCGCAGGCGACATGATCCCCGAGACACATCATCATCCCGTAGGGGTCAGGTCCTCGGTACGCTGTCAGACGTAATCAAAGGCGCAGCGCTTCAAGTATATCAACAAGCAACAATTTGGTTCATATAAACCCCAGCAATCGAACGTAAAGGGGGCGTCTTCTCTTCTTCTCAACAAGAAACACTCTAAAAAGATTATCTTTACTGACTTGATCGTCGGAGGGGTCGGGCGGAGTTCTTCCCGACCCGATCCTTGTGTAGGAACAAGAACAAGACGTGACTGCCAGAGGAGCCCTCGTCGTCGCCCCAGATTCTAAGGATGCAACCCGGAAATCTCCTCCTCGTTCGACCCGAACCTAATCACGATGACTCCGAGGTCACGGTATAAAGTTATTTACACTAACTAACAACTGAGATTTAAGTTAGCTTTCGTGGATAGAGGATCTCTTGTCCAATCTCTTTGGTACGGTGGAGTGCGCTATTGATGTGCGCGTGACATGAACAATCAGGGGAGGAGAAGAACGCGAAACGTGGTTTCGTAGAAGCGTTCGATTTCTGGGGTTCCGTGGTAGAGCAGGCTGTCCCCGGTTGCCATCTCAAAGCCGGACCGACGTCATAAAGTTGAAACGTTGCAGGCTCCCCTCCTTCCTGTGTTTGTGTGTGTTCGTCCCATTCTGCTACTTTCTTCTGTCCCCAGGTAATGTGGTACGTCTGACCCTGGGGGTGTGCAGTAATATGATCCTGTGAACACTGACATTGTTTCATCACAACTTGGATGTGCAGTGAAAGGCTTTACGATGGCTCACTTTGTCTAACTCATCTGGGTTGAACATCACATTAGAATGGAATTATAAGGCCCAAACTTATTAGATAGATGATGCACGCAATTAACTGGGCCGGACCCATTTAAAGACGTCCACATGTCGATCTCATCGGCAGCACAATGTTCAGTGCAATCAACTTCCATTTTGTATGCATGCAATTAAAGCCAGACCCATTTAAATAAGTTCCTATGTGTCGATAAATCTTTACACCATGGCTGAGGTGTTAGTATAGTTTGATTCAATCCCGGATACACAAGGTTGTCACGTGGATGTTTGAGTGGTGGAAGTGAGCATCAGATCAGGTTGAGTTTGAGGTTCGTTTCCCGAGCGCGATCTTCTCCCATAGCAAATGGTTTACTTTTTCATCATCGAGCTTCTGCACATAGGCCGAGGTCGGATGGGGGATTTCTTGACTTGACCCATTTGAAGCTTAAGTTAGTCTTGTGTGGATAGAGTTGAATGTTCGAAGTGCCCCCCTGATGCTAGTCAGGAGATTGGCTTTTATATCTACGAACGAAGGTCAGTCGTATATGGTCTGTTAATGACCGCCGACTCCTCAGACAACTGGTTCATACCTTCCATGCGAGCACCAACTGACCTATATGGATCGACGCCACGTGATACTGTCCCGAACTTTCCGAAACTACTTTGTACCATGTGATGTATTTCGTACGGTTATGAACAGTGTGGGGACATAAGGCCATCATATCCGAGTCTAAAGTATCATGTCGACACAATGTATCATATCAACCTTAAGACTCCACGTTGGCACTGATGTGACTACTAACCGTTGCGTCAGGGGTGATACTAGAATGTGTTCTATCACTATGTTGATCTCATCAACAGGACATTATTCAGTGCAATCGACTTTCATTTTGTATACGTGGGTTTGCATTGAGATTGATTTTTAAGATTTTAATATCCTAGTATGATAAAGAATCCTAGTGCAAAAAGAATTCATGGAGAAAGAAAATCCGATGGCTAAGGTTTGATTCTTTTTATGAATATGTTATGTGTTTTTATATTTTGATAAAAGAAAAACAAGATGTGAGGAATACTTTTGAAGTTTCTAGATTTCTTTTTAGGGTTTTTAGAGAGGATGAGAGAAAAAAGTATAAATTCTTCAAGATTTATATGAGATGGTATGTAATAAAATTTATATTTGAGTGAAAGATAACTCAAGGATCTTGAAGTTGATCTCATATGAGAAAAATTTAGTTTTTCTTCGTGTACGTAAGCGAGAGTTGTTGAACCATATTAAACCTTATGTTGGCTTTTTGATATATTTTTATTGTTAATCACTATAATTTTTTATTTTAAAAAACTGCTCTCCTGCCCCAACAAGTGATTTTAGGACCCAAACGATATGATGATTAGAGATTTAATAAGAATAAGGACCATGATTAGGAGTATGACTTAAAAGTATTTTCTCTTTATAAGGTACAAAAGTAGACAAAACACTAAGAAAGATATTGGTAAGATTGATAATTATTTTTAAAATTTTTAAAGTTAGTATCCCAATAGAATAAGGAATCCTAGTATGAAAAGGAGATCTCATGGCAGAAGAAAACCCTAATAATCAAGGTTCGATTCCTTATAAATTCTCTTTGTATCTCTAAGTTTTGATGGGAGGGCAGTAAGATGTGAAAAATATTTCTGGTACTCTTAGATTTCTCTTTAACATGTTTATAAAAATATGCTCTCAAGAGATTTATAGAGGTTGAAAACAAAATTAATTTTTTGAGATTTATATGAGAGGATATATAAGAAAATTTATGCTAGTATAACTTAATTCTTGTAATTGATCTCATATGATGAAGAATTTAAATTTTTTTTATAAATATAAGTAAGAGTTATTAAATCATATTAGATCTTATATTAAATTTTTATTATAATTTTATTTATGATACTTATGATCTCATTTGGTTTTGAAAATGTACATGTCCTGCAGTTTCTAACGGACGTTCAAATCATATATGATCTGCGGTGCACTCCTGGACCGTCCATTTTTGACTGGTGATTGTTCATGTGTTGTGCTAGCAATACAGAAATCAACACTTCAACTTCGGTGTATGTATTGAATTTACTATCGCAAGACAACTTCAAAATAATATAATCTGAACATAGTGTTGGGAAAAATGTGTAAATGCGAAATAATACTTTTCCTTTTGTGTATCAAAATGGGTTAACCAGAACAATATTATCAACAGAATAATATTAAAAATAAGTATTAACCAGAACAATATTATCAAAAGAATATTGATAATATTAAAAATAAGTATTAACCAGAACAATATTATCAACAGAATAACTGATCACAGGTGAAATCGAATTTTAACGTGAAAAACCCAATGCGAAAAAAATCACGGGACCGTAGTCCACTTCAAACTTCCACTATCACCAATAATGATAACAGGTTTACAAGAGGATCACAATAACATCAAGATAAGATATCTTGCCTGAATCATCATCTTAGAGATAGGTCTCTTCTAAGAAAAGATTTAGATCTTATCAAATAGACATAACAGGAAAGCACCTTAGAGAGGATAAATCGTAGATCAGTACCGTTAGGATTGTAGAGTTTACTGCAAGAATTCTCCACGTCAAATCTGGGCTAAAATTGACGAAGTTTGATCACCGATCGTCAAGCAGAAAAACTCAGATCCTAGTTTTTTTCTTTCTTTTCTCTCTCTTCCCTTTCTCTCACTGTTGCCGCACGCTGCACGTCGCACGCCCCTCGCTGCTGTGCTGTAGTCTATTCATTAAATGTAATATTTAAAAGAAACCCTATCTAATTAATTAACTGAGTTGGGCACAGGCCCAATTATCTAGTCCGCCATATGGGCTGAACCCAACAATTCTCCCCCTCCAGCTCATATGGCGGGCTGTACTAAGTCCGCGCTTCGCCTACAAGCTTCAAGCTTCTCCTTAAGCAACTTTACCAAGTTATAGGTGTGGTTCTCAAGCAAGGATCTCATCTCTTCTTGCATGGCTTTAACCCACTCATTCTTGTGCTCATGTAGAATAGCTTCCTGGTAAGTTTCTGGCTCTCCCCCATCAGTAAGCATAACATACTCATGTGGAGGATATCTAGTAGATGGTTGTCGCTCTCTTGTGGATCTTCTCAATGGAATCTCAACTGGTGGTGGAGGTACTTGCTCAGTTGGTTCAACTTCATCAACTGTAGGAGTATCATCACTAACATTCTCACCACATTCTTCTTCTTCATCTCCCCCATGATCATCATGAACTATAGGTGGAGGAACTGGACCCAAACTCCAAGGAATATAAACAGAGGTTTCTGGCTTCTCAACAGTATCACCATTATCAAACAATTGGTCTTCAAGAAACACATCCCTGCTTCTAACAATCTTCTTGTTCACTGGATCCCATAATCTGTACCCAAACTCTTCATGACCATATCTTAAGAAAATACATGTCTTTGCCTTATTATCAAGCTTGGATCTCTCATCTTTGGGAATATGTACAAATGCTTTACATCCAAAGACTCTTAAATGATCATAAGATATATCTTTCCCTTTCCAGACTCTCACCTTACAGAGGAACTGATGGAGAAAGATTTATCAGGTCAACCGTAGTTCTCATAGCCTCCCCCCAAAATGACTTAGGTAACTTGGCATGGGAAAGCATACACCTAATCCTTTCTTCAATAGTCCTGTTCATCCTTTCTGCCACACCGTTTTGCTGAGGAGTTTTTGGAACTGTTTTCTCAAGCCTGATACCATGAAACCTGCAATAATTCTCAAAAGAACCCCTGTACTTGTCACCATTATCTACTTGAACACACTTTAGCTTTCTTTTGGTTCCTCTTTCAACACTAGCATGAAACTTTTTGAAAATATCGAGTACCTGATCTTTAGATTTCAAAGAAAAAGCCCAAACTTTTCTAGAATGATCATCAATAAAAGTAACAAAATAAAGAGCACCTCCAAGAGTTCTAGTTTGCATAGTACAGACATCAGTATGAACTAAATCAATAATATTTGATCTTCTAGATGGTGGATAAGTATGAAATGCAACTCTATGTATTTTTTCAACTAAGCAATGATCATAAGATTTAAGAGATGTACCTTGCAACTCTGGTAAGAACTGTTTTCTAGCAAGAGTTTGAAGTCCCTTCTCGCTGATATAACCAAGCCTCTTATGCCAAAGATCTATGCTTTCACCCTTTTGAATTGCATTAATCTCTCCTTTGTGTAGCTTAACTTCCATAATATAAAAAGAGTTTAACTTCTTTCCTCTCGCCACAACTAGAGAACCTTTAGTGAGCTTCCATTTGCCTTCACTAAAATAATGTGTAAATCCCTCATCATCAAGTCTTCCTGTAGATATCAAATTCAGACGAATATTTGGAACATGTCTGACATCTCTGAGTATTAATTTGCTCCCAGTACTGGTCTCTAAGCAAATATCTCCAATACCCATAATCTTGGATGTACCACTGTTTCCCATTCTAACATTGTCAAAATCACCAGTAGTGTAGGATATGAATAAATCATCATGAGAAGTAACATGGAATGAAGCTCCAGAGTCAATTACCCAGTTGCTGTCCTGAGCTACAAGACTAACACATCCATCATCACAAACAGTAATGATATCACCTTCAGTAGTAACTGTATTGGTCTTTTTTTTCATTTTTCTTCTTTTCATTCTGTTCTCGCTTCCAAAACCTATACTCTTTCTTCATATGACCTGGCCTATTGCAGTGGAAACACTTGATATCTCTTCTAGACTTGGATCTTCCTCTGTAACCATGTGAATTTCTACTGTGACTTCTTCCACGTCTTTCCTGTTTTTCAGTAACAAGTGCACTAGAAGAAGATTCTCCCTGTTCTTTCCTTCTGGCATCTTCATTCAGTAAACTGTCTTTAACCATGTCTATAGTTAGAGTCCCCTCTGGCGTGGAGTTACAAATTGTCACCACATACGTTTCCCAACTTTGTAAAGAGAGAAGTAGCAATCCTGCATTTCATGATCAATATTCATTTTCATAGCAACCAACTTGTTTGCAAGACTCTGAAATAGGCTTATGTGCTCAACAATGCTGTCACCATCTTTATACTTCAAATTAACAAGCCTTCTAAGGAGAGAAATTCTATTTCCCACTGTCTTTTTCGCAAACAGATTTTCTAACCTCTGCCAAACAATATCAGCTCTGGTTTCATCAGAAATATGCTCATGCAGATTTATATCCATCCATCTTCTAATATAAGCAATAGCTTTCCCGTGTTAGACCTCCCATTCCTCCTCTTCCATAGTAGAGGGTTTTTCTTTAACTTTGATGGGCTTATACAAATCTTTGCAATAGAGCAAGTCTTCCATCATACGTCTCCAAGTGGAATAATTTGATGAGTTCAATTTAATCATACCATCTGATTCTTCCATTTCAATCACATAAGAAAACACTAGTAGCAAATCACAACCTGCTGCTCTGATACTACTTGTTGGGAAAAACCTGTAAATGCGGAATAATACTTTTCCCTCTTTGTGTATCAAAATGGGTTCCTCATCAAAAATACCAACTTGATATTAAAAGCAAGTATTAATCAGAACAATATTATCAATAGAATAACTGATCAATCACAGGTGAGATCGAATTTTAACGTGGAAAACCCAATGCGGGAAAAACCACGAGGCCATAGTCCACTTCAAACTTCCACTATCACCAATAATGATAACAGGTTTACAAAAGGTCTTCTCTCAAATAACAAGAGGATCACAATAACATCAAGATAAGATATCTTGGCTGAATCATCATCTTAGAGATAGATCTCTTCTAAGAAAAGATTTAGATCTCATCAAATAGACATAGCATGAAAGCACCTTAGAGAGGATAAATCGTAGATCAGTACCGTTAGGATTGTAGAGTTTACTGCAAGGATTCTCCACGTCAAATATGGGCTAAAACCGACGAAGTTTGATCACCGATCGTCAAGCAGAAAAACTCAGATCCTAATTTTTTTCTTTTTTTTCTCTCTTCCCTTTCTCTCACTACTGCCGCACGCTGCACGTCGCATGCCCCTCGCTGCCCTCCACTGTTGTGCTGTAGTCTATTCCTAAAATGCACTATTTAAAAGAAACCCTATCTAATTAATTAACTGAGTTGGGCTCAAGCCCAATTATCTGGTCCAAGCCCACCTATGGGCTGGACCCAACATATAGAACGTATCATTCAAGCTAAATACTTCTTTTAGAGATATCCTTTTGCTGTTTCGACTTCTTTTTAGGTTAAGTTATTGAATAAATCATAATCATTTGACAATATGTTATTTAAGAATCTTCTTAATCCAATGATTTTGGCCAACGTAGTTCCATTATAAACTAAAGAAGGTAGAGTCCAATTGACAAGCATAACTAAAATAAACACATCAAGAGTAGTGTGATATCCAATGGAACAATCTCAAACTATTGGGCGAGTCACGGTCTTCTTCGATGGATAACTTCGTCATTATGTGCCTTCTTAATTAAGCCTTGCCTTCTCATTTAAAATTAAAGCAAATATGGTTCCAACATCAAGTAGTTGATAATAAAAAATTAGTGTAGATGTTACTAGTATTGAATCTCGAATTTTGATGATGAAATCAATTGATGAGTATATAAATTAATAAGCATTTGAGATAAATGGCGCAGGAGAAACTTCGATCATGGACTTGAACCATCGAAAGATAAATCATTAAAGTAAAAAAAATTAGATGCTAGGCCGGAGAGCATCATGTTAGAGATTAGACATAAGGTTGGAGGAATAGTTGACGTGCTGGAGGATAGACTTTGTTACATAAGTTTGAGCATCGGGCTGGAAGGATTATATATTACGCCAAGAAGATTAGATGTTATGGGAGGACAATATGCTGATAGATCGGGTAATACGTCGAAAGAAAGGACGATGCATCAAAGGATTGGATGAAGTATTGTATGAATATATGACATACTGGACAATATACTGAAGGCTTCATGATTGTAATTAGAATTATTAAGTCTTAATCGAAGTTATTTAGAGTCTAATTGAGTTAGTTTTGGGGCATGGCTTGGCCAACTTGATTAGGAGCCTATTGGGCCTAAACTAGGGTCGAATTAGGCTTGTTGGAAGTCCAATTCAGTGACTTAGAGATGGATTGGGCGGTGGTGCCGCCAGGTCCAAGTGATGGTACCGTCAATCCTAAGTGGTGGTATCATCTAAGAGTTAGAAAGTACGGATTGTGCTTTTCTCGGAATCTTGATGGTAGCTTCACCAATGTCAGCGGTAATACCACCAAAGCAAGCGGTAGTACCACCAAAGCCCAGATTCTCAGGTTCTGTTCAGCGATAGTATCACTCGGCATAGGCGATAGTAACGCTAATACCTCGAAAACCCGAGGATTTGAATTTTTGGCTCTAGTTTTGAAGTTATTTAAGGTCTATAAATACTCCACTCATGCTTAGTAAAAATATAAAAACTTATGATTTGAAGTATATAAACTTTCTTGAAAAATATTGAGTCTCTTCTATTAGGATCGTAGTCGACACTAAGAGGGGGGTGGGGGAGTGAATTAGTGCAGCGATAAAAACGTTCGATTTATGCGATTTCGAAAAACTTCATACGATAAAAGATTCATTTCGATGAAAGGCGTATGAAAAATAATATCAAAAGTGTGCTTGACTTTGAGTAAGTATGATAAGGAAATGACTCAAGAAATAATAGCAATGATAATGAAGAGCAAAAAGAAAGTGTATACCAATTTATAGTGGTTCGGTCATCCGACCTACGTCCACTCCCGATTCCTCCTTCGTCGAGGCCACGACTTTCACTATCAGTCTTCCTTCAATGGGCAAAGACTAACTACCCTTTTAATAGATTCAGAAGTTAACCTTTTACAAGCCCACTCACCCCTCTCTTAAACTTAACTAACACTAAACTAGAGAGGAAGAATATTGACAAGATTCAATAGAGTTTTTTCCTCTTTTCTTTCTCAGTTGGTGCATATACTAACCAGTGATGAGAGGGATATTTATAGGCCTCAAGAGGATTCAAATTTGGAGCCAAAATTTGAATCACCCCGGTCTTCAGGGTATTGGCGATACCATCGCCAGTGCTGCACGGTACCATCGCCCAGGCTACCCTGACACTGGGTGGTACCACCATTCAGTCTGACAATATTGCTACCTAACACAGTCTTAGAGATTGTGTCTTGGAGACCGAGCCACCAACGATTCCACCATTTGTTCTAGTAGTGCCACCACCTTATCCACCTCTTGGGTCACTTTTTGGGCCTTTCACTTGGCCCAACACAACCCCCCAACTTAGGCCTAGTTGGTCTCTAATTGAGTTGGCCCAATTCCAACTTAATTAGACCTAGAATCTACTTCGATCTAGACAATTATTATAAAATATGAATCAATTTGTTCAACATATCATTAGTCTATCAATGCTTCGTCTGATTCTTCGGTGCTTCATCTTCTCTTATGACCTATTACCTAATCGGCCAACCTTGATCTCCTTAGCACAATTCCGCTCTTCTTGGCCCGATGCCTGAACCCATTGTCCAAAGCTTCTACCGATATGTCGATCGATCCTTCGCTCGACGTCCAATCATCTGACATATTCTTCTTCAGCCCAATGTTGATTCATCCTACTTCAATTATCTATTCCTGATCGAAGCTACAAAATGCATATTAGATCTTAAATATAATCAATTAGTTTCATCATTAAAATTCGAGATTCAACAATCTCCGTCTTTTTGATGATGACAACCAATTGATGATGGAGTTAACATTAACTTCCCCTATCAACATTGCCATATTGATAGAAAATTTAAAATTTAAAAAATTTAAATAAATCATGCATAATCAAAATTTCAATTCAACATACATCAAGGTTCATGCATGATCATCAGAATACTTCTCCCCCATTGTTATCAACAAAAAAGAGAAGTGCATCTAGTAAGTATTTAAGATATCCAAGTTTTACAACATACATGCTAGCAATTTATCACTTTACAACATGCAAGCATAGTAAGTTTTAAAGATGTTTAATTTTACACTTTTGATTCTTAAGATAGGCAAGATAGCACCTTGTGTCTCTTGAGATTGCAAGCTTTGCTTCTTTTTACAATGTGCATGCTAATAAGTTTTGTTTCTCTTTTGAGAATTACAAGTAAGTTTTCTCTCCTTGTGCAAGCTAGCATTTTATTTTTCTTTGCGTTGATTGAGCTAGCAATTCTTTCTTTCTCTTGTGATGCACAAGCTAGCAAACTATCCCCCCCTTTGTCTTTGTCAAAAAAAGAAGGGAAGACTACAAATTTTGTTTTACATCAAGTATCTAATCATGATAAAAATTAATAAATTTACATCATAAATTTTTATCAAATCATGAGGTTTATAACTCACAAATACAGAGAAGTATTGAAATGCATGCAATGTTTCAATCATCAAAATCAAGTCATGAATACCAATGCTAGCATATTTTCCTTCCCGCTTTTGTCATTAAAGGAAAAAAATAAAAGGAGAGGGGAAGAATTCAAGGGTAGAAATATTTCATCCATCACATGAAAAATCAAGTCACGAATCCAAACATCATAAATCATTTTGACAAATATCCTTTTCAGCAAATAATAAGAAGAAATCTTAGGAGATTAAAATCTTGAAAAAAATCTCAAGTATTAAGTATCAAGTTTGCATAAATTTTCTTCTTTAATGACTCCAAAAAGAATCGTAGGAGAAAAAAATCTTAAATCATAAATCTTAGTTCAATCGAAAGAGACAAGATTCATGTAGAAAATTCTCCTCTTTAGTAAATGATAAGAAGAAATATAAGAGAAATTGGTTTATGCATAAGAAGTATCGAGTCATCATATCACTATATTACTGTATATGCTTCAAACAATATGCATGAAAGAAATGTCATATGGACCGATTTAATTAATATTGCAAATGGTTGTCTTATGGTGTCTTGGATTATTCTTAGTGACTTTAATACTATTCGGTACACAAATGAAAAAGTGAGGGGTAAACCACTTTCAAAAAGTAAGCTATAAGGTTTTAACAATTATATAGATATTACTGCATTGATTGATATGAAATCTGTAGGGGATTGGTTTTCATGGAGTAATCAAGGTGTTGCTCACAGAAAAATTATGGCTCGACTCGATAGGTGTCTGATTAATCGAGAATGGTTAACAGCTTACCCTGATTCACTCCTAGAGTATGGTGCTCAGTTGTTCTCTGATCACTCTCCAATGTATATACATATAGATAAAGTAATACATAGAGGCAAGAAACCATTCAGATTCTTTAATATGTGGAGTACTCATCCTCAGTTCCTCAAGGTTATCCGATCAGCTTAGAATGTTAATATGCATGGTTCTCCCATTTACATCTTATGCCTTAAGCTAAAGGCATATAAAGCAGCACTTAAGGAGTGGAATACAAATACCTTTAGCAATATTACCACCCGGGTCCAATTAAGCAAAAAGGAACCAATGATAGTGCAACATAAGCTACATCTTAAGCCCCTTGATGAGAGCCTTATTTGCAAAGAGGCAGAAGCTACATATTAATTTATATAGGCCTTAAAGCAGGAGGAAAGTTTTACAAAATAGAAATCTCGACAACATTGGTTTACTCTGGTGGATTCTAATATGAAATTTTTCTATACTGCCATTGCTACTATAAGGGCTATTAATTGCATCAGGAAATGTAAAGACAAAGACAGTAATCTTATTGAGAATTTGGATGTGGTTAAAGCACACACTAAATAAATTTTTATTCTTTATTCAATCAAGAGGAGTAGCCTAATAATATTCATGTAAAGCCCACTAGAAAGCTTAATTCAGATGGTATTGTGATCCTCAATGCTCCAATTATAGATGAAGAAATTGCGAAAATTATCTTTAAGTCACTGAAGCACAAAAGCCCTAGTCCAGATGGATTTCCAACTGAATTTTACTAAATTACATGGCCTATCATTGGTAATGATATGATTAAAGCTTGTTAGTATTTTTTCTCTTCAGGTCATATTCTTAAAGCGATAAATTATACTTTTATTTCTTTAGTTCCCAAGAATGCAGGGGTCGATTCACTAGAGCACTATCGGCCTATTTCATTATGTAACTTTATTTACAAGATCATCTCTAAGCTGTTTGTAGATCGAATGCAAAAGATTATACACAAGATCATTAGTCCTACTCAGGCTGCTTTCATTAAAGGGAGAAGTATACATCATAATGTTCCTTTTGCTAATGACTTGGTCAAGGATTTGCACTCCAAATCAAGAGAGACGAAAATTTGTTTTAAAGCTGACTTACAAAAAGCATTTGATTCAGTTAATAGACACTTTATCTACAAGATGCTCCTTAGTATGAACTTCTCTTAACAATGGGTTAATTGGATTCAATGCTGTTCGTAAACTCCAAAATTTTTTATTCTCTTTAATGGGTCACCTATTGGCTTTTTTGGGAGCATGAATGGCATCCGACAAGGTGATCCACTTTCTCCTTATCTTTTTACAATTGTAATGGAAGGACTCAATTGTATGTTGGAAGAGGTAGTCTCTAATGGTAGCATTAAGGTACCCCATGCTGGTTCTATTCATATATCCCACATAACTTTTGCATATGATCTTATTATATTTCTCCGTAATGACTCTACTTCAGTAAAAAATCTAGCTACTATTCTGAATGACTTTGGTCTGATTTCTGGCCTTCAGCTAAATTATGTAAAAAGTAAAGTCTATATGGGTCATTGCATTGAAGATAAATATTTTATTACACAAACTTTGGGGGTTAGTGAGGGAAGTATGCCAGTTCCTTATCTACGTCTCCCACTTATATCCATCGGTTTTCACAAAACCTATTATTAGCCTATCCTGTAAAAAATAAAGAATAGAATTTCCTCTTGGAAAACTAGACTTCTTTCCAAAGCAGGATAACTTGAACTCATCCGATCTATGTTGTTCTCTTACTCTATTTATTGGTCTAATGTATTTCTTTTGCTTGTTGGAATTCTTTAGGATATTGAACGGCTATTTAAGAACTTCTTTTGGAATGACATGGATGGTAAGGCAATGTATATGATAAATTAGGATAGCATCTGCAGACCGAAAGATGAAAGGGGGTTGAATATGAAAAATCTAAGAGATTGGAATAAAACTTGTTTGTTACAGAAATTATGGGATCCATTACAAAACAAATCCTTATGGTCACAATGGGTTTCTACTAGGTACTTATCCAATGAATTAATTTGGGAAGTTTCAGTAAAAACATATCATTCTATTGCTTGAAAAAGAATTTTGAAGGTAAGGAATTGGCTAATCAAATACATTTCTTATGTAATCTCTTCTAGAACTAACATTAATAAGTGATATGATCCTTGGGTGAATGAGAAAAGTATATTCCGATTGTATGGTGATAGAGCATGAAGAGATCTTGGAGCTTCTAAAGATTTGAAGGTTTCTGAATTCATTTCTAACGGCACTTGGTGTCTTCCCAATTCTACTTCTCCTGACATGCTATCACTTTGGCCGACCATTACAGATCTTTCAATCAGGACCAATTATTCAGATATGCTTATTTGGCTTCATGACAATGGTAAATTTAACGCTACATTTGCATGGAATCAAATCAGACAAAGAAACAATAAGTGGATCCTAAGCAGCTAGACATGGGATAAACCGGGTTCACAAAGACATTCCTTATGCACATGGTAGGCCCTTCTTGCGAAACTACCTACAATAGACAATATGAAGTGAAGAGGTATCTATCTTGTTAACCGATACTCTCTTTGTATACAACAGGAAGAAAGTATTAATCATCTCTATTTTGCTTGCAATTATACTAATTGGATATAGAAGGAGATTTTGAAGAGATTTGAACTCAATAGGCTACCAATAGCAAACTTGCATCAAGAATTAGAACAGCTCAAGCAAACCTTCTCAAGAAAAGGGCCTCTTACGCAACTGACAAAGGTTTCTTTTAGATGTGCTATTTAGTGGATTTGGAAGGAGAGGTGTAGCAGAATCTTTGAGGGCCACAACACACACAATGCTCATTGTATAGAGCAGGATATGGAAATAAAATATTTGATAAGCCGAGAAAAAGAGACTTATCAGATTCAATTTTACCATTCATTAATGCTTTTTGGAATGATGTTGTTGTATTATGTGATTTTGTACTTCAATAATGTGATATATTTATAGGTTGTCTAAGACTAGTTTGTTATTACATTTTACTACTTGATGCCTATTGTAAAGAGTCATAGTCTATAGCATGTGTAGTCATGACTATCTTTTCATTTGACTCCTCTTGGAGATAAGTCTGGTGGAGTGGGACCATTCCATCTTTCTAAGGTATGGTGCATTCTCCTGGACTGCTCCAAGAGATTTTAGGCTTTAGTCTATGGCTTGTGTAGACACTGCAATTTAATTATATTTACTTACAAAAAAAATATTGAGTTATCAAGATCATGAAAAAAAAATGATGTATAAAGTGAAGGAATCATGATTCGTGTTATAAAAAAGTTATCGATTCATGCATTCAAACTATCATTACTCATCATACATAGTTTCAAAATATAAAAATCATCAAACATGATACACACATTTATTTTCAAAACATTCACCATAATTTTTAACTCATTCAATTTTATAAATCATTAAATCATCAAAATCACTTTCTAGAGATTCACGAGATTCATAAAATAACATAAATGGATTCATTAATCTTGATAGGATAAAAAATGCATTTCCTTATATGTGTTTCAATTTATATGATTTATTTCTTATAAGCATGCCTTTACCTTTAATGCTAAATAAAAATAAGCATCAACGTTCAAGACCGAAAGACAAAATCATCAAGGTCAAAAATATAACACATCAAACATACATCATCTTTAAACAAAAAATTTGATTTATCATGCTAATATATATATATTTTATGTTTTAGTTTAAGTGAGCATGTTCAAATTTTTCATGCAAAGGTCAAGCATCATGTTTAGAACCGAAAGTAATACAAAATCATCAAAAACCATATAATTGCTTCGATCTTTTAAGCCAAATTCATGTATTATGTTTGAAATAGAAAAGTGATATGGAAATCATATACATGGAATTAATCTTATTAAGCATTGGATCAACATTTTGTTTCTTTATCATAAAACATATAATTGTCATGATCAATAATTTTTTTTAATTTTCAAAATCACTAGAAAGAGAAAGCATGAAAAAAAAATATTTTTTTATTTCTTACTAACACAATCAAGTAACTCATGAAAAGCATCAAGTAATTTCATAATAATGTAAAAATATTTCAGGTGAGTTACTTATCTTGTTGTCGAAAGTCATCAAAGTGCAGTTTGTAACTTCATCACTTAATTCGTCCTTGAGTGTCTTCTTCTTCTTTTGTTATGGACATTTACTTTTAAGATGCCTTGGTTTCTTGTGTTCATAGCAAGTGGTTATATCCGGATTGAGTTTATTTTTATTTTTTAATTCTTATTTTATGAATTTTTTAAATTTTATAGTCAAAAGTTCAAGGTCATCATCATCATCACTTGAGTTATTATTCAAGTGGTATTCTATTGTTCGAAGTCTCAAATCCTTCTTGTTCTTTGGAAGGTGGTTCTTAAGTTCGTTATGTCCCATAAGTGTCATTTCATAGGTCATCAAAGACCCGATGAGTTCTTATAATGAAAAATTATTGAAGTCTTTTTGCCTCTTGTATAGCCATCATTTTCGAATCCCAACTCTTTGAAAAGGATCTTAAAATATTATTTATGAGTTTGAAATTAGAAAAATATTTACCAAGAGCTTTTAGATTATTGATGACATCCATAAACTGGGTGTATATATTTCCAATGGTCTCACTTAGTTTCATTCGAAAAGATTTAAAATCATGCATCAAAAGATTTATTTTCGAGTCGTTGACTCTACTTATGCCTTTGTGTGTGATTTCAAGTATATTTCAAATGTCATAAACTATTTTACAAATAAAAATCTGATTAAACTCGTTTTTATCCAAGGCACAAAACAAGGTATTTATAGCCTTTGCATTTAATGAAAAAGTCTTTTTTTCTAAATCATTCCAATCATTCATTAGTTTGGAAGACTTTTCAAAACTATTTTCAACAATGTTCTATAAATTTAAGTCCAAAGAAAGTAAAAAGACTCTCATTCGAGTTTTCTAATATGTGTAGTCCGTCCCATTGAATATTTTTTTTGGTAAGTAAATGTAATTGGATTTAGTATGAAGTTTGTATAAAACAGTTTTATCTACACAAGCCGTAAACTAAAGTCTGAGATATCTTAGAGCAGTTTAAGAAAATGCACCCCATCTCAGAAAGATGGAATGGTCTCACTCTATCAGACTCATCTCCAAGAGTAGTCAAACAGAAAAGTAGTCATAACTACATATGTTGTAGACTATTATGCTTTACTATAGGCAACAAATAGCAAAATACAATAACCAATCATTATTTGATGACCTATGAATATATCACATTATTGAAGCATAGAATCACACAATATAGCAAACTCATTCTATTTTTTTTAATAAGTCTATAACAACCTCATTATAGAAAGCATTAACCAATTGTAAGATTGAATCTGATAAAGATATCTTTTTCTCTACTTGTTAAATGCTTCATTTCTAGATCTTGCTCCATACATGATCTTGAGTCGCTAAGAATCTTGAGTAAAAGGTGAGTATTGTGTATCTTGTGGCCCTCAAAGATTCTGCCACACCTCTCCCTCCAAATCCACCAAATAGCACATCTGAAAGTATCCTTTGCTAATTTATAAGAAGCCCTTTTCTTGAGAAGCTTTGCTAGAGCTGTTCTAATTCTTGATATAAGTTTAGCATTGGTAGCCTATTTAATTTAAATCTCTTCAGAATCTCCTTTCATACCCAATTAGTGTAGTCATAAGAAAAATAGAGATGATCAATACTTTCTTCCTATTGCATACAAAGAGAGCATCGGTTAACAAGATAAATACCTCTTTGCTTCATATTATCTATTATAGGTAGTTTGGTAGGAAGGGCCTGCCATATGCATAAAGAATGTCTTTATGAGTCCGGTCTAACTCATGTCCAACTGCTTGGGATCCACTTGTTATTTCTTTATATGATTTGATTCCATACAGATGTAGCACTAAATTTACCATTGTTATGAAACCAAATAAGCATATCTGAAGAGTTTTTTAAGATTGGAAGAGCTGTAATAGTTGGCCAAAGTGAAAACATATCAGGAGAAATAGGATTAGGAAGATACCACGTGCTGTTAGCAATGAACTCAGAAACCTTCTAATCTTTAGGAACCCCAAGATCTCTTCATACTCTATCATTATGTAATTGAAATATACTTTTCCTATTCACCCAAGGATCATACCACTTATTAATTCTGGTCCCAAAAGAGATTGCATAAGAAATGTGTTTGATTAGCCAATTCCTTGCCTTCAAAATTTTTTTCCAAGCAGTAGAATGATATGTTTTTACTAGAACTTCCCAAATTGATTCCTTGGATAGGTACCTAGCAGAAACCCATTGTGACCATAAGGATTTATTTTACAAAAGATCTCATAATTTTTGTACCAAATAAGATTTATTCTAATCTCTCAGATTTTTTAGATTCAGCCCCCCTTCATCTTTCGGGTTGCAGATAATATCCCAATTTACCATATGCATTACCTTACCATTTGTGTCATTCCAGAAGAAGTTTTTAAATAGTCTTTCGATATCCTGAAGAAGTCCAATAAGCAGAAGAAATACATTAGACCAATAAATAGAGTAAGAGAACAACACAGATCGGATGAGTTCAAGTTATCCTGCTTTAGAAATAAGTTTAGTTTTCTAAGAGAAAATTATATTCTTTATTTTTTATAGGATAGGCTGATAGTGGGTTTTGTGAATGCCAGTGGATATGAGCAGAAGACCCAGATAAGGAACTAGCAGATTGAGTCTCTCGAGGCCATGATGGTTCTGAGGCCGAACAGGACGGGAATCACAAGGAGTTGTGATTGACAAGAGTTGCCTACCTTTACGGGCTTAACGTGATTGATTGAGTCTCTCGAGGTTACGTTAAGACGTCGATTGGATCCCGATCCCTATTAGAGATCCGTCGGGGGTCTTCGATTCATATACCGGAGGGTGTTGTGTGTCTCGTGAAAAATTTATGGGAATGCATTAAGATAGAAGTTCTTATCTTAATTGTTTAATTTTTATAAAGCTTGCATGTTATTTATTTCTGCTACATCTTTAATTTTAGAAAAATATCACTTTCAAATCCTATACGTGGCATACTTGATGCTAACCGCCTCACTGGTCTAAATTATATGGATTGGCTTCGTAATCTGAGAATCATTCTCACAGTAGAGAAAATCGCGTATGTCCTTGATACAGTGATCCCTACGCCCGATGAAAGGGCAAGCGAGGATGAGATCGCTCGTTATTTGAAGTACATAGATGATTTCGCTCTTGCTCAGTGTTATATGTTGGCCTCTATGACTACTGAGTTACAGAGACAGCATAAAAATATGGATGCTAATTCCATACTCCTGCATCTCCACAAACTATTTGAGGAACAGGGAAGAACTCAGCGATATGAGATATCAAAGAATCTTTTCCGTGCCAGGATGACTGAGGGGACACTGGTTCAGAACCATGTCCTTAAGATGATTGAGTGGATCGAGAAACTCATAGGTCTAGGAATGGTCCTAGAGGATAACCTATGTGTGGATCTTGTGCTTCAGTCCCTATCAGATTCTTTTTCTCAGTTCATAATAAATTTTAATATGAACAAACTTGAGGTGACCCTCCCAAAGCTCCTCAATATGTTGAGAGAAGTATAGAGCACCATCAAGAAAGAGAAATCGATTCTCTATGCTGGTGAGACCAGAAAGAAAAGGAAGGCTGAGAAGACCCTTAAGAAGGACAAGGGCAAGGGCAAAATGGGTAAGGCAAATGTTGCCAAGAAAGACCCAATAAAGGACAAAGGCCAGTACTTCCACTATGACAAAAATAGGCACTGGAAGAGGAACTGCAAAGAGTACCTTACAGAGAGGGCAAAACAGAAGCTTAGAGAAGCTTTAGGTACATTCATGATCAATCTCCATTTATCAAAATCTTATGATAACACATTGGTATTAGATATCGGGAGTACTTATCATATCTGTAATTCGTTGCAGGTTCTGGCAGGACTTAGGAGATTGAACAGAGGCGAGATGGACCTTAAGATGGGCAATGGAGCAAAGGTTGCTGTAGTGGCTATTGGCAAGGTCACCTTACATCTACCTAGTAGAGCTATTATTGCATTATATACATACTATTATATTCCTTCTATTATCAAAAATATTATTTTCTTTTCATGTTTGATAGTTAGTGGATATAAATTAGTTTTTGAGAACAATGGTTGTTCAATAATATTAGATGATGAGATCATCACGAAAGGAATAGTATATAATGGTTTATTTATGCTAAATACAGCTCTACATATCATGAGTGTAAGTGATTCTAAGAGGAAACGAGAAGTGGAGAACCTGATAGGAAAGAGTATTAAAACCCTTCGATCAGATCGAGGAGATGAGTACTTGAGTACAGAGTTCACCCAGTTCCTCAAAGACTATGAGATTTTATCCCAATGGACACATCTTTATACACCACAGCTTAATGGTGTATTAGAAAGGAGGAATCACACACTGTTAGACATGGTGCATTCCATGATGTGTTTCGCCAAACTACCCATCTCATTCTAGGGATATGTCATAGAGACCCCAGCTTACCTTCTGAACAAAATTCCAACTAAGTGGGTGATATCTACTCCATATAAGATATGGAATGGGAAGAAGCCCGATCTTAAGGTTGTTAAGATTTAGGGCTACCCTGCCCACGTCAAGAGACAGAACCTCGATAAGTTATAATCCAGGATGGAACGGTGCAAGTTCATGGGATACCCCAAGAAAACTTATGGGTATTATTTCTATCATCTTGAAGACCAAAAAGTCTTTGTAGCCAAGAGAGCAGTGTTCCTTGAGAATGAACATATTCTTGGTGAAGACAGTGAGAGCGTGATAGAGTTGAGCGAGATTGGAGAACCTAGCTTAAGCACTATTCTATAGCCAGAGTCTATTCAGGTACCTAGCACACAAGTTCCAACTTTATGTAGGTCTGGTAGAGTATCCCATCCTCCTGAGAGATATCAGAGGAGAGGATATTGATTCTCAAACCTACGAGGAGGCTAGTATGAGCATATAGACCAAAGCAACATTCCCGTGTTGGAAAATCCACAAGGGGGAGCGACATCACATGCTCAGCGGAAGAACAGAAAAATAAAACCCCAGATTTCCCGTAGAAAGTTTTCGTCGGTCGTGCAAAGATCGGTGCATCAAAAATAAATCCATGAAAACTGCACGTGTAAAAGAAGATACCTAGGGAGATCGTATATCCCTGAATTCCTGCAAATCTGTGGGAGAGGATGAAGGAGGTCAAGTGTCCTCCTCTCTAGCGGTATCCACACAGCAGGGATTGCAACGATGCACCTCTCTCCCTGGGGAGAGGAGAACAAGAGGTAGCTACCAATAACCCTCAACATATAGAGCTATAGTTCCCTCCTATTTATAGAGGCTCCCTGAAAACCATAATGGATCTTTTTACCCTATTAGGTATTGGATCTCCATCCAATCACCCAAGCCTCTTGGATTAGTGGGTTTCTACCCAATAATCTCTTATTAGCAATTATTGGATCTCATCTCAGGATCCAATAATTCAGGGGCTTAATGGATATCCAATAAGATAAGGGGTTTATCGAATATCTCATATCCGAACCTCTACTCGTTCCAACACCTACCATATGTGTGTGACCCTCTAGGCCTAATATCGAGCTAGCCGTGAGTTATACTTGTCAGAACTCCTTCTGACATAGTGAATTATTATCTCTATAATAATTCACCCAACTCATCGAGTGCGGACGTACCAGGCCACTACGCCGCGGCCCCCAGATGATACAAGGGAATCTAATCCTTTGGACCTATCTGTCCTCAGTTACCATGTATCTATAATCTCTCATCCATCTAATATCCCAGAGACCCTATACCGGGCATGGTGCTATCAGGCTCATACGGTCTCTCCTCGACTCTTGCTCTTGACGGATTTTTCCAGAGAACCCTTTCTCTCTCAATCTGAATAACCTTGGCCAAGGATTTATTCGAGCAAGAATACATGGGACATTCCTCTCATGATACTGAGAGCGGATGATCCTCTATTGACACTCAATAACCCTCGTAAGGTTGGCTACCACTCCCAATGACCGACTGTACTAGATATGGAACTTTCAAAACCTATAAGTCTGGTATCAAAGAGTGGAGTACTCATACAGGACATCCTTGGTGTCTCAAGTCTAAGGACCAGACACACTACTGGGACTACGGAATCACTGTCTAACGTGAGGTATCAATAACCATCCAGCATTCCGTAGGCGGATCAATTAGTGAACTCTTTCTCCAATGAGCACCTGCACTGTACCCTTAGTGTCCCCACATGAGTAGCTATGAGACCAGCTACCTCCATCATATGAACAGGTATACAGCACACCAGTCTATCCAGTTATCTCGATATCCTTCTCGAGTAACCTATGACTAGGATAATTTAGGGTCTGTGTTTAAAGGTGAATCGGTCTCATTATTATAATCTCATCACGATCCAATTCCCATTGCATAGATCCAAGGATATCACAATATACATCTAGATAATGTGAGATAATGCTAATAATCATAAGCAAAGAGATTGACGCAACGTGTTACAAGTGCAATCACTCATGTGATTGGCTTGTAGGGCACCTATAACTAGCATCCCAAAGTTGGAATATAAGATTTGATGAGGTGATCAAATCTTATGACTTCGTTAAGAACGAAGATAAGCCTTGTGTGTACAGAAAAGTAAGTGGGAGCACTATCACCTTTTTGGTATTATATGTGGATGATATCCTGATCATTGGGAATGATGTAGGAATACCCTCCACAGTAAAGACTTGGTTATCTAGGCACTTCTCTACGAAGGACTTAGGGGAAGTATTCTACATATTGAGGATACGAATCTATAGAGATAGATTCAAGAGGATGCTTGGCTTGTCCCAGTCCAGGTACATAAACACCATTGTCAAAAGGTTTGGCATAGAAAATTTCAAGAGAGGTCTCATACCAATGAGACATGAAATATTCCTTTCTAGGAGTATGTCCCCAATGACTCATGAAGAAAGGGCACACATGGATATGATACCATATGTCTCAGCGATAGGATCTATCATATATGTTATGCTATGTACCAGGCCTGATATAGTGTATGCTTTGAGTATCACGAGCAGACATCAAGCAGATTTAGGCTTGGAGCACTGGAAAGCAGTAAAATGTATCCTTAAGTACTTGAGAAGGTCTAAGGATCTTTTACTAGTATATGGAGGTAGTAGCCTTATGTAACATCCCTCGCGTTCCTCGTTTTTAAATTTTCATATAAGAGTTTAATAGCAAAGTTACAATCCATTTTAAATTATGTAGATAAGCTCATATGAAACTGCAAACCTATTTATAAGATGTGAGGATCTATTTATAAAATTCTAAGGACCTATTTGTAAAATTTGAGGACCTAATCTAAAAAATAAATAATACAAGGACTAAACTATAAAATACATAAAATAACAAATCTCACTACCTAAGCCTCTCTGCCTTCATTCCTAAGGAACCTAAGAAGGCAACCTGTATGGAGAAGATAGGAAAGAGAGAGAGAAGAAGAAGAAAAGGAGAAGAAGAGAAGAAGAATTGGGGATTAAGGTCTTTTGGCACAAAACTTTTCATTGGGATCAAAATTGATCAAAGGCAAGTGTTCCAACCCCATAATATAGTAATTTTGATCCTTGTTTTTATCTTAATCTTGAAAATTTTAGAGGATTGAAGTTTCATAAAGATATTTCTGCAATTTATGCATCAAACAATGAATCTGGATTTTTTTTTCAGATTCTGTCCTTTCTACTTTATCATGTCTATAACTTTCTATACTGAATTCGTATTTAAGAAAAATTAAATTTATCCGAAAATATACTTGTATATCTTTATTTTGACACTAGGATGTATGAATTTGGAGTTCAATTGCCTATCCGAACCTTTATTTGAATTGACCCCATAGAATCTGTAAAATAGAGATTCCAAGTTCTGACCTCTGGGTATTCTATCACTTGTAACTCACTGTGAACAAATCCAATTGTGGAAAAATTAACCTTATTGGAAAATAGACTCATAAAGATTTCTGTGCATATCTTATTTGAAATATTTGGGGTACAGATACCAACTGAAACGTCTGTTTTAGTTGACCCTATAGATTCAGTAAAACAGAGATGATGTTTTCTGACCTATTGTCACTAAATTATTTGTAACTTCTTGTGGAGACCTATAATTCATACCAAACTTTGTTAACCCGAATCTAGATTATTATATCTTTTAAATGACACTAATTTAGAGTAAATTAGAGCATATTTGGTTACTCAAACAACTCAGGAAATGTACCTCTCAAATTTTGTTAGAACCAAATTTTTGTCAAGTTTGTCTATTCTTGTTTTGTCCTTTTTTTGGAAATTGATTTCAGCTAAAGTCCTTCCTTCAGTTGAGCTTTATACTATTATTTCAAATCCTCGTATACTCATGCCATTATTTTCATTTCAAATTTGAATGCATTGTGAAAGAATATGCTTGCATCGTATTGTTTCGTAAAGGCACATGTACGTTTCATTGTTTGGCATGTGCTTCCGATATGTGCCAATTTATTGTTCATACTTATCCTTTTGTACTCTGGTGTCTTGTGGGATAATGTGGACCTTTGCCATAAATGGTAAAGGGAGTCATGCTTAGAGCTTGTGATGCTTTGCCGGCCCCTTCTGACTTCACCCAGACATGAGTGGATAGAGCTCCCAAACGTGGGAGACTTCTGTCTAGTGGTCATCCAGAAATGAATGGACCATATTTTGTTTGAGATCCCACTGTACCCTCTATATTTTTGATATGATATCCAAAGTATTGTTTGTGTTTATATGTGCGCTTTGGATGATAAGAAAATGAATGATCAGATATGACATTTGAACTCCTATTACTTGTTTGTTATTCTGATATACTATGAGAGATTTCATATGCACCATTAATAAGCTCCGTAATGTCCTATGTGTCATTTGATATGCTCTGAAACCATTCATACGTCATTGATATACTCTAAAATGTCCTATGCACCATACCATACTCGCATAAGGCCTTAACCCACACCTGAAAAACTAATTCACCAGATATGTTGCTGCCCCCACTTATAAACTCAAGACCTCCCCCCATCCTTTCTGATGTGGGATTAATGCACCCCACGTAACCTCCTAAGGCCTTTTTTTTGGCCTTGGAGCCAATGGGCCGGGCGTGACATTCTCCCATACTCAATCACGTGACGTCCTCGTCACGGATTGACCACCCTGTCTACCCCTAAAGTGTTAACCTGGGGTGCTTGGCGTGAGTCAGTAAAGGTCAAGGGTGGTTCTGATACCATACTCGCGTAAGGCCTTAACCCACACCTGAAAAATCAGTTCACCAGATGTGTTGCCGCCCCCGCATATAAACCCAAGACCTCCCCCCATCCTTTTCGATGTGGGATTAATGCACCTCACCTAACCTCCTAAGGCCTTTTTTTTTGCCTTGGAGCCAACGGGCTAAGCGTGATATTCTCCCCCACTTAATCACCTGACGTCCTCATCACGGATTGACTACCCTGCCTACCCCCAAAGTGTTGACCCGGGGTGCTTGGCGTGAGTCGGTAAAGGTCAGGGGTGGCTCCATATGTGTTGCCACCCCCGCTTATAAATCCAAGACCTTCCCCTATCCTTTCCGATGCGGGATTAATGCACCCCACCTAACCTCCTAAGGCCTTTTTTTGGCCTTGGAGCCAACGGGCCGGGCGTGACATTCTCCCCCACTCAATCACGTGACGTTCTCGTTATGAATTGACCACCCTGCCTACCCCCAAAGCGTTGACCCGGGGCGATTGGCATGAGTCGGTAAAGGTCAGGGGTGGCTCTGATACCATACTCGCGTAAGGCCTTAACCCACACCTAAAAAATCGGTTCACCAGATGTGTTGTCGCCCTCGCTTATAAACCCAAGACCTCCCCCCATCCTTTTCAATGTGGGATTAATGCACCCCACCTAACCTCCTAAGGCTTTTTATTTGGCCTTGGAGCCAATGGGTCGGGCGTGACACCTCACGGTTGAGGGCTACATGGACTCGAGCTTCCAGTCCGATGTCGATGATAGCAAGTCTAATTCAGGGTATGTGTTCACACTGAATGGAGGAGCAGTATGCTGAAAGAGTTCCAAGCAAGACACTATTGCTGACTCGACCATAGAGGCAGAATACATTGCTGTGGTAGAGGCAGCAAAGGAGGGAGTCTGGATTAAGAAGTTCATCATAGATCTAGGAGCCGTCCCGAGTAGCGAGGAGTCGATTCCCTTAAATTATGACAAATACGGGGTAATTACTCAAATAAAGGAACCCGGGTCTCATCAAAAGTGTTCTGAGGAGGCTCTAGCTTATTAGAGAGAACGTGGCCCGAAAAGATGTAGTAATGGAAAGAGTTCCATCCGAAGATAACATTACAGATCTACTGACAAAGCCATTAATTCATATTATCTTTAAGCGTCATAGAGGTCTGATGGGGATCAGACATGTTGGTGATTGACTTTAGGTCAAGTGAAAGATTATTAGTCATATGTGTCCTGCAAGCCAATCACATG
The DNA here is from genome assembly GCA_023547065.1 of Musa troglodytarum. Lineage (NCBI taxonomy): Eukaryota > Viridiplantae > Streptophyta > Magnoliopsida > Zingiberales > Musaceae > Musa > Musa troglodytarum. Next base: position 28,556,041 of record CP097510.1, read on the forward strand.
AGTGATGGCACTTGTGACTTGATATGCACTTTTTCTCTTTGCATATTATTAGGCATTTTATCACTTTATCTTACGTGTTGCATATATTGTGATATCCTTGGATCTATGTAATAAGAATTAGATCGTGATAACATAACGATAATAAGACCGATTCACCTTTAAACATAGACCCTAAATTATCCTGGTCACAGGTTACTCGAGAAGGACATCGAGATAATCGGATAGACTGGTATGCTATATGCCCGTCTATATGATGGACGTGGCTGATCTCATAGTTACTTGTGTGGGGACACTAAGGGTACAGTGTAGGTGCTCATTGGGGAATGAGTTCACTGATCGATCCGCCTACGGAATGCTGGATGATTATTGTCAAACAGCGATTCCGTAGTCCTAGTAGTGTATCTGGTCCTTAGACTTGAGACACAAAAGATGTCCTGTATGAGTACTTCACTTTTTAATACCAGACTTATAGGTTTGGAAAGTTTCAGATCTAGTACAACCGATTATTTGGAGTGATAGCCAACCTTACGAGGGCTATTGAGTATCAATAGAGGATCATCCGCTCTCGGTATCATGAGAAGAATATCTCATGTATTCTTGCTTGAACAAATCCTTGGCCAAGATTATTTGGATTGAAAGAAAAAGAGTTCTCCGGGAGAATCCGACAAGAGCAAGGCTTGAGAAGAGACCGTATGGGCCTGACAGTACCATGCCCAGTCTAGGGTCTTTGGGATATTAGATGAAAAAGAAACTATAGATACATGGTAACTAAGGATAGATAGGTCCAAAGGATTGGATTCCCCTGTATCGTCTCGGGGCTACGGCGTAGTGGCCTAGTATGTCCGTAGTCGATGAGTTGGGTGAATTATTATAGAGATAATAATTCACTAATTCAGAAGGAGTTCTGACAAGTATGACTCACGGCTAGCTCGATATTGGACCTAGAGGGTCACACATATATGGTAGGTGTTGCGACGAGTAGAGGTTCAGATATGAGATATTCGCTGAACCCCCTATCTTATTGGATATCCATTAAGCCCCTGAATTATTGGATCCTAAGATAATATCCAATAATTGCTAATAAGATATTATTGGGTAGAGACCCACTAATCCAAGAGGCTTAGGTAATTGGATGGAGATCCAATACCTAATAGGGCAAGATCCATTAGGGTTGATAGGGGGGCCTCTATAAATAGGAGGGAACTAGAGCTTTATAGGCTGAGAGTTCTCTTAGTAGCCACCTCCTGTTCTCTTCTCCCTAGAGAAGTGCATCATCAGTCCCTGCCGTATGGATATCACTAGAGAGGAGAACGCTTGACCTCCTTCATTCTCTCCTATAGATCTGCAGGGATTCAGGGATATACGATCTCCTTAGGTATTTTCTTTTACACATGCAGTTTTTTGTGGATTAGTTTTAACGCACCGATCTTCATACGATGATGAAAACTTTTTATGGGAAATCTGGGTTTTTGTTTTCTATTCTTCCGCTACGCATGTGATGTCATTCCCCTAAAGGATTTTCCAACGACTAGATCACACTTAAAGCTTAGAGGGAAGATTTTGATACTATTACAATAGAGTTTTCCCTTTTTCTTTCTTAGGTTTTGTATGTATTTCAACCATGGATGAGAGAGGTATTTATAGACCTCAATGCAATTCAAATTTAGAGCTCAGATTTGAATCATCCCAGATTTTTAGATGTTGGCGGTACCATCGCCTGATACTAGCGATACCACTGCCAGAAAACTCTGGTTTTATTACTATACCAGGCGGTATCACCACCTAGTCTGGTGGTACCACTGCTTGACACACTGACACGGTAAATATCCTAGGTGGTACCATTGCCTAACCAACGATACCATCGCCTAGGCACTCTACCCCTAGGTGGTACCACCGCCCCAGACTACCTGGGAGACTGAACCTAAGTGGTACCATCGCCAACCCTATTTGGGCCTTTCATCCAGCCCAAACCTGTCCGAGTACGGGCCTAGTTAGCCCCTAATAGGGTTAAAATATTAACACTTAATCATAACCCTAATTATGTTCTAACTATGAAATTAAAGATCTTTCCTAAGCTATTACAAAATTCAGAAAGTCAAGACTTCTTCTTTGGCGAGCTTCTAGCAAACTTTCGATGGTCTTTCGACAAACCCTCGGACATTATTCTACGGACTTCCTGTAAGCTCCTGGACTTCTCGATGGAATCGTTGGTGAGTTCTGATGAGCTTCTTCAGCAAGCTCCAATCTTTCTCGACGAGCTCCGTGAATTTCTGACGAACCTTCCGGACTTCTATTGAATTCTCGAACTCCCAACGATTTCATTGCACTTGACTCTAGCACTTTGCTTCACTTTATGTCTTCATTGTTGTCATAGTTAATCCTGCACACATAAACCTTAACTCTACTTCGATCTAGACAATTATTACACGAATCAACCTTCTGTTGCCTAGTATGTCATTGGTTGACGCTTTATCTAGTTCTTCGGTACATCGTCCTCTCTTGCGGCCTATTGCCCAATCGACGGTTAACCTCCACAACCCCGATATCCTTGGTGTAACAACACTCTTCTTGGCCTGATGCCTGATGTCTGAAGCCTTCTATCGATTGTCGATCAGACCTCCGGTTCGATGTCCAATATCCTGATGTGATTTCCTCCGTCGCAACGTCAATTCCTCCTACGTCAACTATCTAATCATGATCGATAGTAGACCTGCATCACTCAAAACACAGTTAGATAATAAACCACAACTAATTAGTTTCATCATCAAAATCTAAGACCCAATAGTCTCCCCCTTTTTGATGATGACAACTAATTGTTAACTGACGGAGTTAACCTTAACTCCTCGGAGTTTAACCAAACTCCCCCTATCAATATACCATTGATAGAACACTTGGATTATCCCAAATCCAAGCAACATGTATCACATGTTATGAAAAACATTAATCTATCATGCAAATATATAAAATCTTCAATTCAATATATGAAGTCATCCATCTACTTCTCCCCCTTTGTCATCAACAAAAAGGAGAACTTGCATCTTAGCTAGTATTAAGGATATGTAAGTTTTACAATTACACTAGCTATCAAGATACATGTTCAGCATACATCACTTTAAAACATTCAATTATGGTAAGTTTTTAAGTATGTGAAATCATGGCAATTCAAATCTTGCTTCTTGTGCAAGTTTGCACTTTGCTTCTCTTGAGATTGCAAGGTAGCAATTGTTCCTTTTCTTTTGAAAAGTGCAACTAGCTTTTCTTTGCTAGCAAGCAATTTTTTTTTGCAAAATTGATATCACTTTAAACATGCAAGCTAACTCTTTATTACAAGCATAGAAGCATGACAAGTGTAAGATTGTAAATTCTCAAAGTTTTGCATTTTTGCTTCTATTGAGATAGTACTTCTTTGCTTCTCTTTGTGATGTTTAAGATACCAACTTTGAAATGTGCAAGCTATCAATCTTTATTTTATTTCGTGAAGTGAATGATAGCAAACAATCTCCCCCTTTATCATTGTCAAAAAGAAGGGAAGAGTATAATTCTTTTCCCTTTACATGAATTTTGAAATTATGATAATCAACATGGATAAATATTTATGGAGTATCAAAAGTTTACATTCATGATTCAAAATCAATTTATAAACACCAAGTTATGAATTCTATCATTAAAATCAAGTTATGAAGATCAAATTAATCATTCAAGCTAACACTTAAGGTACTCTTTAAGATGCTAGCAATTTTGTGATATGTTAACAAGTAATTTTTGCTTGCTCTAACAAAATTCTTTCTCTTGTGATGCATAACTAGTAAGCATTTGCCTTAAGCTAGCTAATCTTTTTCCCCCTATGTCATTGTCAAAAAGAAGGGGAGGACTCAATGGCTAAAAATTTCAATCATTATACAAGCCATAAAAGGAATCATATCATGATATCAAGAAAAATCAAGAAGGATATGATTCATTTGACAAATATTTTAATAAAGCAAAAGAATTATACAACCAATGGTCATGATAAAAATATTTCAATATCATAGATTAAGTCATGATTCGTGATTCATCATAAAGCAAATTAATTTTCAATCATCAATACAAGGAAGTCATGTCATGAAGGATCAATTCATGAATAAACAAAAATATATATCCGTCATGAAGAAAATCTTGACTTATACGTAGGAGTTTTTAGATCATCAAAGTCATGATTAAGTCATGATTCCAACAAAATAAAGATGTGAATCCGAAAGTTTAAAAATAGAAGTCGTGAATCATTTTGAAAGATCTCATTCAATTCATCAACTCCAAACTTATCATCAAATCACATTCAAGAAGTTCACGAGATTCACAAAATTAACTAAATGAATTCATTGATCTCGATAAGATAGAAAATACATTGCATTTCAATTTATGTGAATCTTCATATAAGTATGCTTTTGTCTTAAAAAATATATCAATATTCAAAAAATGAGAGGTAAGCATTGTCATAAAGATTGTCAAGACAAAAATATAACACATTACATTAAGATCAATATAATAGTTGAAGAGATTTATCAATAATGGCATGAATTCATCACTTGTCTTTTATTGAAAAATCAGAAACTTTAGAGAAAGAGAGATATTCAAAATACATACATTTCTCTTTTAGTGATTTCAATTCATGTAAACATATCTTTGCCTTTAATAAAAATGAGTATCATATTCAAGAGTGAAAGATAAATTTTGTAAAATAAATCACAATATGCATTATCATATAAGTCCAAAATCAATAATAAGAACTTTCATTTGGAAAATTTATTTAGAGCAACATAGATTGATTACATATGTAAGCATGCTCAAGTCCTTTTTGTATAAGGGATGAATACCAAGTTTAAAATCGAGACAAGTTTCATTATAAAAAATATGATGTGTTATCTAAAAAATTTCGTCATAAAACTGTTAAGACCAAAAGCACAATATTCCAAAACATTAAGATTTCAAATTATCAAGCATGATACAATCATTAAGCATGATTTCATAATGCATCATCAAAATCATTCTAATATTCTTTCTTTCATTGTTATTAGTTATAATAAGATGATTTTAGCTTATTGTGAGAAATCATGCATCATTCATGAAAAGTAAGATATTCATGGATTTAAACAAGCATTGTCAATAACATGCAAGTATCACTCATAAAATTTTTATTTTTCAAAAATACTAGAAAGGAAAGCATGACATAATTTTTGAAAATAATTTTTTTATTTCCTACTATCTAAATTAAGTACTGATGAAAAACATCATGTAATTTCAAAATAAGGTAAAAGCATAATGGGTGAGTTACTTACCTCATTGACGAAATATGTCAAAGCCCAATTTGCCTCTTTTTTACTTGATTCACCTTTGGGTGCCTTCCTCTTCTTTGGCCTCTTCCTCTATTCAAGTTCATTTTTGATTTTTGATTTTTAATTTTTGTTTAATAAACTTATTAAAATTGATTAAAAGTTCAATGCCCTCTTCATTGTCCTCATCACTTGAGTCATCACTCAAGTAGCATTTTATAGTCCGAAGATCCAAATCCTTTATGTTTTTTGGAAAGTAGTTCATGTTTTTTGGAAGGTAGTTCATGTGTTCATCGATTTCAAAGAAACTCATTTTATAGGTCATTAATGATCCGATTAGTTCTTTCAATAGAAATTCATTTAGATTTTTAGTTTCTTGTATCGTCGTTACTTTAGGATCCTACCTTTTTGGAAGGGATCTTAAGATCTTGTTAGTGAGTTTAAAATTTAAAAAACATTTACCAAGACTTTTCAAGTTATTGATAACATCCGTGAAACGAGTGTACATATCATCGATAGACTCGCTTGGTGTCATTTAGAAGAGCTCAAAATTATGCAATAAGAGGTTTACTTTCGAGTCTTTAACTCTACTAGTTCCCTCATGCGTGATTTCAAGTGTCCGCCAAATATCAAAATCTGTTTCACAATTAGAAATCCGATTGAACTCGTTTTTGTCCAAGGCACAAAATAAGGCATTCATAGCCTTTGCATTTAAAGAAAAATATTTTCTCTCTAAATCTGACCATTCGTTCATCGGTTTAGAGGGAAGTTGAAAACCGTTTTCAATAATATTCCATAAATCCAAATTTATAGAAATCAAGAAAGCTCTCATTCAAGTTTTCCAATATATGTAATCTGAACCATTAAATAACGGGGGATGAACAATCAAAAAACCCTTTTGAAAGCCATGAAGAGTCATTTCTCGTGGGTGTGAATCCGAAAGAGAAATAACGAGGTTCTGATACCAATTGTTAGAATCTAGAGCGACACTAAGAGGGGGGGCGGGTGAATTAGTACAGCATTAAATAATGATAAATTAGGGGATTTAAATAAGTTCGAAAACTTCGTATGTTGAAAACACGTTTCAAAGAAAATTGATTTTGATTGCACGTATTGGAAGGATGTAAAGCTTTAAACTTGAAGCTAATTATAACAAGGAGAGGTAGAGGAATAAGGATGGTTTGTAGAAATATAAATTGTAAGAATATAAATGCAAACCCGGATTTTTATAGTAGTTCAGTCATACGACCTACGTCCACTCCCGAATCCTCTTCTCTTGAGACGATCGGTTTTCCACTATGTATCCTCTTTCTAACAGGTGAGGATTGACTCTCTTTTATAGCACTCTCCTTTTAACGGGCTTATGAGACAACCCGTATGAGGCCTCTCACCTCTCTCTTGGGCTAGATCATACTTAAAGCTTAGAGGGAAGATTTTGACACTATTATAATAGATTTTTCCCTTTTTCTTTCTCCGATTTTGTGTGTATTTCAACCATGGATGAGAGGGGTATTTATAGGCCTCAATGTGATTCAAATTTGGAGCCCAAATTTGAATTATCTTGGATTTCCAAGTGCTGGCGGTACCACCGCCAGTACACTCTGGTTTTGTCAATGTACTAGGTGGTACTACCACCCAGTCTGACGGTACCACCGCCCAACCAATGGTGCCACCACCCAGGAACTCTACCCAAAGGTGATACCACCACTCAGTTTGGTTAGAACCACTGCCCCAGACTATTTGGGAGACTGAACCCAAGTGGTACCATCACCCTAGTCTGGCGGTGCCATCGCCATACAGGGTTTAGCAACCTTGTTTGGGCCTTTCATCCAGCCCAAACCTATCTGGGTATAGGCCTAGTTGGCCTCTAATAGGGTTAAAGGATTAACACTTAATCCTAACCCTAATTATATACTAACTATAAAATTAAAGATATTTTTTAAGCTATTATAAAATCTGAAAAGTCAAGACTTCTTCTCCAGCGAGCTTTCGATGAACTTCCGATGGTCTTCCGACAAACCCTCAGACACCATTCTATAGACTCCCTGCAAGCTCCTAGACTTCTCGATAGAATCATTGGTGAGTTCCGACGAGCTTCTTCAGTAAGCTTTGATCTTTCTCGCCGAGCTCTGCAAACTTTTGACGAACCTTCTGGACTTTCGTTGAACTCTCGAACTCCCAACAATTTCATCGCACTTGACTCCAGCACTTTGCTTCGCTTTATATCTTTATCATTGTCGTAGTTAATCCTGCACACATAAACCTTAACTCTACTTCGATCTAGACAGTTATTACATGAATCAACCTTCTGTTGCCCAGCATGTCATTGGTCGATGCTTTCTCTAATTCTTCGACGCACCGTCCTCTCTTATGGCATGTTGCCCAATCGGCGGTTGACCTCCACAACCCCGATATCCTTAGTGCAACATCACTCTTCTTGGCCCGATGTCTGAAGCCTTCCGTCGATTGTCGATCGGATCTCCAGTTCGACGTCTAATATCCTGATGTGATTTTCTCTAAAGCAACATCAATTCCTCCTGCATCAACTGTCTAATCCTGTTCGATAGTAGACTTACGTCACTCAAAACACAGTTAGACAATAAACCATAATCAATTAGTTTCATCATCAAAATCCGAGACCCAACAATCTCCCCCTTTTTGATGATAACAACTAATTGATGACTGATGAAGTTAACCTTAACTCCTCGGAGTTTAACCTTAACTTTTCGGAGTTTAACCAAACTCCCCCTATCAATATGCCATTGATAGAACACCTAGATTATCCCAAATCCAAGCAACATATATCACATGTTGTGAAAAACTTCAATCCATCATGCAGATATATAAAATCTTCAATTCAATGCATGAAGTCATCAATCTCCCTTTGTCATCAACAAAAAGGAGAAGTTGCATCTTAGCTAGTATTAAGGATATGAGAGTTTTACAATTACATTAGTTATCAAGATAAATGTTTAACATACATCACTTTAAAACATTCAATTATGGTAAGTTTTTATGTATGTGAAATCATGACAATTCAATACTTGCTTCTTGTGCAAGTTTGCACTTTGCTTCTCTTGAGATTGCAAGGTAGCAATTGTTCCTTTTCTTTTGAAAAGTGCAACTAGCTTTCCTTTGCTAGCAAGTAATTTTTTTCCAAAATTGACATCACTTTAAACATGCAAGCTAACTCTCCATTACACGTATAGAAGTATGACAAGTGTAAGATTGCAAATTCTCTAAGTTTTGCATTTTTGTTTCTATTGAGATAGCACTTCTTTGCTTCTCTTTGTGATGTTTAAGATAACAACTTTGAAATGTGCAAGCTATCAATCTTTGCTTTATTTCGTGAAGTGTATGATAGCAAACTATCTCCTCCTTTATCATTGTCAAAAAGAAGGGAAGAGTATAATTCGTTTTATGAAATCATGATCATGATGATTTGAAAACTCCTATGTATAAGTTAAGATTTTCTTCATGACAAAGATATGATTTTTGTTTATTCATGAATTGATCCTTCATGACATGACTTCCATGTAGTGACAATTGAAAAGTAATTTACTTTATGATGAATCAATGAATCATGACTTGATCTATAAGAATGATATATTTTTTTTAGTATCATGATTCTTGGTTGTATACCCTTTATTATGAATTGATAATTCATGCTAAAGAAAATCTTTGCAAATCTTGATCTTGATCATACTAAAAAGAACAATTATGAATCATGTATAATGTCTTTTACATTTATGATGACTTAACTTGAAACATAATATGCTTAAATCGATTTTTTTTATGTTTCAATACTTCTTTAAATGCATTATGTAAAGATTGAAGGTTTGATTGATAGAAATTTAAATGATGTAAAAAATTATAATCCAAGTTTTGATATCTCAATATTTAATACTTGAAATATATTTAAAATGTGATATTGATGAGAATGTTTCAAATTATTTTACCTCATGAATGTTGATCTTGATCTTGTTAGAAAGAATATAAATAAACCATGAATGATATCCTTGGTAAATCTCGAATTGATTCTTATTGATATCTTTCATGAATTCTTTATGACTTGAATAATGATTGAAATTTTTAGCCATTGAGTCATCCCTTCTTTATGACAAAATAAAGGGGGAGAAAGTTTAGTGCTAGCTCGATAATTGCAAAGAACTTGCCATGTTAATCATTTCAAAAATTGCTACCTTGCAATTTCATAAGAAGCTAAGAATTGTTATCTCAAAGGATGCAAATATTGCTATCCTACCTATCTCAAGAAGAGAAAATGCAAAACTTAGAAAATTTGCATTCCTACACTTGCTATGCTTCTATGCTTGTATGTTGTAATGAAAATTTAACTTGCATGTTTGTAGTGATTGCATACTTAGGAAGCAAAAGTGCTATCGTGAGAAACCAAGTGCAAACTTGCACATCTCAAGAAGCAAGTGATGAATTGCTATGCTTAGAATCCTTAAAAACTTGTTATGATTGAATGTTGTAAATCTAGCTTATATGTTGACTTGTATATCTTTTAAAATAGCTAGAGCAACTTCTCCTTTTTTTTGATGACATAGGGGGAGAAGAAGATTGATGACTTCATCAATATATGTTGTATTGAATATTTTTATATATTTGCATGATGTTTTTGATAAATATGTTTTTGATAAATGTTGCTTAGATTTGACATAATCCAAGTATTCTATAAATATGGCATATTGATAGGGTGAGTTTGGTTAAACTTGAGGAGTTAAGGTTAACTCCATCAGTCATCAATTAGTTATCATCATAAAAAGGGGGGAGATTGTTGAAACTTGAATTTTGATGATGAAACTAATTGATCGTGTTTAGTTATCTAACTACGTTTTAAGTCACGCAGGTCTACTCTCGATCAGGATTAGACAGTTGACACAGGAAGAATCGATGTTGTGCTAGAGGAAATCATGTTAGGAGATTGAATGTCGAGCCGGAGATCTGGTCGACGATCGACAGAGGTTTCGGACAAAGAAATCAGGCATCTGGCCAAGAGGAGTAAAGTTACGCTAAGGAGATTGAGGCTGCGGAGGTCAACTACTGATTGGGCAACAAATCGCAAGAGAGGACGATGCAACTAATTGGGTCAACTACTAATTGGACCAAGGACGTGCCGAGCAACTAATTACGATTTATATTGTAATAATTATCTAGATCAGAGTAGGATTAGTTTAATTGGGTTGTAATTGAATCAACTCAATTAAAAGTTAATTGGGCCTAAATTGGGACTGATTTGGGCTTATTGGGAGGCCCATTCAATGGCCCAAAAGTTGGTGCAGGCGGTGGCTGTTAGGGATCAAGTGGCACTAAGAGGGGGGGGGGGGGTGAATTAGTGCAGCGGATAAAACGATGGATTTTTCAGCGATTTAAAACAAGCTTCGGAAACTTCGTACGATGAAAGCAATGTTTCGTTTGAAACCGATTTTTGCGTTCTAACTTTAAAGCATGCGTACAAAGATAAAAAGGAAGTGGAGCAAGTAAAGTAAAGGCTTGCAGCAAAGTAAAATAGAAATTTAAACACTCACACAATCAAGACGTAGCGATGTATAGTGGTTCGATCAAAGTGACCTACATCCACTTCTGAAGCCTTCTCCGATGAGGCTCTCTTCTTCCACTATCAAATCCTTTGAAAGGGAAGGATCAAATACCCCTCTTACAACCCTTTACAAGTGGTTCACACTCTTACAAGATTTCTCAAGGAGAAGAAGGAGGTGAACACTTAGCAAGAACAAGACTTTTCAAGACTTTTCAAAAGCTCAAAACTAAGATTCTAACTCTCAAAAGGGTTCTATTTTTCAGCTGAAAATGAAGGGGTATTTATAAGCCTCAAAGTGATTCAAATTTGGAGCCCAAACTTGGAGCCAAAAATTTGAATCTTTTGAGTTTTTCGGTGCTGTCAGTCTTGGCAAACTGACACACCCAAGCGGTTCTACCGCCTAGCGGTGCTCCTTTCATCGCTGATCAAATGCCGCATGCATTTGGTCATGCTTGGTAATTTTGGCCCAAACTCATCCTAATCAAGGCCTAATGGGCCCCCACTTTGGGTTATCTAATCTTAACCCAAAATACGTGCTAACCATGAATTTTAAAGATGTTTCCTAAGCTATTACAAAGTCCACATGATAACTTCTTCCGGCGAGCTTCTGGTCAACTTCCGATGGTCTTCTGACGAACCTTCGAAAACCATTCCGCGGACTCACATCAAGCTCTCGGATTTCACGATGATCTTGGCGAGTTCCCCCGAGCTTCTTTGGCAAGCTCCGATCTTTCTTGGCAAGCTTCGCGAACTTCCAGCGAACCTCCGGCGAACTTCGAAAACCCTTCGCAAGCTCCTACTGCGTTCTCGGCGGTTCGGCGGCACTCCCAGCGAATCTTGGACTTCCATCGAACACTCGAACTCCCAATGATCCATCGCGCTTGACTTCAACCCTTTGTTTCACTTTGCATCTTCATCCTTATCGTAGTTACTCCTGCACAAACAAACACCAAAAACTCTACTTCGATCTAGAACGATTATTACAACGAATTGACATTGATTGCGGCACATCATTGGTGGTAGCCGTCGATCCTTCGGCACATCGCCCTCTCTAGCGGCTTGTTGCTCAATCGACGGTTGACCTTTGCAACCTCGATATCCATGGCGCAACACGCTCTTCTTGGCCCGATGCCCGACGTACGAAGCCTCCTGCCGATAGTCGACCGAACCTCTAGCTTGACATCCAATATCCTGAGTGATCACCTCCGGCGCAACGTCAATTCCTCCAGCATCAACTGTCTAATCCTGATCGAAAGTAGACCTGCGTAACTCAACACGCAGTTAGACCATAAATCACACTCAATTAGTTTCATCATTAAAATCTGAGATTCAATAGTGGCACTGCCAAATTGGTGGTAGAATCACCTATGAGCTAGAAAAGTGAAAAAGCATACTTTTCTAGGCTGCAGGTGGTGGTACCACCCAGTAGTAAAGCTGCAATGGTGGTATCACTCCAAGCTGGTGGTAGCATCGCTAGAACCTCTGTTTTCGAGGTTCTATAGGCGGTGGTACTGCCCAATGCAGGCGGTGGTACCGCCCATACCCGAAAAATCCAAAAATTTGAATTTTTGCTTCATTTTTGAAGCCAATCAAGGCCTATAAATGCCCTTCTCATTTATGGTTGAAAGACACATAACTGAGAATAAAAAAACGGAAAATTCTATTGTAAACTTGAGAAAAATCCTCTCCTCAAACTCTAAGTATTAAAAAAGTTCAAGAGAGGGGTGAGAGGCTTTGTAAAGGTTATCTCCTAAGCTTGTCAAAAGGAGAGAGCTGTAAGAGAGTCAGTCCTCACCCGTTGAAAGGAAGACAACTAGTGGAAAAGCCAATAGTCTCAAGAGGAGAGGAATCGGGAGTGGACGTAGGTCGTATAACCGAACCACTATAAAAGTCCTGATTTGCATTTACTATTGTTCTTTATATTTTAGCAAACCTTATTTACTTGCTACTCCACTTCCTCATCTCCTCCTTACAAATCATTTTAAGTTTATACGCAATCAAAACTAAATTTTATTGAAATAAAGTTTTCAACTTACAAAGTATCTGAACTTGTTTGAATCATCGAAAATTTATTGTTCTTAACTGCTGCACTAATTCACCCCCCCCCCTCTTAGTGTCGCTCTAGATCCCAACATTGACATGTTCTCCTTCGGCCCAACATTGATTCTTCTTGCTTTAATTATTTATTCCAGATCGAAGCTACCTACTTTACTTAAAATGTAGATTAGATCTTAAACATAATCAATTAGTTTTATCATTAAAATTCGAGATTTAACATCTTCCTCCTTGAGTTTAGAGGTCATACTAAGCAGGTGTATGGTTTTCTTGTAAAATAGAGGTATGAAGGTTCTCTCCTAAGCCTGTGAAAAGGAATAAGAGTTGTAATAAGGGTAGTTGATCTTTGCCGATTGCAAAGAAGATCAGTAGTGAAAGTCAGTGGCTTTGTGGGAAGAAAAATCGAGAGTGGACGTAGGTTTAGATGATTGAACGATTATAAATTTGGTTTATATTTTTCTTCATACTTTTTCTTATAATTACTAATTGATTTAGTTGCTCACTATCCTTACTCATATTTTAAGTTAAATGCATTTTCGATACATATTTTTTGATTAAAATTTTTCAAATCAAAACTTCAATACGAAAGCACTAATTCACCCTCCCTCTAAGTGCCTTTACAATCCTAACAATTGGTATCAGTGTTGAATCTTAGATTTTGATGATAAAATCAATTAATATGTTTGTGATCTAATATGTGCTTTGAGATAAGTGATGTAAGACTAACTTTGATTAAAAAAAATAAAATAATTAAAGTAAAATCAGATGTTGGGCCGGAGCTAGAAATTAGGCATCGAGCCAGAAGAATCGCATGTTGCACTAAGATCAAAAGTTGCGGGAGTCAACATGCCGAAGGATCAGGTGATACGCTGAAGATTCGGATGATGTGCTAGAAGTTCGAACGATGTTTAGATGAAATGACATGCCGGGCAACAAAGAATTCTTACCTTTAGTTGTTTGTCTTAATTATCGAAGGTTAGATCAAAATTGAGTTAGATTCAAGTGTAACCATGCTAACTTAATTAGGAGCCAATTGCGAGGCCCATTTAGTGACCCAAAAGTTGCTGCAAGCGGTAGCACTGCCAAACTAGCAATGGAATCACCTATAAGCTGGAAAAGTGAAAAAGCACACTTTTCTAGCTACAAGCAGTGATACCTTTTGGGAAATCTGTGGTGACATCATATGCATACCAGAAGAACAGAAACAAAAATCATAGATTTTTTACAGAAAAAGAGGTTCTTATCATCATGCAAAAGTTGGTGCGCAAAACTAATGAAACCAAAAAACTATGCGTAAGAGAATTACTTAGGGAGATCGTATATCCCTAAATTCCTATAGATCTATGAGACTGAATGAAGGAGTTCAAATATCCTCTTCTCTAGTGATAATCCACATGACAGGGGCTGCGACGACACTCCTCAAATCGCTGCTCAAACCTCTTCGCTGCATTCACTATTTAATCAAGAAGGGGCCGACTCTTCTTGCTGTCCACATGTCCCAAACTGGGGCTACTGACTAAGGAGGAGAGGGGGAGGAGAATAGGAGATGACTGCCAAAAACCCTAGCCTATGGGCCTTTAGTTCCCTCCTATTTATAAAGGTCCCTTATCAGCTTAACCCTAATGGATCTTGCCTTGTTAGGCATTGGATCTCTATCCAATTACCCAAGCCTCTTAGATTAGTGAGCCTCTACCCAATAATCTCTTATTAGCTCTTATTAAATCTCATCTATAGGATTCAATAATTCAGGGGCTTAACGGATATCCAATAAGATAAGGGCTCCAACGAATATCTCATATCCGAACCTCTACTTGTTGTAACACCTACCATATGTATGTGATTCTCTAAGCCCAATATCGAGCTAGCCGTGAGTCATCCTTGTTAGAACTTCTTTTGGCTCAGTGCATTATTATCTCCATAATAATTCACTCGACTCATCGACTGCGGACGTACTAGGCCACTACGCTACAGTTCCTAGACGATGTAGAGGAATCAAATCCTTTGGACCTATTTTTCCTCAATTATCATGTACCTATAGTTTCTCATCCATCTAATATCCTAGATACCCTATACTAAGCATGGTGTTACTAAGCCCATACAGTCTCTCCTCGAGTCTCACTCTAATAGGATTTTTCTGAAAAACTCTTTCTCTCTCAATCCGATCAACCTTGGCTAAGGATTTGTTTGAACAAGAACATATAAGATATTCCTCTCATGATACCGAGAGCGGATTATCCTCTATTGACACTCAATAGCCCTTGTAAGGTTGGCTACCACTTCTAATGATCAGCTATACTAGATCTGGAGCTTTCAAACCTATATGTCTGGTATCAAAGAGTGGAGTATTCATACAGGACATTCTTGGTGTCTCAAGTCTAATGACCATATATACTACTAGGACTATGAAATCACTATTTGATAATAAGGTTTCATCAACCATCTAGTATTTCATAGGTGGATCAATCAGTGAACTCATTCTCCAATGAGCACCTATACTGTATCCTTAGTGTCCCTACACGAGTAGCTATGAGATCAGCCACCTCCATCATATGGATAGGTATACAGCACACTAGTTTGTTTGGTTATCTTGATGTTCTTCTCAAGTAACTTATGACTATGATTATTTAGGATTGAATCGGTTTCATTATCGTGATCTCATCACAATCCGACTTCCATTGCATAGATCCATAAACATCACAATATATACAACACGCAAGATACAGTGATAAAATACTAAATAATAATAAACAAAAAGAGTGCATGTTAAGTCATACGTGCCATCACTCACATGATTGGCTTGTAGGGCACATATGACTAGCAATCTCCTACTTGACTTAAAGTCAATCACCTACGTTTCTGATCCTCATCAAACCCCTATGACACTCAAAGACAATATGAGATAACGGTTTCATCAGTAGATCTGTAATGTTATCTTTAGATTGAACTCTTTCCACTACTACCTCTCTTCGAGCGACAATCTCTCTTATCAAGTGGAACCTCCTTAGAACGTGCTTTGACTTCTGATGAGATATGGGTTCCTTTGCTTGAGCAATCACCCCGTTGTTGTTGCAATATAAGGGAATCAGCTCCTCGTTTCTCGGCTCAACTCTTAGATCTATGATGAACTTTTTCATCCAGACTCTCTCCTTTGCTAGTTCTACCACAGTAATGTACTCCACCTCTATAGTTGAGTTAACAGTAGTGTCTTGCTTGGAACTCTTCCAGAACACTTCTCCTCTATTTAGGGTGAACACATACCTTGAATTAGACTTACTATCATCAACATTGGACTATAAACTCGAGTCTATGTAGCCCTCAACCTTGAGGCTACTGCCTCCATATATCAATAAAAGATCCTTAGTCCTTTTCAAGTACTTAAGGATATACTTTACTGCTTTCCAATGCTCTAAGCTTGGATCTGCCTGATACCTGTTCATGACAATCAAAGCATGCACTATATCAGGTATGGTACATAGCATAGCATACATAATAGACCCTACCACTGAGGCATAGGGTATCCTATCCATATATGCCCTTTCTTTAGGAGTCTTTGTGGACATACTCTTAGAAAGTGATATTCCATGTCTCATTGGTCTCTCTTGAAATTTTACATGTCAAACCTTTTGACAATGGTGTCTATATACCGGGACTGGGATAAGCCAAACATTCTCTTGGATCTATCTCTATAGATTCGAATCCCCAATATGCATGATGCTTTCCCTAAGTCCTTCATGGAAAAATGTCTAGAAAACCAAGCCTTTATTGTGGAGAGCATTCCTATATCATTTCCAATGATTAGGATGTCATCCACATACAACACCAAAAAGGTGATAGCGCTCTCTCTTACCTTCCTGTACATACAAGGCTCATCTTCATTCTTAACGAAGTCATAAGATCTGATCGCCTCATCAAATCTTATGTTTCAACTTTGGGAAGCTTACTTCATTCCATAGATAGACCTAAGCAACCTGCACACTTTATCTAAACTATCTTTGGACACGAATCCTTCAGGCTATATCATATATACCTCCTCCTTGAGGATGCTATTGAGGAATATGATTTTCATGTCCATCTGCTAGATCTCATAATCATAGTGTACTGCAATAGCCAATAGAATTTGGATGGATTTTAGCATGGCTACGGGTGATAAGGTTTCATCATAGTCAACACATTACCTTTGATGATACCTCTTAGCCACTTACCTTGCTTTATAGGTCTCTACTTTTCCATCTACTCTAATCTTCTTTTTGAAGATATACTTGTTGCCAATGGATACAATACCCTCGGGTGCATCTATCAGGTTCTAAACCTTATTGGCGTACATGGAATCCATCTCTGAATTTATGGCTTCTTGCCACTTCCCAGGTCTATACTCATAATAGCCTCCTCGTAGGTTTGAGGATCAATATCCTCAACATCCACTTTTCTGAAATGTCCCACATATCTTTCAGGAGGATGGGATACTCTATCGAACCTACATAAAGTTGGAACTTATATGCTATATACCTGAACAAACTCTAGCTATGGAATGGTGCTTGAGTTAGATTCTCCAACCTCGCTCAACTTTATTAATAAGAGCTAATAAGAGATTATTGGGTAGAGACCCACTAATCTAAGAGGCTTAGGTAATTGGATGGAGATCTAATACCCAATAGGGCAAGATCCATTAAGGTTAAGTTGACAATGGACCTCTATAAATAGAAATAGGAGGGAACCAAAGGCCCATAGGCTAAGAGGTTTCTAGCAGCCACCTTATATTCTCCTCCCTCTCTCCTCAACTAGTAGCCCCAATTTAGGGCGTGTGGATAGCAAGAAGGGTCGGCCCCTTCTTGATTGCATAGTGTGTGTAGCGAGAAGATTTGAGCAGCAATTTGAGGAGCATCGTCACAGCCCCTTCAATGTAGATTATCACTAGAAAGGAGGACATTTAAACTCCTTCATCCAGTTCCATAGATCTGCAGGAATTCAGGGATATACGATCTTCCTAAATAATTCTCTTACGCATAGTTTTTTGATTTCGTGGGATTTTACGCACCAACTTTTGCACGACGATAAGAACATTTTTTTTACGAGAAATCTATGATTTTTATTTCTGTTCTTCTACTGCGCATATGAAGTTGCCACATATTTTTCAACATAATGCATGTCATTTCGTAGGTCATCAAAGGCCCGATAAGTTCCTCGAGTGAAAAGTTGTTCAACTCTTTGACTTCTTGTATTACTATTACTTTAGGATCCTAACTTTTTGGAAGGGATCTTAATATCTTGTTAAAAAGTTCAAAATTAGAAAAACTTTTACCAAGTGCTTTTATAGATCATTGATGACATTTGTAAACTAGGTGTACATATCTCCAATAATCTCGCTTGGTTTTATACGAAACAATTCATAGCTATAAACCAAAAGATTAATTTTTGACTCCTTAACCCTACTTGTACCTTCATGTGTGATTTCAAGTATGTGTCAAATCTCATATGCAATTTCGTAAATAGAAACCCGATTGAATTCATTTTTATCTAAAGCACAAAACATAGTATTCATCGCTTTAGCGTTCAAAGAGAAAGTCTTCTTCTTCAAATCATTTCATTCATTCATTGGATTAGAAGACTTTTGAAATCCGTTTTCAATAATATTCCACAACTCAAAATCCTTAGAAATAAAAAAAATCTCATTCTAGTTTTTCAATACGTATAGTCCGTCCCATTGAACATAGGAGGATGTATGATATAATGACCCTCTTAATTATCGACAAAAGCCATCTCTCTTAGGTTTTAAACTAAATTAAGAGAAACATTGCTTTAATACCAATTGTTAAGATCAATCGACACTAAGAGGAGGGGGGGGGGGTGAATTAGTGCATACATAAAAAGACATTTACAATTCAAAATCCTTTTGGCTTGATAAAAATCGTATTGCAAAAGCATTTAACTTTAAAAACATTCGTAAAGCAGGTACAATAGTATGCAGTATAACCAAATAGCAAAGAAGAAAAGGAAAAGAGTGCACACTAAATTTATAGTGGTTCGGTTGTTGTAACTTATATCCACTTTCGATTCCTCCTCCATCAAAGTCACCGGCTTCTACTATTCATCTTCCTTCAATGGGCGAAAATCAACTACCCCTTTACAGATCATTTCTCCTTTTAACAGGTTCAGGAGGCAACCTTTTACACTTTGCTCACTCCTAAAATAGATTTCTAAACTAGAACAAGAGGAGGTGAACTTTCAAAGGATTACAATAGCATTTTCTATTAAATCTCAGAATTTTTGTTCACTTTTTCATGCTCCAGAAGCAGAAAAGTATGGGGTATTTATAGGCCTCAATTGGATTAAAAAATAGAGCTAAAAAAGGTCTCATCTCGGATTTCCAATGTACTGGCAGTACCATCGCTTGTGCTAGGTAGTACCACTACCAGTACTCTTTGACACTAGGCAGTACCACTACCCGGTCTAGCGATACTACTGCCAAATAGTCTTAGCTACTAGACCTAGGCGATGCTATCACCTACTTGGGTGGTACCATTATCGGTGGTACCACCGCCTAGTCTGGGTAGTACCACCCCCTAGACCTCTTGAGGGACTGAACCTTAGGCGATTCCACCGCCTAATCCTGGCGGTGCCACCACTAGCCATGTTTCAGGTCACTATTTGGGCCATCAGATCAACCAAACCAGTTCTAATTTGGGCCCAATTGGCCCCTAATTGAGTTAGTGGGATTACCTCCCAATCCTAACTCAAACTAAGTCCTAACTATGATAATTAAGATATTAATACAGTAATTATATTCGGTATGTCAAATGTTCTTCCAGCGAAATCCCGACAAGCTTCCAACGGTCTTCTAGTGGACTTCCAACGAACTCTCAGTGATCTTTAAACAGACTCCTGACAAGCTCTTAGTGAACTTCCGACGATCTTTTCGACAAACTCTAGACGAATCATCCAATCTTTGACTCTGGCAAAACATCTATTTTATGCCTTATTCATGATCGTAGTTAATCCTGTAATACTTTTCTCAACATATGGATTATATCAATAATTTATCAATTAATTTCATCATCAAAATCTGAGATTCAACAATTGCATCACGTTTACAAACTTAATATTATCGAGAGAGAAGATTTTTACTTCAGTCTCCTAATATGGCGTGTCACACACATACATATTTAATATATATACATATATTTGTATGTGTATAATCAATCGTATATCATATGAGCAATCACACCAAATGATTATAAACCACATCTTAATATGATCAAGTCCGAGCTAGTGGGCCCAATCACTCACATCAAGATCTATGTGTGTAGTGGTGTATCTCCATGCCCTCTGATCGTCCATCTCGTCCTTATGGGTTCGATCGGCATCTCGGCACATCTCCATGCTAATCATCCGTCTCAACCTCATGGGTCCTACTATCATTTTTACGCTCCCGCTATACCTAGTATAATTACAATATAATTACAAGCACGCATGCCCGACAATAAATGAGAAAAATGGAAGCTCACATGCCCCAATAATAATAATAATGATCACATCATACACATACATTACATCACACAATTCATGATTATCTGTCCACCTCATACATCACAAGTACATATCTTTATATAGGACTACTAGATAAATAATAATAGTTAATTAAACCTTTTAAATTAACTAATATTTTTTAAATCAGGGATATGTAGGAAATTTTTTGAATTATGAAGGGCATTTTGGCAATTTAGCTTTTATCTGAAAACCTAGTTCCCCTTCCCTGTTTAGCTATGTTGTGGTCGCCACTAGCATCGCCCTCCCTTGCGGGTAGGCCATCCACAAGCATCGCCCCTCGCAGGCTAGCCGTCGCGGGTGGCACTACCCGTACCCCTCTCGCCGTGCCCTCCCCCCCACCCCCCAAGCGTAGAACCCATAGGGGGGCTTGCTTGTGGACCCAGCGCCCGCATGCATCGCCCCTTGCAGGCAACCCGTGTGGGAGCCACCCATCACCCACCCCACCCCTTGCGGGCAAGGCACCTGCAAACAGGGGCAGGCACCGTCTACCCTTGTGGGCATGCTACCTGTGCCTAGCACCACCCGCAGTCGTCGTCACTACGGACAGGCCGTTGGCCGCTGTTGGCAACCTTGGTGAGGCAACAAGGGTAGCAATAGTTGCTATCCTTTCATGCCTTTGTGTCAATAAGTTTGATAACAAAAGCTATTCTAAATCACAAAACACAGTTTAAAGTTTGATATTCGCACGAACAACTTGGCTCTGATACCACTGTTGGAAAATCTATGGGTGACATCACATGTGCAATGGAAGACCAAAAAATAAAAATCCTAGATGTTCACAAAAAGGTTTCATTATTGTGCGAAGATCAGTGGGTAAAATCCACGAAATCGAAAACTACATATATGAAAGGGAGATCATCTATCCTTGAATTCTTGTAGATTTGTGGGAGAGGATGAAGGAGGTCAAGCAACCTCCTCTCTAGTAGTGATCCACATGGCAGGGACTACGAAAATGCTCCTCACTAGGAAAAGGAGAATAGGATGTGGCTATTAGGAAGCCCTAGCCTGTAGATCTTTAGTTTCCTTCGATTTATAGAGGTCATTTGTCAACCCTAATGGATCCTGCCCTATTGGGTACTGGATCTCTATCCAATTACCAAAGCTTCTTAAATTAATGGATCTCTATCCAGTAATCTCTTATTAGCTCTTATTGGATCTCATCCATGGGATTCAATAATTTAAGGACTTATTGGATATCCAATAAGATAGGGGCTCCGGTAAATATCTTATACTCGAATCTCTACTCGTCACAAAACCTACCACATATGTGTGACCCTCTAGGCCCAATATCGAGCTGGTCATGAGTCATACTTGTCAAAACTCCTTCTGACTCAATGAATTATTATCTCTATAATAATTTACTCAACTCATCGACTACAGACGTATCAGGCCACTATGCCACAATCCATAAATGATATAGGGGAATCCAATCCTTTAGACTTATCTGTCTTCAGTTGCCATAGACATATAGTCCCTCATCTATCTAATATCCCAGAGACTATATATCGAGCATGGTGCTATATGGTTTCTACTCAAGTCTCGCTCTAATCGGATTCTCCTAGAGAACTCTTTCTCTCTCAATCCGAATGACCCTAGCTATGGATTTGTCTGAGCAAGAACACATAGGATCTTCCTCTCATGATACCGAGAATGGATGATCCTCTATTGACACTCAATTACCTTCATAAGATTGACTACCATTCTCGAGAACCGATTGTACCAGATCTAAAACTTCCAAACTTGTAAGTCTGACGTTAAAGATTGGAGTACTCATACAAGACTATTAGGATCAAAATCAGCACAAAGAGGGGGGTGAATTAGTACAGTGATTTAAAATGTCAAATTCGAAAAATCATTTCGGTGAAAATGTTTCGTTCGATGAAAACATGTTTTGGTAAAAACGTTTAACTTTGAATATGTTCACAAGGGGGTTGAGAAGAAGTAGGATAGCTACAGTTAAGTAAAGAAGATAAGTAGTAAGAGTAAAGTACGTAGCAAGAAGAGAACACACCAATTTATAGTAGTTCGGTCATCCGACCTATGTCCACTCTCGATACCTCCTCTGATGAAGTCATTGGCTTCTACTATTGATTTTTCTTCAAGGGCAAAGATCAATCACCCCTTTACAGAACTCTTTACAAGTAGCTCACTCTCCTTATACAAGCTTCTAACACTCAAAATCGATGGAGGTGAACTCTCAAATTTTACAAGCAATTTCACTATAGTCTCAGTTCTTTTTGTTCACTTCTCTATATCCAACAAGCAGAGAGGTAATGTGTATTTATAGGCCTCAACTAGCTTCAAAAATAGAGCCAAAAAAGGTCTCATCCTAGATTTTCGGGGTACTAGCAGTACCACCACCAATTGACCTTGACATTGGGTGATACTACCGCCTAGTCTAGTGGTGCTACTGCCAAACAGAGTCCTGGCTACTGGAATTGGGCAGTACCACCGTCTGATAGTTAATAACTACTTGACAGTACCATCGCCCAATCTAGACAATATCACTACCCAAACACTTGGGAGATTGAGCCTTGGGCAGTTCCACCACCCAATTCTAGCAGTGCCACCACCAGACATGGTTCAACAACACTGTTTGGGCCAACAGTCCAGCCTAAAACAATTTGGATTTGGGCCTAGCTAGCCCCTAATAGAGTTAGTGTGATTACTTCCCAAACGTAATTCTAATTACACCCTAACTATGATATTTAAGGCATATACTAAAGTACGTAAGTTCGGTAGGTCAAAATTTCTTACGACGAGCTTCCGACGATCTTCTAACGGATTTTCGACGGACTTCTAACAAACTCTCGATGATCTTCCAATGGACTCTTGGCAAGCTCTTGAACTCATGACGATCTTCTTAGCGAGCTCTGATGAGCTTCTTTAGTGAGCTCCAATCTTCTCGGCCAGCTCCGATGAACTTCCGACAAACTTCTCGGTGAACTGCCTATTGAATCTCAGATTTTGATGATGAAACTAATTGATTGTGTTTTAGGATCTAACTATGTTTTGAGTTACGTAGGTCAACTATCGATCAGGATTAGACAGTTGACGTTGGAAGAATTGACGTTGCGCTGGGTGATCATGTCAGGATATTGGATGTCGAGCCGAAGGTTCGGTCGACAATCGACAGAAGGCTTCGTACATCGGGCATTGGGCCAAGAAGAGTGGAGTTGCACTGAGGATATCGAGGTTGCAAAGGTCAATCACCGATTGGGCAACAAGCCGCAAGAGAGGATGATGCACCAAAGAATTGGATGAAGCGCCGACCAATGACGTGCCGGGCAACTGAATGTCAATTCACGTTGTAATAATTGTCTAGATCGAAGTAGAGTTTTATTTATGCATGCAGGATTAACTACGATAACGAGGAAGATGTAAAGCGAAACAAAGTGCCAAAAGACAAGTGTGATGGATCGTTGAGAGTTCAAGAGTTCGACGAAAGTCCGAAGATTCATTGGGAGTGCTGTCGGAACTGGCCGAGAACGAGTAGGGAGCTTGCCGAAGGGTTTTCAAAAGTTCACCAGAAGGTTCGTCGGAAGTTTGTGGAGCTTCCCAAGAAAGATCAGAGCTTGCCAAAGAAGCTCGTTAAAACTCGCCAAGATCATCATGAAGTCCAGGAGCTTGCCATGAGTCCGTAGAATGGTTTCTGAGGGTTCGTCGGAAGACCGTCGGAAGTTCGTCGGAAGCTCATCGAAAGAAGTCTTGACTTATCGAACTTTATAATAGCTTAGGAAATATCTTTAATTTCATAGTTAGCATGTTAATTTGGGTTAGGATTAGGTGTTAATCCTATAACCCAAGTAGGAGCCAAGTGGGCCCGATAATGGACTGGTTTGGGCCGAGTTTAAGGCCCAAACCAGTGTGCTGAAAAGGCTGGGTGGTGGCACCACCCAAAGCCCAAGAGCCCAGGCGGTGGCACCACCGGGCAGGGCAGTGGTACCGCGGCTGGGCAACAAGCCCAAGTGGTGGCATCGTCGGGCTTGGCGGTGGCACCGCCTGGTACACTAACTGTGTCAGTGTCAAACTGGTGGTAGTACCACCAGTGTCAGGTAGTGGTGTCAGGCAGTGGTACCGCTAGAATGACATAGTTCGTGGTAATTCAAATTTGGGCTCCAACTTTGAATCCTCTTGGGGTCTATAAATACCCCAGATGTTCTTGCTAATGGAGCAAGAAGAGTGTAAGAAAACTAAGGGAAAACTCTGCCATTTGAAGTAGAAATCCCTCCTCCAAAAGTTTAGAAGTATTCTTAAAAGAGGTGTTGAGGGAAGCTTTGTAAGCAAAGTTTGTAAAAGAAAGTGTCTTCACCCATTGGAAGGAAGACAGCTAGTGGAAAGCCGGTGGCCTCAAGTAAAGAGGAATCGAGAGTGGATGTAAGTCGGATGACCAAACCACTATAAAAACGGTTTGCGTTTATGTTCTTGTATTTACCTTTCTGCAAACCATCTTTTCTTCGCTGCTCAACTTACTCATCACTGCCTTCTTCCTCTCTAAACACTCCCTACTTTAAGTACTTTCCAATACACTTTAATCGAAATCGGTTTTAGTCAAAAACGTGATTTCTATCATACGAAGTTTCGGAAGTAATTTTAAATCACAGAAATTTATCGTTCTTTATCGCCGCACTAATTCACACCCCCCCCCTCTTAGTGCTACTCGATTCCTAATAATTGGTATCAGAGCCACGTTATTTCTCATTCGGATTTATACCCATAAGAAATGGCTCTTCATGGCTTTCAAGAGGGCTTTTTGATTGTTCATCCACCGTTCTTTAATGGATCAGACTACACCTATTAGAAAACTCGAATGAGAGTTTTCTTGCTTTCAATAGATTTAGATTTGTAGAATGTTATTGAAAATCATTTTCAAATTCCCTCTAAACCGATAAACGAATGGTCGGATTTGGAAAAAATATCTTTTTCTTTAAATGCAAAGGCTATGAATGCCTTATTTTGTACTTTAGACAAAAATGAGTTCAATCGGATTTCTACGTGCGAAACGACTTTTGATATTTGGCGGACACTTGAAATCACGCACGAGGGAACTAGTAGAGTTAAAGACTCGAAAGTAAACCTCTTATTACATGATTTTGAGCTCTTCCAAATGAAACCAAGCGAGACTATCGACGACATGTACACCCATTTCACAGAAGTTCTCAATAGTCTAAGAGCTCTTGATAAATCTTTTTTGGATTTTGAACTCATAAACAAAATCTTAAAATCCCTTCCAAAAAGGTGAGATCCTAAAGTAACCACCATACAAGAAGCTAAAAATTTAAATGACTTACCTCTTGAAGAACTCATTGGGTCTTTAATGACCTATGAAATGGTATTCTTGGAACACAATGAACTCGATGAACACATGAACCACCTTCCAAAGAATAGGAAGGATTTGACACTTCAGACTATGAAATGCCACTTGAGTGATGACTCAAGTGATGAGGACAATAAAGAGGACATTGAACTTTTAATGAATCTTAATAAGTTCATTGAACAAGAATCTATAACTAAAAATGAACTTGAACAGAGGAAAAGGCCAAAGATGAAGAAGAAGCGCAAAGAATAATCAAGTAAAGAAGACGCAAACTACGCTTTAATGGTTTTCGACTATGAGGTAAGAAACTCACCCAAGTTGTTTTTACCTTATTTTGAAATTACATGATCCTTTCATGAGTTGCTTGATATAGTTGGTAGGAATTTTTTTGTTATGCTTTTTTCCTTCTAGTAATTTTTGAAAATTAAAACATATAAAAATTAAAAATGTGTATCTTGCTTATATTTTGAAAACTTCCATCTTTGATTAATAAGTCTTAATCATTTTTATGATGAAATTTATAAAATGATTTTAGCAAAATTTGAGCATCGATCATCTTGTTATAACTAATGAAAGAAAGAATTAAAATAATTTTAATGATGTTTTCGTTTTTAAATATGATGCATGACATTTTCATATGAAAAATTTGAATATTCTTATGATAGATCAAATCACTTAAATTAAAACTCATAAAGATGAGAAAATGTACTATCATGATGTTTGATGCATTTGATCTTGATGACTTTAATGATAAAACTTGTATTTCAAATTTATATGATGATGGCTTTCATGAAAATATTTGAACATATCTTATGAAATCATCAATGATAATGATAAAATGAAAATGTTAAAAGGTTGTTATCATGCTTAATGACTTTATGAAATCATATTTTGATGACGAAACTCGTGTTGGTTTCAAACATGATACTCATCTTTTAAAACATGAGCACACTCATATAAAATAAATAACTTAAAATGAAACACATTATGCATGATGAGTGAATTTTACATCTTGAACTATTGTGCTTTTGGTCTTATCGATTTCATGATGAAATTTTTTAAATAACATATCATATTTTTAATAATGAAATGTATCAGTTTTAAAGTTGATACACATCCCTTATACAAAAAGGACTTGAGCACACTTAAATGAAACATGTTATCATGTTGAATCGAATTTTTGTTGAAAGATGCCTTATGTGTAATGTGCTATATTTTTTGCTTGAAAATGGATGTTTAAAATCATACTTGATGAGTTGTTTTATGAGATTTTACCTTTTATATCTTGAACTTTCATGATTGTCTTAATTTAACATTAAAAGACAAAGATATACTTATATGAAGTAAATCATAAAAAGAAAATATATATTTCTTGAAATTTGCCTCTCTAAAGTTCTCAAATTTTCGATAAAAGATATTTGATGAATTCATATGAATCTTTTGAATCGAATCTTTTAAAAAATACCACATACTGATTTGACTTAATGATTATTATGACAAAATTTGCCTTTTCATCTTGAATGTTGACATTTTATTTTAAGGCAAAGGCATGCTTATAAGAAGCAAATCATATGAATAGAAAGTTATAAAAATGAAATGCAATCCTCTAGTTTATCGATTCTTTAATAAATCTATGCTTGTCATGTATGAATTTATTGAATGTGATTTTTGAGGATGATTTCAGATTTGAAATTTGCTTGATTCGTATTTACGACATAAGATACATTTTTCATGCTTCAATCATGTTAAATGCTTTAATCATGTTCTATCTCCCTTAATTTATTTTATTCTCCTACAATCCTTTTTATTTACTAAAGAGGAAAACCTACCAAATGAATCATGAATTCAAATGAAATGATACAAATGAATCACTTATCGATATATCTTTTTGAAATATCTTTTTCATATGATGTTGATAACTTGAGATGTCCTTTAGAATTCATGTCATGAGATGATTGAATTCTTGACTTACTCTTTTTATCATGGCTTGAAAATGAATATTTAAAATCATGCTTGACAATTTGCTTTATGAGATTTAGCCTTTATGTCTTGAACATTCATGCTTGTTTCTACTCAACATAAAAGAAGACAAAGGCATGTTTATACGAAATCAACGCAAATCATAAAAATGGGAAATGTATGATTTTTAAAATTTTTGATTTTTCATGAAATACAAGTGATGAATTCATGTATGATAGTTTGTGAATCACTTGAATTATGAATGAGATTTTGATGATGTGTTAAATAATCAATCTATATGAATATATGAAAATGATTTTAATGATAAGTATGAAGTAGTCAAATTGAACTTGAAAGATTTTTCTTTTAGTGACTCTTAAATCTTCTGGAATTATGACTTGTTAAGATGTATTTAATGCTTGAATCAAGTTGTAAAAGAATTCATTTTGCTATAAAGAAATTTTATTGAAATCATGATCTTGACAATTATAACTTGAAGTTCTTTATAAATCAAGATCGTTTATCATGCTCCTTCCGTTTTATCAAAAGAAAATTCTTTATATGAAATGTAACTTGTCTTTTGATTTCTCGGAATTCAATACTTGAATTTTTATGAATTCGTGATCTTGATATCTTGATTTGTATGAAATGTGATCTTGATGAAAATTCTTATGCTTGAATCAAGATGCTCCTTATGCTATCCATTCTCAAATGAATCATATTGTTCTTGAGCCTTGATATTATATCCTAAAAGTGACATGATTTTTTTGCCTTATGTGGTAAATTGAATATTTGATATAAATAAAATTTGCTTTATGATGAATCATTGAATCATTACTTGATCTATTAGAATGCTATGTTTTTATGTATTATGATTCTTAGTTGTATACCCTTTATCATGAATTGGAAATTGATGCTAAAGAAAATATTTGTGAATCATGATTTTGATTTTTCGGAACTATATGCTTAGAATTTGTTTTAAAATCATGATCTTGATCTTGCTAAAAAGAATAATTATGAATCATGAATGATATCTTTTGATCCTTGTTGATTTTTCATATTGATATCTTTCATAACATGATATGATTGAATCATTGATTTATTCTTTTTATCATGGCATAAAAATACATGTAAAATATGCTAGCATTGGTATCCATGACTTGAAGTTGATTGCATGCTTAAATCGATTTTTTCTCCTATATTTCAATACTTCTTTGCATGATTCATGACTTGATGATTGAAATATTCTTGTAGAATTTTGATATGTATCATTTGTCATGATTTAAATATTGAAGTAAAAGAAATTATGTTCATCTTGATATCTTTTATGATGAATCACAAATCATGACTTGATCCATTATATTGATATATTTGTATCATGATTTGAAGATTGATGTAAACCTTTTTTATGCAAACTTATGTGAAAAGTTTATATCATCATATTTGATCTTCCCTTTCTTTTTGACATTGATAAATGGGGAAAAAGTTTATTGCTAGCTTGCACCTTAAATGAAAAATTTGCTAGATCATTCAAGAGGAAGAAAATTGCTAACTTGGCATATCACAAAGAAATCAAAGTGCAAACTTGCTATCTTGCTAGCCTACAAAAGAGGAACAGTACTTGAATATCAAAAAAATACTACCTTGCAATTTCAAGAAAAGTAAAATGTAAATTTGCATAAGAAGCAAGTGTTGAATTGCTATGCTTAGGCATCTTTAAAAATCTTGCTATGATTGAGTATTGCAAAGCTATGCTTAAATGTTGTATGATCTGATTGATAGCTAGTATGATTATAAAATTTGCATATCTTTTAAACTAGCTATAATGCAACTTCTCCTTTTTGTTGATGACATAGGGGGAGAAGTATCAAGAGAAGTAGCTTGATGACTTCATGCATTGAATTGAATATTTTATATATTTGCATGACGAATTAATATTTCTCATAATCTGTGATAAATATTGCTTGGATTTGGGATAATCCAAGGTTTATATATTTACATGATGAATTAACTCCGTTAGTCATCAATTAGTTGTCATCATCAAAAAAGGGAAGATTATTGAATATTATATTTTAATGATGAAACTAATTGATTATATTTTATGATCTAACTGTATTTTGAGTTACGTAGGTCTACTATCGATCAGGATTAGACAGTTGACGCTGGAAGAATTGACATTGCGCCGGGTGATCATGTTAGGATATTGGATGTCAAGCCGAAGGTTCGGTCAATAATTGGCAGAAGGCTTCGTACGTCGGGCATCGGGTCAAGAAGAGTAGAGTTGCGCCAAGGATATCGGGGTTGCGGAGGTCAACCGTCGATTGGCAACAAGCCGTAAGAGAGGACGATGCGTCGAGGAATCGAACGAAGCGCCGACCAATGACGTGCCAGGCAACTGAATGTCAATTCGTGTTGTAATAATTGTCTAGATCGAAGTAGAGTTTTGTTTGTGTGTGCAGGATTAACTGCGATAACGATGAAGATATAAAGCGAAACAAAGTGCCGAAAGATAAGTGTGATGGATCGTTAGGAGTTCAAGAGTTCGATGGAAGTCCGAAGATTCGTTGGGAGTGCTACCAGAACTGGCCGAGAACGAGTAGGGAGCTTGCCAAAGGGTTTTCGAAAGTTCGCTGGAAGGTTCGTCGGAAGTTCGCAAAGCTTGCCAAGAAAGATCGGAGCTTGCCAAAGAAGCTCTTAGAACTCACCAAGATCATCGTGAAGTCCAGAAGCTTGTTGGAAGTCCGTAGAATAGTTTCCGAGGGTTCGTCGGAAGACCGTCGAAAGTTCACCGGAAAAAGTCTAGACTTGTCGGACTTTGTAATAGCTTAGGAAATATTTTTAATTTTATAGTTAGTACGTTAATTTGGATTAGGATTATGTGCAGTAGTCTTTAGGGGTTCTGAGACTGGAGGTGCTTGGGAAGGCCCAAACCGCAGTGAAAGGTCGGGCGTGGCACCGCCGCGGTGGCACTGCCCAAAGCCCGAGAGCCTAGGTGATGGCACCGTTGGGCTAGGCGGTGGCACCGCCCAGGCTGGGGCGATGGCACTGCCCAAAGCCCGAGAGCCTAGGTGATGGCACCGTTGGGCTGGGCGGTGGTACCGTCGCTGGGCAGCAAGCCTAGGCGGTGGCATCGCCTGGTACACTGATTGTGTTAGTGTCAGACTGGCAGTGGTATCACCAGAATGACGCAATTCGAGGCAATTCAAATTTGGGCTCCAAATTTGAATCCTCTTGGGGTCTATAAATACCCTAGATGTTCTTGTTAAGGGAGCAAGAAGAGTGCAAGAAAATTAAGGGAAAACTCTGTCATTTGAAGTAGAAATCCCTCCTCCAAAAGTTTAGAAATATTCTTAAGAGAGGTGTTGAGGGAAGCTTTGTAAATAGAGTTTGTAAAAGGGAGTTTGTCTTCGCCCGTTGGAAGGAAGGCAGCTAGTGGAAAGCCGGTGGCCTCAAGCGAAGAGGAATCGGGAGTGGATGTAGGTCGGATAACCGAACCATTATAAAAATGGTTTACGTTTATGTTCTTGCATTTACCTTTCTGCAAACCATCTTTTCTTCGCTGCTCAATTTACTCATCACTGTTTTCTTCCTCTCGCAGAAATTTATCGTTCTTTATCCCTAACACTACCGACAAACTTCTCGGTGAACTTCCGACGTACATTTCGGCAAGCTCCCGACAAACTCTTGGCTAATTTCGACAACACTCCCGACGAATTTTCAGACTCCAGACGAACTCTCGAACTCCCGACGAACTCTCAGACTCCCAACGAATCGTTCGATCTTGACTCCAACACTATGTTTGCTTTATGGCTTGTTCACTATCATAGTTAATCCTGCATACTTTTCTCAACATATAGATTAGATCAAATAATTTATCAATTGATTTCATCATCAAAATCCAAGATTCAACAATCTTTCCCTTTTTTATGATGACAATCAATTGAAGAGAGAGTTAACCTTAACTCCCCCTATCTATATGTCATACTTGAGAAAAGACATACTTGAATTCAAAACCTTTGAATTCAAGCTCTAACCGATAAGTTATATGCATTTCAACTTA
Source organism: Musa troglodytarum (assembly GCA_023547065.1). Lineage (NCBI taxonomy): Eukaryota > Viridiplantae > Streptophyta > Magnoliopsida > Zingiberales > Musaceae > Musa > Musa troglodytarum. Next base: position 28,587,849 of record CP097510.1, read on the forward strand.
TCGACATGCACAACATGATACTTAGCATGATTCTTCATTTCAAATACGATACAAATTATTTATCATGATACCAAGACTTGTCAATATAATGTCAAACCATAATAACCAATTTCAAGTCCGATATCAAATGATGATAAACATTCATCATTTCAAAGTATGATACCAATTTAATTAGGATATTAAGCATGATATTTCAAGTTGGATACCAAATCATAACGATAGATATTTATCATTTCGATACCAAATCAAATACGATAGTGAGCATGATAAAAAGTTATTATTTCAAGTATGAAACTTTTTCAAGCATTCATGATACTAATCATGATACATTTCAAGCTTTTATGATACATTTCAAGTTTTTACGATACCATTCACAATACTAAGCATATTTCAAATACATTACAAGTTTTCATCAATTTGTCATTTTCTCCCCCTTTGTCATCAACAAAAAGGATAAGAGCAATCGTTTCATGCAAGCAAAATTTTTCATTGTTACGATAGCAAGATAGTGCCTTTGTAGCCAAGTAGAGAGGAAATATACAAACTAGCACTACTTATGCTAGCATTCCTTTATGGCTTTGAAGTAGGTAAGTTAGCAAAGATGAAGAATAGGTGAAAGTGTCCACAAGAGTTTTTCTTGAAAAGGGAAAGAAAGAGATCATTCGTTAAGAGCTCATGATATAAAAATGTGAATAAAGAGAAGAGATTCATATAAGAGTCAAGTGTATCATTTCATCACATATAAAATCCGTAAATAACATTTCTATCAAATAAAAATTCATGAATGATATTTTTATCAAGTAAAGTCCGTGAATGATATTTTTACCAAGTAAAGTCCATGAATGAAATCTGTGAAAGCCATTTCCATCAAATAAAATTCATGAACGATGTTTCTATCAAATAAAATCCATTCATAATCATTGCTAAAATTTGTACAAGAGTGAAATCTGTGAATGATACGTTAGTCAATAAAATCTATGAATGAGATGAGGGTTCTAAGAATATGAAAAGTCATCAAGTGATAGAGCAAGAGTATCAAAAATTCATAAAATAAACTCAATACCAAGATAAGAGGAAGATGATACAAAATAGATTCGATAAAAGCTCTATTTACAAAAAATCGAGAAAGTCCGAAATGGTATACAAGAAACTCATGCATTCAGACAATTTAACATGCCTAATTCTCTTCTAATGAAATCAAATTGTTCTTCGTTTAATGGTTTTGTAAAAATACCGACTAATTGATATTTCATATCAATAAACGCTAAGGTTACATCATGATTATTAACATGATCTCATATAAAGTGATGTTTAATGTCAATATATTTAGTTCTAGAGTGTTGAATATGATTTTTTGTTAAACATATTGCACTTGTGTTATCACATTTTATGAGAATATTCTTTAAGTGAACTCCGTAATCTACTGATATATTTTTCATCCATATAACTTGTGCACAACATACACTTGCTATTATGTATTCAGCTTCGACTGTATATAGTGCAACCGAATTTTGTTTCTTGGAAAACCAAGACAAACCAAAGAATTAGCATGTTCTAGATGTACTTTTCTATCTATTCTACATCCACCAAAATCAACATCAATATAAGCAATTAATTCAAAGTTTTCGGATTTTGGATACCATAATCTTATATTAGGGATTCCTTTTAGGTATCTAAGAATCCTTTTAATAGCTTTAAAATGAGTTAGCTTAGGATTAGATTGAAATCTAGCACAAAGTCATACATTAAACATAATGTCTGCTCTAATTGCAGTGAAGTATAATAAACTACATATCATCCCCCTATATGTTTTTTATCAAAGCTTTCTCCGCTTTCGTCCATTTCTAACTTAGTGGAGGTATTCATTGGTGTATTGATAACCTTTGAATCATCCATATTTAATTGTTTTAGTAACTCTAATGCATATTTGATTTGATTAAGAAAAATATCATCACTAAGTTGTTTGATTTGTAAACCTAAAAAGAATGTTAGTTCATCCATTAAGCTCATTTCAAACTCTTGACTCATACTTTTGGTAAATGATTCGCATAAGGACTCATTTGTTAGAATAAAAAATAATATCATCAACATAAATTTGAACTATAAAAAAATTATTTTTAAAATTTTTAATAAACAATGTAATATCGACCTTGCCTTTGGAGAAATTATTTTGGATAAGAAAGGAACTAAGTCTCTCGTACCAGGCCCTTGGGGCTTGTTTTAATCCATAGAAAGCTTTAGTTAACTTAAACACATGATTAGAAAAAAGAATATTTTCAAATCCAAACGATTGTTTAACGTACGCTTCAGAAATAAAGCCATTTAAAAAAACGTTTCTGATTTTCATTTGAAATAACTTAAAATTATTACAAGTATAGGCAAGGAACATCCTTGTGACTTTTAATCTTACCATAAGAGTGAAGGTTTCTTCATAGTCAATACATTTTTCTTGATTGAAACCTTTGGACACTAATCTAATCTTGTTTCTAACCACGATACCAAAATCATTATGCTTGCTTCTAAAGGCCCATTTAGTACTAATCATTAAATAATCACTAGGTCTAAGAACAAGCTTCCACATCTCATTTCTCTCAAATTGATTCAACTCTTCTTGCATTACGATAACCCATGAATCATCTTTCAAAATCTCGTCAATGCATTTAGATTTAATTTGAGAAAAAAAAATAACGTTAACACAAATTTAACAAAAAAAAAAATTTAAACACCTTTTGATGTGTGTCATATAATTAACTCTTTAAGATGAGTGTTTACATATTTTCATTCCTTAAGTATCATTCCTTAAGTAAGGGTGTTATGGAAGAAGATATATCCAAGTTGCTAATGGGAAAAGAGATTTTATTTAAATTCAAAATATTAAAATCAAGATTATCATCAAAATTATTTTTCTTAAATTTAAAATTTTCATTAAAGACGACGTCGCCTTTCCCTTTACGTGAAAAAATCAAGACTATATTAGATTTTATATATATATACTGAGTAATATATTAAAATATACTGCTCGGTATATTATACCGAACCATACCGAGCTTCGAAACTTTACAAAATTAAAAATCTTCTCACTCATTCCAGCAACCATCAACTATCCGCACTCCTGCCAACCGATGTGACCCCACCCCATTTAGGCATTGGTTTGGCATCAAAGGTATGACGCTCAGGCAGGTATACCATTAATCTGATTACCCTGAATGCAACTTTCATCAGTAAATTACAATATAATGCCATTTAATGATAAAGAGAAATACAAACTGATACAGTGATTACAGAAAGAATCTTGCGGGTACCGAGAAAAAAATGCAAATCAAATCAGAAGCTTACACCAATTCCTACTGAAACCAATCAATAAATAACAAACAGAAATTAAATGAATGAGAATGTTATAAGTTAGCATACATAATTTTTGACTTAAATTCAGTCCAACAATGGATTAGCTACCTACAATTTATAAGCAAGTGTCCTGACCTTTTTACATTCTTATTCTTGATCAATAAGTCGATGAGAATTTGAAACTAGCACAAAGAGGGGGACATACTCACATATACCAAATCATTAATTTGCTCTTCTACAGCAGTGTTCCTCTAGCCAAGATATGATGTCATCAAGAACCTTAAAAATCATCTCATCTGATTCACCTTCCAGAATAGAATGATATGCATCTTTGTAAAGGCGTAGTTTCTTGTCTAAACTGCTTGTCTTTTCGTACAAAGCCTTGCTTACTGAAGGATCCGTTACAATATCAGCCTCACCATGTAGAATTATTAGTGGCAGGGAGATCTGTAAAGGAAGAAACAATTACTCCTAGCAGCTACACCAACCAAACTGTAAGTTATAAATCCTGCTGTGAGGTCACACTTTAGTCCACATATATTAGGGAGGAAAAGTGAACCTACTAGCTGCTACTATTCCCCATGGGGATTACAAAGGTAATATAAATGAATTAGCAATGGGCAAACATGGTAGCATGTTCATGGTTAGAATAGGAACAACACAATGTATTTTTCTTTACAGATCAATTCAAAGATTATATAACAAAGTTTTCTTTTATAATGAAAAATTGAAGAGAAGGTGAGAAACTCATACTTCTTCTAGGCGGCGTTCAATCTCTTGGGTTGTTCTAAGCATCTCTACAGCTGTTCTCAACCGTGGTTTATCCTTGTAAGCAATAACATTATACAAGCACTTCATCCAACATAGAAAAGCAACATGTAAGCTTGCAAATAGAGAGGCAGATCTCTGCCCCCAGTAAGAGAAATAGTTGAAGTATCTGAATTTCAATCATTAGATTGCAAACTAACCTGTTCTCGTTTCTTGATATCCTTAAATGCCATCTCTGCTAAATCCTTCTGAGGAACTAATTTCTCCCTTGGAAGAATCTTTGCTATGCAAATTAGGATTTGCTGGACAGGCCAAGGTGGAACAACATCGTCTGCCATCTACATTGAAAAGATATTAAAGAAATTGCAGAACACCAAGAGATTTCAAAATTCAACCACGATTACCTTACACATTGGTGCAACCAGTATAGCACCATCCCATGAATGAGGCTGTTTAAAGTGCACCTTTAATGCAACTGCCCCACCCATAGATTGCCCAAATAGGAAACTAGGTAGGCCTTGGTAATCAGGATTCTCTGCAAGAAATTATAAGTGAACATTAGATAAACAATACCACAACAACAGTCAGCCATAATCTTCCAACTATTTGCGGTCATTAGATAAATAATAGTTGACGAGAACAAGTCTTTTATAATAGTAAGATTGCTCCTTAGCACAACTGAAGCGAGGTGATGAGAGTTCGAGTGAAGAAAATAAACTCTTTATGCCTAGAGGTAACGTCATATACAATGACCCCTCCCCAGACCACATTAGCAGGAGCCTCATTCCCTCAGTTCCCCCTTTTAAATAAACAATAGTTGGGAAGATAATTTCAGAAATGAGCCAATTATTATAGCATACTCCAATTTGGAGCAAACACAGTCACAGCTCATTTTTTGGGGGCTTACTTTTACTTTGGAAGTAGAAGATGAACCCAGCTCAGCTCTGTAGCTGAAAGTTTGAGTCTGAAATGTGCCAATCAAATCTTATTAAGTACCAAGACATCATTACAGGAATCACCTTAGATTGTCCACGAATTGACCTTTTAGACCCACAATAAAACATTTGAATAATGCCAAGGTAACTGAAAGTTAATTTCCTATGAGAAGTCATATCCTTGAAAAGAAATTAATTCATCTTGGATCACACCTATTCTAGATCCTCGAAGGCCCAAATCCTATCTAATTAATCCTGCTTCATGGAATACTTCTATCAGCAATTAAAATTTTAGGGTCTCTATGTCCTCTCCACCTTTTATGTATGCAATCACTATACAATTAATGCGAGGGCTTATCCAATGGAACTTCCTCCATGATGTACAATACATATGAAAGTTGCAAACTCATTCCCTAATTAGAGCAAAAAGTACAACTTTGAAGATGCAACTCAGTACAAGTACCCAATACCTTCCAACCCAATGCATATTCTACAATCACATGAACATGTTTGACCCGATATCACATGAGAATATTAAACTCTTTTAAGGGTCAGTAAAATTAATCTAGAGGTATAAAGCATATAGTGATGCAATAAAATATAAAAGCATGAAGTTGGCATCATGTGCAGGAATTTGGCAGTGATTCTTCTCCTCATAGTAACTATTGGCATCTGCATTTAACAACACATCTTGCAGTTCCTGTCTAACTTTGAAGACCAGCACTCTAAATTTAAAATAATTAATGCAACATACATTATCCGAGGCATGTCTTTGATAATCTAGGCACGGAGCTTGAAATTTGAGACACATTAATTAACATCCACAAGCTTCATCAAGGTGAACATCAGGCATGTATCTTGTGAGCCTTTTCAAATCAAATAGGTATCTAAGGCATGTATATGAAATACTCAAAAATAAAAAACATTTTCCTTACTCTTTTTCGGTCACTTGCTATTGTCAATTGGAAAAGACTTGTTATTTGTGTTTTTTATGTAACTGGTTCTCAGAAAATTAAGTTATAGGAGTACTTGAAAACACATAGTACAACTTACCTTTAATTTTTGAGAAGCATTCTATTACATCATCTACAAGGGAATCAAAACTTGGTATATATCCATGGAGTCCTTCTGAAAGACCAAATCCAGGGTAATCCATTGCAAAAACTCCATATCCAACCGATGCTAGCTTCTTTGAAATTCCTAGAAAAAGCATGAAATTGGCATGTTAAAATCATGACTTTCAATGGAGAGCTGATGCTCATCAATGACAGTGACTGGTTGGAGTTGATACCTTCGAAAAAGAATGTACAAGTGTCTCCATAACCATGACAGAAACAAACAAGCCCCTTTATCTTACAATTTTCCGGAAGCCAACTTTTTGTGAAAATCTCCAGACCTCTAGAGTTTACCTCATATGACTACATATTACGAGTTTAATCAGTATCATACTCTCAAAGGAACAAAATGAGAAAGGAACATGCTTAACCAAATGTGATGACACCACAAAATGTCAAGGTACAACTATGAGTTTCTACATTACACATATGGTATAGAGACTTAGTAAATTTGATTTCCTTTTAATATTAGTAATCTTCTCAAAAAGAACTTGAAAGGGTTGGATATAGGTTACATTTTGATTAAGAGCATAAATTTATCAAGACAATGGATCATAAATGTAATGGAGATGCTAAATGCCAAAGATGAGAAGCATAGAAGCAACAAAAAAGATACTTACCTCTTCCATCTTAATTCCTGAATATTGGGCCTGCAGAGAAGGAAAAAGAAAAAGGTAAGAACTCTCCACCAGTGATTCAGATTCCCCATATTAGATCTTTAATATAGTTTAACCGAAAAAAGAGGTGCTTTAGGAAACTTAATTTTCCCATATAGGAGATAACATACTTGTACAGGATGAAAAATTGCAAGAAGAAATCCATGAATTAAGAAGATTCAAGAGGATAAAGCGGAAAGCTAAGATATATAAGGATAAAAAAGTGAAAACGAAAAATGTATTTTCAGTTGAAAAAGAAAAATAGTAGAGTTCTCTACCATTTTCGGGCAACTAATTGTGTGCTTCAACAATGGATTGTGTTTTATCATAAAGTTTTGCATGATTTAGGTGCAAAATCCTATATGCTAATTCAGGGAACCCACTTTGATGTTTATAAGAACTTCTGTTTTTGTATTATAAATTCTCATAAGCAATGACGCAAATGGAAGTTACTAATAAGAGGTTCCAGAAATGCAAGTTTGTTCTATTACATGTCAAATAAACCAAGATGTGGCTTATTAGACTGTTGCATAACAGCATCAATGAATTTGAGAAACTTGAAGTGAGTGAATAATGCATTCATGGTGTCCTTTCTCTCCAGCATAATGACTTTCATTACTAGTCGTCTTTTGTCAAAAGACAACACAATGTGGTCATATGAACACAAAATTAGGAATACACCATCATGCACTAACCTATAATAGTATCAATGAGGAGAAGATCAGACATGAGCATATGAGGTGCTAAATGCTTGTACATTTATGACCAGATTCCTCTTTTATTTATAGATTTTATATGAAACTACTTTCAGTTACCACAAAAATGTCCAACAACCAGTGTAGTCAAAGGCACTAGGCGCCAAGGTGCCAAAATGCCTGAGGTGCTCACCCGAGCAAAGTACGATGCCCTCAAATATTAAAATTTTAAAAATATATATCATGATTGATAAATATGATCACTAAAAAATGACACATCAAATTTCTTTCATTTATTAAATTCAATTGTCCAAATCTAATAACAAAAATGACAAAACAAAACACTAGGAAGTAGCAATAAGCCAATGAAAAATTCAATCCTTTACAAAACTCATAAGCTATATTAACAAAAAATTTAATATAGGAGGATGAAAAGGTGGTTGTTGGGGTATGAGGAGGGGGTTGCCGTTGATTGGGAGGGAAGCAAGGAGCTATATGAGGACAAAGAGAGGGAGAAGGAGGCGAGGGGGCTGTCGGGGTATGAGTTCTCGTTAGTTGGGAGGGAAGCAAGGTTTATAAGGAGGAGAAGGAGAGGGAGGAGGAGAGGGGGCTGTAGGGGTATGGGAGGTGGGTTGCTATCGGTTGGTTAGGAGGGGAATATAGAGTTATCCAACGAGGGTGACTTGGATCAAAGCAATCAACAGTCACCACAAAGAAGGCATAGACTCAAAGCAATCTGCTACAATCTTGAAGTCCTTCCAAAGTAGGAATGACACTTTATTGGCCGGCTCTAGCCTTCTCGCTTCTAGCCAAGAGCAAGAGAAGAGGAAGAAGAAGAAGAAGAAGAAGACAAAGAAGAAGAAGACGAAGAAGAAGAAGAAGAAGAAGAGAAGAGAAGAGAAGAGGAGAAGAAGAAAAATAAGTCAGCAGATCCTTCAAGATCCAATGGCCACTCTTTCCCTTCTCTTCCAACCGCAGGTTCTTCTTCCAAAATCACAGCAAACCTCTTCTGCTTCACCAATGTCCCTATTTCTTCGAGCAACAACCTTTTGCCAGATCTCCAGCTGGTCTAGAATCCAGATTTTGGCCCAGAGATAGGAGAAAAGAGGAGACAGGCGGCAACTGCTTCAAGGCAAGCTGCAGCCTACTCAAGCCGAGATCATCAAGCTTCGTCTTCGTCTATGACATCAGAAGCCGCAACAGCAAACTCCGGCAGAAACAACCCCTTCTGCAGGACCAAGAAGAGGTGCTGGCGGTTGAGAAGAAAGGAGAAGAGAAAGGGAGAGTTCGGCAGCAAGTTCACAGCCCTAATAGTCCATGATTGTCGTACAAGAAGTACAAGCCTTTGTCACTCAAAAAGCCTTTGCTTAGTTCCCTGTTTTGGATACTTTTATTTCAAAGCAAAGCAGATCGATTTTCCCTTTCAAATCAGTGTTTTCTAAAGCAAAAGATGCAACTCCTTCGCAATCTGCTCGGAGGAAGGTTCAACGTCATTAAGTTCTTCCCCCATATGGATGAAGTGGCACCAAAACAACAATCCCTCACTTGTGGATGGTTACTACTAGGCAAAAATACAAAGCATCGAGCGAAGAACCACAAGGGTTGGAGTTTCAACCTCAATCTTCGACGAAAAGAAGTAACAATGTGATGAAAGCATACAATCTAGCAGCCACGACGAACGTTGCTGCTCGAATCATGACACTTTCGCAAAAGATGGAGGACATAATGGGTTGGATCCAATCCTGAGCCAACCCAATAGCAAAAGATGATGGAGACAAGCACTTAGCAATGAAGGAGAAGGAGCCATCATTGTCGAATTCTGAAAGCGATTCATCGAAGATGTGCAATGATGATGATACTGCGATATTGGTGGCAACGGTAAGGTTTTGACCTTTCAGGGTCGGAGCTTGGATCAACATACCCTCCTCTAATGGCTCCATCAATGTCGAGGCATTGGATGCATGGGTTGATCAACTTGATGGTTGTTTTACTCTATATAAGTGCAGTAACGAAGTCGTGCTCATGCCACTCAGGTTGATCAAACTTGCTCTAGCATGATGGAACAAATATCTCAGATCCAACAGCAACAAAGAGGTGACATGGGGACAATTCAAAAGGCTCATCTAACAGGATCCGATGGGCTACCTCGAGGATTGGTGGAAAAGATGGCATAGCTTAGATCAAGATAGAGACCAATTAGTGCAACACTACACCACCAAGTTTCATTGACAAGTGCCAACACTCAAAATCTCCCTCAACAACCACTCGACAATCATAAAATGTACAACTAGTTTACATGATCAAATCAATACCAAATTGAGCCTCTTTAAGGCTTACAATGTCTCGATCAGTAACATGATGGCTATGGCAATCAAGACAAGAATCATACCCATAACAAGAAGACCACAAAGAGGTCAAAGAGGGCTACTCGAAAGCCAAGGAAAATTTGAGGAATAGTAACCTTTTTTCCTCAAAAAGAAGTGACCTTTTATATGATCATTATAAAATTATAGATCACATTAGAGAAAAGTATTAGAAGGTTCACCAAAAGTTCTTTCCAAAAAATGTGGTTAAAGAGCAGCCAACGTCGACGGATAGCGACTGTTGACGAATATCGCTTAACCTCATGCAGTCCACAACAGACCTGCATAGAGAAGAAAAGACTAAACACGAACGTGCAGGTAATATGCCACTGTCATGCACGAAAAGGGCAAGATAACCAAGATCGCAAGCAACACAAAGCAACAAGCTTTTATTAGGCATAAAAGGCTCTTAAAAATAGGTTGAACAGTCACACAAATGGGGTTCCAAAGGCGGGTGCAGCTAATGTTCACCTAGCACTTTCGTCGAATAGAAATCAAGTATACTAAATACATTACATCACCTATCAGACATATAACCAAAGGCTCCATCTGACCAGGTGCCACCTAAGGCTTAAAGGGTGAGATAGTTGACATTTCACACTAAAAGACCGTCAACTAAAAATCAAAAACACTTATGGTTCGACAACCTTTACTCTTGATAACAGATGGCCATGAGACATTAATCCACTCCACTCGCATGCATCGCTTACATGTGTTTTGATAGAAAAGCTGTCAATTCCCTTACTTGCTTTTGTAAGTATTACATGGACTCTCTTATTTCATCCATCAACTATTTCAACTTGGATCTCCAACTAATCCAGTTGGGATTTCAACCCTCCTTACACGAACTCTACTGCCTCAAAGCACTCCTCCCTTTCATTGAGATCCACCAACTTTCAGTTGATAATGTCAAGCTGCAGCTCAAATTCAACCACTCTTCCTGCAGTTCTTCTAAGTTGTCCAAGTTGCCTTTTGTGTTGTGCCTCTTTTGTGAGAGAGAACTCTTCCTCCGTGGGAACATCACTACAAATGTCATGCTCCTCTTGAGCGGCTTTGCTAGTTATCGTGCAGGTTCACATCCATTTCTTTGAAACAATCACGCAATGTTGCTCCCCCACTTGTATAGTGGTTCTAGTTTTGCCATGCTATGCTGCCATGACAATTCGATGTTTGCTTGTCATGCTCTTATACAACTTTGTTACATCCTTAATTGAGATTGTTTAGGACATGACACAAAGTGATATTTATTCGCAAGGGTCAACCGAGACCTTAACCTCGTGGAATCCATAAAGGATATCCACAAAGAAGAGAAGATTAGAAAGGTGAATGTGCAGATAATATGCCATCATCGCACACAAAAAGGACAAATAACCAAGATTGCAAGCAACACAAAGCAACCAACTTTTGTTAGGCACAAAAGGCTCTCAAAAACAGGTGATCACATAAAAGGGTTACAAAAGTAGGTGCAGGCCCAATGTTCCACCTAGCATTTTTGTCAATCAAAAAGCGAGCACACTAAAGACGTTGCATTGCCCCTGAGACATAACCAAGGCCCCATCCAATCGATGCCACGTAGCGAGCACACTAAAGATAGTTGATGATTCACACCGCAAAGTTATCAACTAGAAATCAGCCATTAGCACATGAGAACAGGACTGTTTTGGCTCTTTTATCCTTCGTGCGACATCGTACAACAAAAAAATTTACAAATTTTACAAGATAGAAACATAAAACCAAAACACTAATAACAAATCAAAATGGGGTTGACAATAGTACTTTCTACCCTGTACAAGTTGCCTATGAGAAAACACTCGAAAACATTAAAAAGCAGTGGAAAGTAAGAACCAAAAAGCATCATGGACATTCGTTGAACATCTTAATTGCATAGCTCCATGACATGGCGCCTAGGCCCAAATGTGTGCTTGGGCCATGACTAATTGAAGGCATCCGTTTGGACCAGTTACCAAGAGCTCAGGCCTCACCTCACCTAGCCTCTCTTAGGTGCCTAGGTGCCCGCCAAGCGCATGGACTTCACTACTGACAACATTGAAATTAAGTAAATTCTTTTTAGAAACTTGATAGAAGCTAATTACTTTTGGGACATACAGAACTCTAATTTTAATTTTATACAAACTTGATGCTTGTTTAGTAATATCTATAACCAACTAGTTTGGTTACCTATAAAATGTGCTACTAGCGGACTCACAGAACTCTAGGATTTTTTGCTCCTTTTTCCTTGCAATTGATGTTGTGCAATTATTGCAAATTCAGTTAAGCAAGTCAATTTTGTGATTCCTTATAATTAAGATTATTTTCAGGCCTGATGGAATCAAGGATTAATTTTACTGTGAACTTAGCTACCCTTTTTTTGCACAAGAAGGAATAAAGCCAACAAAAAATCATCGTTGAAGAAAATTATGTGGAATTATATTAAATCCAGAAAAGAGACGGCAGATAGACCAAATATTCTCTTCAAGATCTAAACACAAGGAGATCAACGAGAGGGGAGGAAAAACCTTGAACAAGCAGTGATCGATCCCAAGCTGGATGTCCCTAAAAGCGTCCCGGACCCTGCGGCGTTCGGGGGCCTGGTCGAGGTTGGCTTCAGCGACCATCCTCGCGAAGCGCTCGTCCACGCCCTCCCACCCCATGGGGACCGCGCTGAGCGCCACCGAGGCAGCGGCAGCTACCCTTCCGTTGATCCCCTTTTCCTCCCTCCCCTCTTCCCCCTCGCCCTCGGTCTTGTTTTTGTTATTGTGCTTCTGGCGGCAAGGGAACCCACCCCTAGTTAAGGAATCTATTACATGTCATTAGATCCAAAACAACGCAAACCCTCCTAAGTTACACTCAGAAATCAAGAATCACCCAGAAAACAACACATGTTCCTGGAAATCTAGATTCGAGAAGAAGAAGAAATCATCCAGGAAAGCGAGAGCGGGGCTCATTTTACTTACCTCCGCGAGCGGCGCGTGGGGGAGGAGAACGGAAGGCGGTGGATGGAGGAGGGCTCGCGGAGGACGACATACGATATGATATGACGACGATGATAATGCCGAGACTTCTGCTTATTATTTTATATAAAGTATTTATCTAAATATAAAATGAGGGAGATCGAAAGAACAAGGTAGAGTGGAATATCAAACAATTATTGTTAGAATAGTTTAGCAGTTCACATTGAGAGGGAAAAAATTTTAGATGAGAGTGTGGGCTACTAGTAATATATAAATATATATATATATATTACTATTATGTGAGGAAGAAGACGGTGTGTGCGATGATATATATATATATATATATATAAACGAGGAAGGCATTGATTCAAGGAGAGTCAAGTCAAATCAAAAGCAAAATTTACATATTAATGTTAATTTCTAAATGTCTAAGATTTATACATAAATGAATAGTACATAACATAGATTCCTTTTTATTTTCAATGGCAGAGCAAGTCAGATCCAAAGCAAATTATATTATATAGAATGCGATGAAAGATACTGGTTTTGGAATGACATGACAGATACATTTGGCTGTGGACACCCGGTCGTGATCAAGTGCAGAGTGGCCAATGCGCGATCGCCACGAATCCATGGGTCTTTATTATCCTTGCCTGTTCTACTTTTCTTGCTTCCCTTACTAATTAATTAATTATAATTGAATTCCTCGCCGTAACTGACCCTTATGTATTTAATAACGCAGCATGTAATTCCTGTTCCAAATCCACGAGTAAACCCTTCTGATTTTATGAATTATAACTTAAAATGCACGCCGATGAGAGAATGACTGACCAAATGCAGCTGCTGCCGCTGAGAAGGGGATGGGGTGAGGTTGTGTCATCACATGACTGCACTTCATCAACGAACGTTATCTGAAACTTAATGGTCAACGTTGACTGCCCGCTCAAACTTTGTGAATGCACGAGGAAGAGGTAATGGACGAAGTCCAGGTGAGGCAGAGGCATCCAGTGGCAGCCGGCTGACCCAACGACAGATAAGAGTCCGCTCCGCACGAATATCTCTGTAGCTGACGTGAATGCTCTCCCAACGTTATTGACTTTATCTTCTGCTTCGCTTTTGCCATGTTTTTGTACGTGGAGAACCAAATAAATAGAAGCGTCTCTTTTACTATGGCCTTCTTACACAGTTCTCAGATTGATGCGACCTGCTTAGGAAATAGCAGCTTCTCTTTTGTTATGGCCTTCTTACACAATTCTCAGATTGATGCGACCTGTCTCCCTAAACAAGTGGACCAAAAACGAAAAACATGCTGGCATTATCCGCAAGGTCTTTCTTTTTCTCGTTGACTTAGGACTCATCTTTCTGCAGGAAATATTGCTTCATAAACATGGAGAAAAAAAAATTAAGTCGAACTAAGAGACATTTCAATTTTCAGAAAAACAATAATCTAGTGTCTGATTCTTAAAGATAAGTACTTCGTAGCTTTGATTATGGTGTGGCAGTATAGGAAGAGAAGAACAAAGAAATATAGCTAAAATGCTGGGATGGCTTTCTTCTTCTTCTTAGCAGAGAAATTTATTTTGGTCCAGGCTGCCATTAAACACATTAATCATCAAGTTGCTTGCCGGGTGCAAACAGCTTGCATCTCTGAAATAGCAATATTTTCTTGCTTCTCTTTTGGTTTCTTCCTACTAAATATGAAAGAGATCATCATCATGAGGAATGGCCTGTCCAAAGAATAGATGGAATTACATGTCCAAATATCATTTTACTGTATCATTTTACTTGTCCAACGCTATTGTTTTAGCCACAAAGAAGCTGGAAGCAAACTATGATTCTGATATTCCCAGTACTGATAATAGCAAGCGGTTGCAGAAAAAACTGAGTTGAAAGCATCCGATGAACTAAAAGCAGGCACTGCATGGTCTGTATTGGATTTTTGTGTTTTCTCATTCCTCTGTATTAGTTAAAATGATGGACCTCTTGGAGAGCAAACAAAAAGCAATCAAGGCGAAGTTTGCAAAGTCTCGATAAAAGAACAAGTAAACGAAATTGCAGTGTCAAGCATTCAATTGGAACCTTCTAAGTGCGATGGTCAAAGAAGATTATTGTTTTCCTGGTCGTCCTCCGGGAATTGCGAGACGAATTGCCGGTTGAATTGAAGAAGACAATTGACACGCTGCTTTATAAGTTTATAGAATTCCAAGATACAGCAGTGTGTCTTGGCTTTGCCAATGCTAAATGTGAGTTGACAATAGTAACCTATCCAACTTTCTTATCTGGAGTGTTTTTGTATAGATATATATGCATATATATATATATGTATATATATACATATATACATGTATGTATATATATATGTATATATATATATATGTATATATGTATATATGTGTATATATGTATTATATATATATATGTATGTATGTATGTATATATATGTATATATATATATATATATATATGTATATATACATATACATACATATGCATATATATACATATACATATATATACATATACATACATATGTATGGATATACATATACATACATATGTATGGATATACATATATATATATATATATATACATATATATATATATATATGAATCTCGGATTTTGATGATGAAACTAATTGAGTGTGATTTGTTGTCTAACTGCGTGTTGAGTTACGCAGGTCTACTATCGATCAGGATATTGGGTGTCGAGCCAGAGATTCGGTCGACTATCGGCAGGAGGCTTCGTACGTCGGGCATCGGGCCAAGAAGTGCGGAGTTGCGCCATGGATATCGAGTTTGTTTGTGCAGGAGTAACTACGAAAGGGATGAAGACGTAAAGCGAAATCAAGGGCCGAAGTCAAGTGCGATGGATCGTTGGGAGTTCGAGAGTTTGATGGAAGCTCAAGATTCATTGGGAGTGCTACGAATCGCCGAGAACAAGTAGGAGCTTGCCAAGGGTTTTGGAAGCTCGCCGGAGGTTCGTCGGAAGTTCGCGGAGCTTGACAAGAAAGATCAAGCTTGCCAAAGAAGCTCGGGAACTCGCCAAAATCATCGTGGAGTCCGAGAGCTTGGAGTCCGCAGGATGGTTTCGAGGATCATCGGAAGATCGCGGAAGTTCGCTAAGCTCGACGGAAGAAAACTTGACTTGCGGACTTTGTAATAGCTTAGGAAACGCCTTTAAAATTCGAGTTAGCACATATTTTGGGTTAGGATTAGATAACCCAAAGTGGGGCCCATTGGGCCTTGATTAGATGAGTTTGGGCCAAAATTTTGGCCCAAACTGAATCCAAAGCTACGCATGCTATCAGAAGTATTGTCTCCTCGTAGCATGCCATCAGAGCATGTAACGTAGCAGTTATCAGAGCTGCATGTGGAATCGCCGCCTCGTAGCGCGGTAAACTGCACCGCCGGGCTGTAGTACCGCCTCGAGCAGCGGAACCGCGGTTAACTGGCCTGGGCTTCGCTGGGTGAACTTACCGACGCTGGGCCAACAATCGACGACAGCGGTGGCACCGCCTTCGCAAAGTGGCACCGCCTCTCGACTACCGTAGAACATTGAACTCCAAATTTATTTAAAATTCTAAGCTCACTTGAAATTCCACTTTGGATCTATAAATATTCTCCTTTTCCTAACAAATTGAAGTGGGGAAACCCTTTTTGAGCAAAAAGTCTAAGTCTTGAGTTCTTGAAGTGTGTTGTAAAGTCTTGCTTTTGCTAGTGTTCACCTTCTTCCCTTTCTTGAGAGATCTTGTACAAGTGTGAACATCTTGTAAAGGGTTGTAAAGGGGTGTTTGATCCTTCCCTTCAAAGAGATTGCTAGTGGAAGAGGAGCCTCATCGTAAAGGCTTCAAGAGTGGATGTAGGTCATTTGACCGAACCACTATACATCCTTGTGTCCATGAATGTGTGAGTGCTTACATTCTTGAAGTATTTCTTTACCTTGCTGCAAGATATTTAGTTCATACTTATTTCCCTTAAGCAAGCAATTACTTTCAAGCTCTCTTTCTTCAAATCGAGATCTTCCTACGAAAGTGAGTTTTCGTAAATCGGATTCAAGAATACGGTTTTAATCCGCTGCACTAATTCACCCCCCCTCTTAGTGCCGCTCGATCCCTAACAATGACTAAAGCATGTTTTAAATGAGGTGACCCTTTATGATCTTATATCAAATGCAATGTTTTTAATGAACACTTGTATCTCTACTGTTGTATTTTGATACCAATCCTGCTTGAACTTCTCCTTTCGCCATAGATATGTTAGTCGTTTACTGAACTCTTTATGCTCACTCCGTTGTTATATATAAATTTTTTTTAGGTTAGCTTGTCACTCACTGAAAAGCTAGAATTGGGTTGGAGTAATGAAAAGCTAGAAGATTTTTGGGTAGATCTTTATTGGTTGATGAGTATTTTGTTGTATAGTACACTTTACATCTGATGAAATGTTAAGGATATGTCTATACTTATGTGTTGTAAAAGTTTTAAAGGACCTCTCATGTTTAGGATTTTGGAATGATAAGTTTAATTTATATAAGGATATGATCTTATGGTAAATGTTGGTTTTGTGATTACATATATTCCCACAATTATGGATTTATGATGTGGATGATGCTTAGTTGAGTTGGTTTGGATTTTATGAATCAATGAGTGAAGTGGTGTATGATTTATGAACTGTACAGATTTACAAATTATGAATTTATGGGTGTGAATATTGATTTGAATGGTTCTTAGTATCCTCAAATTGTTTGTTTGAATCCTAGATTTGTAATGTTGTTAAAATTATATTGTTATCGATTTATGATATGGTCACACCTCTTGAATGCGATATTTCGGGGAGGGGGGGGGGGCGTGACAGACCCACTCTCTTCAAATCAGCCTTGTCCTCGAGGCTGACGCTCTATGAATTCTGGGACTTTGATCTTCAAGTCATCATAGTTCTCCCAAGTGGCATCTTTTGTTGGTAGGTTCGCCCATTGTATTAGCACTTCAATAGTGGGTTATCGTCATCGAGTCACGATCCATCGATCAATAATGACACTCGACTAAGTTTGGAGCTCTCCTTGGGTAGTCGTATTTGGTAGATAGCTTTAGGCTATCTCGTTTTGTCCCAACTTGAGCTTCAAACATGACACATGAAAGACTAGATAGATTTGAGAGTTGGCGGGAAGTCCAATCTGTATGCTCTTGCTCCGATGCGCTCCAAAATCTGGTAGGGTCTATAGAACCAAGGTGAAAGCTTCATAGATACTCTGATCTGGATTGATGTTTGCTTGTATGGCTAGAGCCGTAGGAAGACCCAGTCTCCTTCTAAAAATTTTCTTTCGCTTTTATGTTGATCATATTGTTGTTTCATTCTTGCTTGAGCTTTTCCTTATGATGAGGGAAGCCCTTAGATGAAGTCTATTGATATATCAGTCCATATTAAGTCTAGGATGGGTAGAGGTTGCAGCTTTCCGGGACTTACCACTGTCTCACCTTTATGTCATTGATATATATCATATTGTGCTACAAATTCAATAATAATATTTTTCATCCCTATCTAATAAAAATTTTGCTTAATTCTCTTATAGGTTCCTTAGAACCTGGAGTGCCTAGCCGTAGATGTAGAATGCATCTCTTAAAGGATGGTCTTTATGTAAGTAAAATTTGGCACAAGTACAATTCGTCCATTATAGCGCAAGTCTTTTGAGTCCCAACTGTAATGAGCCATGGAGCTTGGTGCTTCCTCCAATTTATTTATGATCTTATTGGTCTCTAGATTATCTTTCCATTCCCTCCTAATATCTTCAAGGAAGTCACTGATCGGAAGTGAAATGACTAAAAATTTAGCTTGCTCAAGTAGTCGCCAAAGCGCATCTATGACAATATTCTCTTTCCCCTTTTTGTAAGTTATTTTATAATCATATCTAAGAAGCTTTGTTATCTATTTTTGTTGCTCGGGGGAAGATATCTTCTGCTCCAAGAAATATTTTAGTCTTTTATGGTCAGTCTTGATTTAAAAA
Source organism: Musa troglodytarum (assembly GCA_023547065.1). Taxonomy (NCBI): domain Eukaryota; kingdom Viridiplantae; phylum Streptophyta; class Magnoliopsida; order Zingiberales; family Musaceae; genus Musa; species Musa troglodytarum. The sequence goes on from CP097510.1 coordinate 28,606,676, forward strand.
CATCGCCCGATCATGTACGGTCTCCATTTGGCCACCGCATGCATAATCGCAAGCATCTCCTTATCGTAAATAGTCATCTTGAGATGGAAAGGTGATAACACCTTATTGGTATAAGTGAGGGGGCAGCCATCTTGCATTAGTATAGCACCAATTCTGACTCCGGAGGCATCGGCTTCAATAATAAAATTCTTGCTGAAGTCGGGTAGTGCTAGTACGGGCGTTTTCATCATTATGGCTTAAAGTTCATCGAAGGCGGTGGTGGTTTTGTCTGACTATTGGAAAGCATCTTTTTTCAATAAGGAAGTAAGAGGTGCACTGATCTTTCCATAGTTTTTCACGAACTTGTGGTAGTAGCCTGTTAAACCGAGAAAGCCACGTAGTGATTTTATGTTTCTCGGGATTGGCCAGTTCTGCATTACTTCAATTTTGGAGGGGTCCACTACCACACCTTCCTCTGATATGATATGCCTAAGATATTTCATCTTCTGTTGAAGAAAGCTGTACTTCGATTTTTTGACAAAAAAATATGTTCTCGTAAAATCGTCAAAATAAGTCGTAAGTGTTGAAAATGACTTTCAAGAGAAGGGCTGTAAATAAGGATATCGTCGAAGAAAACCAGTATAAACTTATGAAGATAACCCCAGAAAATATCATTCATAAGACTCTAGAAGGTGGAGGGAGCATTGGTGAGACCAAAGAGCATTACCAGAAATTCGTAGTGGTCGTTGTGCATTCGAAAGGTAGTTTTTAGTATGTCTTTTTCGCACATTCATATTTGATAATACCCGGATCGAAGGTCTAATTTTGTGAAGACTTATGCTCCCTTTAATTCATTAAGCAATTCATCTACTACCGGAATAGGGTACTTGTCCGTAATGGTTATACTGTTGAGGGCTCGGTAATCAACGCACATTCGTCTTGTTCCATCCTTCTTTCGTATAAGGAGTACCGGTCAAGAGTAGGGGCTGCAACTTGGCCGAATAACTCCTATTTCGAGCATCTCTTTTATAATCTTTTTTATTTTATCCTTCTAGAGATGTGGATATTGATATGGCCGAGTATTTGCTGGAGGTTTACCTAGAAGAATCGGTATACGATGATCATACTAACGAGTAAGAGGTAGGCTACGTGGTTCGTCAAATATATATGATAATTTGGCAAGCAAGGGAAGTGTTAGAACACTTATGGATTCTAAGCTTGGGGTTGATCTCTTTAGGGGATCGGCCTCCTTGAAACTCTATAAGGGTTCTTTCCTCCAAGTTGCTGCTCAAAGGTTGCAAGAAGGATAATCTATTCATGATGAAAAGAGGGTGAATACATGACTATTTATAAGGCTTCTAAACCCCAACTTCTAATAGAACTCCTACTCAAGACCCTTCTAATCAACTTCTACTTCTAATAGGACTCCTTCTCTAAGAAGCAACCTCCAAACTAATCCTAACCTAGCCGCCCTCTTTACTTCTTTAATAGGGGTTAGCTAGATAAGATTTACATGAATGCCCTTAGGAATTACATGTTTACCCCCTTTAATGAAATTGAATTAGGACTCTCCTAACTAGAGTCTTAATAGAATTAGGACTCTCCTAGCTAGAATCCTAACAGACTCGCCCTCTTCAAATCAGCCTTATCCTCGAGGCTGACGTTTTATGAATTCTAAGAATTTAATCTTCAAGTTGTCATAGTTCTCCCAAGTGGCATCTTCTGCTGGTAGGTTCACCCATTGTATTAGTATTTCAGTAGTGGGTCGTCGTTGTTGAGTCACGATTCGTCGATCAATAATGGCACTCAGTTGGGTTTGGAGCTCTCCTTGGGTAGTCATATTTGGTAGATGGCTTTAGGTTGTCTTATTTTGTCCCAACTATTGGGAAATCTAGGGGGGCGACATCTCATGTGTAACGGAAGAATAGAAAACAAAACACCCTAGATTTTAGCAAAAGGTTCTGTCGTCGTGCGAAGATCGGTGCATCAAAATAAATTCGTAAATCAAAAAACTACGTGAGTAAGAAGAACGATATTACCTAGGGAGATCGTATATCCTTGAGTTCCTATAGATCCATGGGAGAGGGTAAAGGAGGTCAAGCGTCCTCCTCTCTAGCGGTATCCACACGACAGGGAATGCGACAATGCTCCTCTTATTGAATCTCGAATTTTAATGATGAAACTAATTAATTATATTTTATTTATTTAATTATGTTTTAAGTCACATAGGCCTACTCGATCACGATTAGACAATTGACACAAGAAGAATTGATGTTATGTTGAAGGAAATCACGTTAGGAGATTGAACATCGAGCCAGAGGTCTAGTTGACGATCGGCAGAAGGCTTCAGACAAAGAAATCGGTCATCGAGCCAAGAGGAGCAGAGTTGCACTATTGGGCAATAAATCGCAAGAGAGGATGATGCGCTGAAGTGTCAGACAAAGTGCCGATAGGCCAATGACGTGCCAGGCGACATTTCGATTCGTATTGTAATAATTATCTAGATCGAAGTAGAACTGAGTCAAAATTGAGTTGGTTTTGGGTGAAATAATATCAACTTAATTAGAGCCCAATTGGACCTAAATTGAGGCTAATTTGGGCTTATTGGGAGGCCCATTCAGTGGCCCAAAAGTTGTCATAGGCGGTGGCATCGCCAAATTGGTGGTAGAACTGCTTATGAGTTGAAAAAGTGAAAAAGCGTACTTTTCTAGGCTGCATGCGATGGCACCGCCCAGCATAAAAACTGCAGCGATGGTACCGCTCCAGGCTAGTTATAGTACCGCTAGTGTCAGGGTCAGACTAACGATGGTACCGCTAGTGTCAGGTGGTGATACCGCCAGCACCTTGAAATCCGAGGTAATTCAAATTTGGGGTCTAAATTTGAATCACCTTGCGGCCTATAAATACTCCTCTCATCCATGGTTGAAAAAGACATTAGAACTGAGAAAGAAAAAAGAAAACAATATTGTAATAGCGTCAAATTTCTCCCTCTAATTCTAAAGTGTGATCTAGCCTTAGAGAGAGTTGAGAGGCCTTGTAAGAGTTACCTCCTAAGCCTGTCAAAAGGAGAGTGCTATAAGGGAGTTGGTCCTCGCCTGTTGGAAGGAGGATAGTTAGTGGAAAAGCCGGTGGCCTCAAGTGAAGAGGAATCAGGAGTGACCGTAGGTCGCATGGCCGAACCACTATAAATCAGTTTGTATTTACTTCTTTGAAGTAAATCATAAAAAGGGAATGCATGATCTTGAAAATTTTTCTATCTCTAAAGTTTTTGGTTTTGATGAATCCATGTGAATCTCTTGAATTGAATCTTTTGGAAAATGTCGCATGCTTAATGTGATTCGACTTAATGATCTTCATGATGATATCGGTTTCAAACATGATGCTTGACGATTTCATATCATGTATGAGGATTTAAAAATTGAAATCCTATATTTTGGAATTTATATGATGATGACTTTCATGTAAATATTTGAACATACCTTATGAAATCATCATTGATAATGATGAAATGAAAATATTAAAAGGTTGTTATTATGGTTAATGACTATATGATATCATATCTTGATGACAAAACTCATGTTTTGGTTTTAAAACATGATACTCATCTTTTAAAACATGAGCATACTTATATAACATAAACAACTTAAAATGAAACACATTATGCATGATGAGTGAATTTTATGTTTTAATGTATCATATTTTTAATTTGATGATTTTCATGATGAAGTTTATCTTTCGGTTTTGAATGTTGTTACTTCTATTTGATTTGGCTTATAAAGACAAATGCATGCTTAGACAAAATAAATTACTTAAAAAGAAAAAGCTTTTCCTATCTTATCGAGATTAAAGAATTTTTTTTAATCTCATGAATGATTTTGATGATTCGTTTTGTAAAATTGAATGAGTTAAAAATAATGAATATCTTAACAATAAAAGTTTGTCCAATGCTTGATTCACGTTTTAAAGCTATGCATAATGAATCATATGTCTTGGACTAATATATTATATATGTCTTTGGTCTAAATTATTTTTATAATATTTTTACTTTTACGTCTTGAACTTTCATACTTGACATTAAAAGACAAAAGCATGTTCAAATGAAAATAATCATAAAAAGGGAAATATATGATTCTTGATATTTTTTATTTTTTTATAAAAGACAAGTGATGAATTCATTTAGTATATTTTGTGAATATCCTATGAATAAAATTTTAATGATGGATTGTCGAGTTGACAAATTGATTTAAATGAGATCATTTGTTTTAAGCGAATCATGAACCTTCTTTTGATTTCTTGACAAATTAAGATTTCTTATGCATGAAACAAATTATTTTTCTTGTTATTTGCTACCAAATGAATCAAGATCGATATCATTGCTATTATATCTCTTATGATTCATGTGTAGAGAGAATTTATAAATCATGATGTAATGAGATTTCTTATACAATAATAAAGTGCTTATGTGATTCTTTGCTAAAGAAAATATTTATGATCTTGATCTTGATAATTATAACTTGAAACTTTTATAAATCAAGATCGCATACCATGATTATTTCATTTATCAAAAGAGAATTTTCCAAATGAAATATGACTTGTCTCTTGTTTCTCGAAACTATATTTTTGAATTACTTTTATGAAATCATGATCTTGACATCTAGATACTTGGAATTTCTTTTAAAATGTAATCTAGATGAAAACTCTTGTGTATGAATTAAATTGTTTTGTCATCTATTCTCAAATGAATCATGTTTTTTTTTTTTTGAGCTTTGATTTCATATCTTTCATACTTAGAAATGACATGATTACTTTATCTTGTATGCATCATGTGATGATTGAAATATAGATTGATGCAAATTTACAATTGATGTAAAAGCCTATATCATTGATTCCTTCCTTCTTTTCGATAATGATAAAGGGAGAGTTAGCATGTGCATCAAAAGACAAAAAGTTTGCTAACTTGAACATTGAGAAGCAAAAAGTTACTATTTCAAGAAAGACAAAATTTTTTCTCAACTTCACTTTTTCAACAAAATTGCTTGCATATTTGTTACCAATTATTAAATCTCATGCAAGATTATTTGAAGTATTAATCCTCCCTTTCTTTTTGACTTTGACAAAGGGGGAGAAGGGTTTTGCTAGCTTGTATATTGTAAATAAATGTAAAATTCCTAGTATGCAAAAGAAGCAAAACTTATAAGCTTGCACTTCTCAAAAAGAGAAGAAAGATCTTGCCTATCAAAAGAAGCAAAAAGTGCAAAACTTAAAAAATTTACAATCTTACACTTGTCATGCTTCTATCCTTGTATGTTGTAATGAAAATTTAGCTTGCATGTTTGAAGTGATGAAAATTTTATAAAATTGCTAGCTCATTGCAAACAAGAAGTTGCTAGCTTAAGGCAAATGCTTGCTAGCTTATGCATCACAAGAGAAAGAAGTTTACTAGAACAAGCAAAAATTACTTGCATCTTAAAAGAGTACCATAAGTGTTAGCTTAAATTGGTATTCTTAACTTGATTTTGATGATAGAATTCTTAACTTGGGCTTCATAAATTGATTTTGAATCATGAATGTAAATTTTTGATACTCTTGATAAATATTTATATCTTTGTTGATTGTCAAAATTTCAAAATTTATACAAAGGAAAAAGAATTGTGCTCTTCCCTTATTTTTGACAAAAATAAAGGGGGAGAAAGTTTTTGCTAGCTTGTACACCTAAATGATTATATCTTGATAGCTTGAAAGAACATGCTATGATGTATATCTTGATAGCTAGTATGATTATAAAACTTGCATATCTTTTAAACTAGCTAAATATTACTTCTCCTTTTGGTTGATGACATAGGGGAAGAAGTAGATTGATGACTTCATGCATTGAATTGAATATTTATATATTTGTATAATATTTTTGTTGATATAAAGTTGATACATGTTGCTTGGATTTGGGATAATCCAAGTGTTCTATCAATGGCATATTGATAGGAGGAGTTTGGTTAAACTCCGGAGAGTTAAGGTTAACTCCGTCAGTCATCAATTAGTTATCATCATAAAAAAGGGGGAGATTGTTGAATCTCAAATTTTGATGATGAAACTAATTGATTGTGTTTTGTTTATCTAACTACGTTTTAAGTCACGTAGGTCGACTTAATCAGGATTAGACAATTGACGTAGGAAGAATCGATATTATGCTAGAGAAAATTACGTCAGGAGATTGGACATCGAGCCGGAGGTCCGGTCGACGATCGACAAAAGGCTTCGGACAAAGATATCGAGCATCGGGCTATAAGAGGAGTGGAGTTATGCCAAGGAGATTAGGGCTACAGAGGTTAGCTACTGATTGGGTAACAAACCGCAAGAGAGGACAATGCGTCGAAGTGTCAGACGAAGCGCCGATAGGCCAATGACGTGCTGGGTGACATTTCGATTCGCGTTGTAATAATTATCTAGATCAAAGTAGGATTGAGTCAAAATTGAGTTGGTTTTGGGTGAAATAATACCAACTCAATTAGGAGCCAATTGGGCCTAAATTGGGATTGATTTGGGCTCATTGGGAGGCCCATTTAGTGGCCCAAAAGTTGTCATAGGCGGTGGCACTGCCAAATTGGCGGTAGAACCGCCTATGAGCTAGAAAAGTGAAAAAGCGTACTTTTCCAAGTTGTAGGCGGTGGCACCGCCCAACATAAAAGCTGCAGTGGTGGTACCACTCCAGGCTGGTGGTAGTACCGCTAGTGTCAGGGTCAGACTGGCAGTGGTACCGCTAGTGTAAGGAGATGATACCGCCAACACCTAGGAATCTGAGGTAATTCAAATTTGGGGTCCAAATTTGAATCACCTTGAGGCCTATAAAAATTCCTCTCATCTATGGTTGAAAAATATACTAGAACTAAGAAAGAAAAAGGAAAACACTACTGTAATATGTCAAATTTCTCTCTCTAATTCTAAAGTGTGATCTAGCCTTAGAGAGGATTGAGAGGCCTTGTAAGGATTACCTCCTAAGTCCGTTAAAAGGAAAGTGCTGTAAGAGAGTTGGTCCTCGCCCGTTGGAAGGAGGATAGCTAGTGGAAAAGCCGGTGGCCTCAAGTGAAGAGGAATTAGGAGTGGACGTAGGTCGTATGATCGAACCACTATAAATTGGTTTGCATTTACTTCATGCAATTAACTTTACTGCACACCATCTTCACTTTGCTTCCTTATTTACTTGACTTCCTCTTCATCTTCTTACATATGCCTTCAATGCAATCGAATCAGTTTTATCGTATGAAGTTTTCGAAAGTTATTTTAAATCATCGAAATTTTTTATTCTTAACTGCTGCACTAATTCACCCCCCCTCTTAGTGCCGCTCTGTTGGGAAATCCTTCAGGGGGAGCGACATCACATGCGCAGCAGAAGAACAAAAAATAAAACCTCAGATTTTTCGTAGAAAGTTTCTGTCATTGTGCGAAGATCGGTGTGTCAAAAAAAATCCGCAAAACTGCACGTGTAAAAGAAGATACCTAGGGAGATCGTATATCCCTAAATTCTTGTAGATTTGTAGGAGAGGATGAAGGAGGTCAAGCGTCCTCCTCTCTAGCGGTATCCACACAACAGGGATTGCGACGATGCACCTCTCTGTGTGGGGAGAGGAGAACAGGAGGTGGCTACCAAAAGAAACCCTCAGCCTATAGAGCTTTGGTTCCCTCCTATTTATAGAGGCCCCTTGAAAACCCTAATGGATCTTTTGCCCTATTGGGTATTGGATTTTCATCCAATTACCCAAGCCTCTTGGATTAGTGGGTCTCTACCTAATAATCTCTTATTAGCAATTATTGGATCTTATCTCAGGATCCAATAATTCGGGGGCTTAATGGATATCCAATAAGATAGGGGATTCAACGGATATCTCATATCCGAACCTCTACTCGTCACAACACCTACCATATGTGTGTGACCCTCTAGGCCCAATATCAAGCTGGCCGTGAGTCATACTTGTCAGAACTCCTTCTGACATAGTGAATTATTATCTCTATAATAATTCACCCAACTCATCGACTACGGACATACCAGGCCACTATGCCGCGGCTCCCAGACGATACAGGAGAATCCAATCCTTTGGACCTATCTATCCTTAGTTACCATGTATCTATAGTCCCTCATCTATCTAATATCCCAAAGACCCTATATTGGGTATGGTGCTGTCAGGCCTATACGGTCTCTCCTCGAGTCTTGCTCTTGTCGGATTCTCCTGGAGAACCCTTTCTCTCTCAATCCGAATAACCTTGACCAAGGATTTGTTCGAGCAAGAACACATAGGATATTCCTCTCATGATACCGAGAGTGGATGATCCTCTATTGACACTCAATAGCCCTCGTAAGGTTGACTACCACTCCCAATGACCGGTTGTACTAGATTTGGAACTTTCCAAACCTATAAGTCCGGTATCAAAGAGTGGAGTACTCATACAGGACATCCTTGGTGTCTCAAGTCTAAGGACCAGATACACTAATGGGACTACAGAATCGCTGTCTGACGTGAGATATCAATAACTATCCAATATTCCGTAGGTGGATCAATCAGTGAACTCATTCTCCAATGAGCACCTGCACTGTACCCTTAGTATCCCCACATGAGTAGCTATAAGACTAGCTACCTCCATCATATGAACGAGTATATAACACACCAGTCTATCCAGTTATCTCGATATCCTTTTCGAGTAACATATGACCAGGATAATTTAGGGTCTGTGTTTAAAGGTGAATCGGTCTCATTATCATGATCTCATCACGATCCGATTTCCATTGCACAGATCCAAGGACATCACAGTATATGCAACATGCAAGATAAAGTGATAAAATACCCAATAATAAGCAAAGAGATAAAGTGCATATCAAGTCATAAGTGTCATCACTCATGTGATTGGCTTGCAGGGCACATATGACTAGCAATCTTCCACTTGACCTAAAGCCAATCACCAATAAGTCTGATCCCCATCAAATTTCTATGATGCTCAAAGACAATCTGAGTCAACGACTTTGTCAGTGGATCAGTAATGTTATCTTCGGATAGAACTCTTTCCACTTCTACATCTCTTCGGGCCATGATCTCTCTAATAAGTTGGAACCTCCTCAGAACACTTCTGATGAGACCCGGGTTCCCTTATTTGAGTAATCATCCCATATTTATCGCAATATAAAGGAATCAGCTCCTTGCTGCTCGGGATGACTCCTAGATCTATGATGAACTTCTTCATCCAGACTCCCTCCTTTGCTGCCTCTATCGCAGCAATGTATTCCGCCTCTATGGTCGAGTCAGCAGTAGTGTCTTGCTTGGAACTCGTCTAGCATACTGCTCCTCAATTCAGGGTGAACATATACCCTGAATTATACTTGCTATCATCGATATTAGACTGGAAGCTCGAGTCCATGTAGCCCTCAACCCTGAGGCTACTACCTCCATATACCAGTAAAAGATCCTTAGTCCTTCTCAAGTACTTAAGGATATATTTTACTACTTTCTAGTGCTCCAAGCTTAGATCTGCATGATATCTGCTCGTGACATTCCGAGCATGCGCTATATCAGGCCTGGTACATAGCATAGCATACAGATAGATCCTATCACTGATACATATGGTATCATATCTATGTGTGCCCTTTCTTTAGGAGTCTTTGGAGACATACTCTTAGAAAGTGATATTTTATGTCTCATTGGTATGAGATCTCTATTGGAATTTTCCATGCCAAACCTTTTGATAATGGTGTCTATGTACCTAGACTAGGACAAGCTAAGCATCCTCTTGGATTTATTTCTATAGATCCGTATCCCCAATATACAGGATGCTTCCCCTAAGTCCTTCATGGAGAAGTGCCTAGATAACCAAGCCTTACTGTGGAGAGCATTCCTATATCATTCCTAATGATCAGGATGTCATCCACATATAATACCAAAAAGGTGATAGTGCTCCCACTTACTTTCCTGTACACACAAGGCTCATCTTCGTTCTTAACGAAGTCATAAGATCTGATCGCCTCATCAAATCTTATATTCCAACTTCGGGAAGCTTGCTTCAATCCATAAATAGACCTAAGCAACCTGCACACCTTATCTGGGTTATCCCTGGACATGAATACCTCAGGCTGTATTATATACATCTCCTCCTCGAGGTTACCATTGAGGAATACGGTTTTGACGTCCATCTACCAGATCTCATAATCATAGTGTGCTATAATAGCCAATAGAATTCGAATAGATTTTAGCATGGCTACAGGTGAGAAAGTTTCGTTATAGTCAACACCTTGCCTTTGACGATATCCCTTAGCCACTAGTGTTGCTTTATAGGTCTCTACCTATCCATCTACTCCAATCTTCTTTTTGAAGATCCACTTACAACTAATGGGTACAATACCCTCGGGTGCATTAATTAGGTTCCAAAACTTATTGGAGTACATGGAATCCATTTCTGAATTCATGGCTTCTTGCCATTTCCCGGAGTCTATGCTCATAATAGACTCCTCGTAGGTCTGAGGATCAATATCTTTAACATCCTCTCCTCTGATATGGCCCACATATCTCTCAAGAGGATGAGATACTCTATCGGACCTACGTAAAGTTGGAACTTATGTGTTAGATATCTGAACAGATTCTAGAATGGTGCTTGAGCTAGGTTTTCCAACCTCGCTTAACTCTATCATGCTCCCACTGTCTTCACCAAGAATGTGTTCCTTCTCAAGGAACACTGCTCTCTTGGCTACAAAGACCTTTTGGTCCTCAGGGTGATAGAAATAATACCTATAAGTTTCCTTAGGGTATCTCACGAACTTGCACCATTCCGTCCTAGATTCCAACTTATCAGGGTTGTGTCACTTAACGTGGGCAGGGTAGCCCCAAATCTTAACAATCTTAAGACCAGGCTTCTTCCCATTCCATATCTTATATAGAGTAGACATCACTGACTTGGTTGGAATTCTGTTCAGAAGGTAAGCTGCGGTCTCTAGGGCATATCCCCAGAATGAGATGGGTAGGTCGGCGAAACACATCATGGAACGCACCATGTCTAACAGTGTGTGATTCCTCCTTTCTGATACACCATTAAGCTGTGGTGTATAAGGAGGTGTCCATTAGGATAATATCTCATAGTCTTTGAGCAATTGGGTGAACTCTGTACTCAAGTACTCAATCTGATCGAAGGGTTTTAATACTCTTTCCTATTTGGTTCTCCTCTTCTCGTTTCCTCTTAGACTCATACTCATAATATGTGGAGCTGTATCTAGCATAAATAAACCATTATGCAATGTTCCTCTCGTGATGTTCTCATCATCTAATATTATTGAACAACCATTGTTCTTAAAAACTAATTTATATCTATTAACTGTCAAACATGAAATGGAAATAATATGTTTGATAATAGAAGGAACATAATAGCATACATCTAATGCAATAATAGCTCCACCAGGCAGATGTAAGGTGACCTTGCCAACAACCACTATAGTAGCCTTTGCTCCATTGCCCATCTTAAGGTCCATCTCGCCTCTGTTCAATCTCCTAGGTCTTGCCAGAACCTGCAATGAATTACAAATATGATAAGCACTCCCGGTATCTAATACCCATATGTTATCATAAGGTTCTGACAAATGGAGACTGATCATGAATGTACTTGAAGCTTCTCCAAGCTTTTGTTTCGTCCTCTCTACAAGGTACTCTTTGCAGTTCCTCTTCCAATGCCCATCTTTACCACAGTGGAAGCACTGGCCTTTGTCCTTTATTGGGTCTTTCTTGGTAACCTTTACCTTACCCATTTTGCCCTTGCCCTTGCCCTTCTTAAGGGTCTTCTCAGCCTTCCTTTTCTTTTTAGTCTTACCAGTGTAGAGAACCGGCTTCTCTTTCTTGATGGTGCTCTCTGCTTCTCTCAATATATTGAAGAGCTCTGGGAGGGTCACCTCAAGTTTGTTCATATTAAAATTCATTATGAACTGAGAAAAGGAATCTGATAGGGACTGAAGCACAAGATCCACACACAGGTTATCCTCTAGGACCATTCCTAGACCTATGAGTTTCTCGATCTACTCAATCATCTTAAGGACATGGTTCTGAACCGATGTCCCCTCAGTCATCCTAGCACGGAAAAGACTTTTTGATATCTCATATCGTTGAGTTCTTCCCTGTTCCTCAAACAGTTTACGAAGGTGTAGGAGTATAGAATTAGCATCCATATTTTCATGCTGTCTCTGTAACTCAGTAGTCATAGAGGCCAACATATAACACTGAGCAAAAGTGGAATCATCTAAGTACTTCACATAACGAGCGATCTCATCCTCGTTTGCCCCTTCGTCGGGCATAGGGATCACTGTATCAAGGACATACGCGATTTTCTCCGCCGTGAGAACGATTCTCAGATTGCGAAGCCAATTCGTATAATTTAGACCAGTGAGGTGGTTGGCATCAAGTATGCCACGTAAAGGATTTGAAAGTGATATTTTTCTGAAATAAAAGATGTAGCAGAAATAAATAACATGTAGACTTTATAGAAATTTAAACAATTAAGATAAGGACTTCTATCTTAATGTATTCCCACTAATTTTTTGCGAGACACACAACACCCTCGGGTATGTGAATTGGAGACCCCTGACAGATCTTTAGTGGGGATCAGGATCCAATCGGTGTCTTAACATAACCTCGAGGGACTCGACCATTCACGTTAAGCCTGTAAAGGTAGGCAACTCTTGCTAATCACAACTCCTTGTGATTCCCGTCATGTTCGGCCTCTGAACCACCATGGCCTCGAGGGACTCGACCAACCATGATGTTCGGTTAAGTCATCACCATCGTTACCAGATGAGTCTGATTCGGTGAAATACTCTCGAGGGACTCGACCAAGCACACCATGTCCTTAGGTCACCAATGACATCTCTATGTCATAGATAAGATAGCAAAATGTGATATAGGTGAGTCTCGAGGGACTCGACCAACTCAATCTATACTGGGAATCGATTCCTACCTATAACGATAGAAAGCCACGTGGGTCAATCTAATTGCCTCACGTTTACCGACTTAATATTATTAATAAAGGAGATTTTGGTTTAGTCTCCTAATATAATGTGTCACACACATACATATACGTATTTAATATATATATCTACATCGAATGCAAATATATATATACATATCTAGTAGGTGTATATCTAATCACACATCATATGAGCAATCATACCAGATGATCATGGACCACATCCTAATATGATCAGGCTCGAGCCAATGGGCCCAATCACTCACATCAAGATCTATGTGTGCTTCGGTGCATCTCGATGCCCTGTGATCGCCCTTCTCGCTTCGTCGGTTCCGTCGGCATCTCAACACATTTTTATGCGTCTGATCGTCCGTCTCGGCCTCGTGAGTCACGCTACCGCTGCGCCTTCTCATATAATTACAATATAATTACAAGCACACAGGCTCGATAATAAATGAGAAAAAAATAGAGGCTCACAGGCCCCAATAATAATAATCACATGTATACACATCACATTATAGGTCCATGATCATCTGTCCACATCATACATCACATGTATATGTTATTTTATAGGACTACTAGATAAAGAAAATAATAGTTAATTAAACTATTTAATTAACATATTTATTTTTCTGAAATCAGGGACATAAAGTGAATTTTTGAATTCCTAGGGGTATTTCGGTAATTCGGCCAAAAGGGTATTTTGGTAATTATGTCAAAGGGGATAGAATCTGAAATTTTTGAAATTCCAAGGGTATTTTGGTAATTTTGTGAAAAGAATAGTATCTGTAATTTGTAAAATTTCGAGGGGTAAAATCATCTTTTGCCCTAAAAAACCCTAATTCCTCCTGTGCAGCGTTGTGGCTGCGTTGCGGCCGTCGCCACCTAATCGGTGGTGGTGTCGCGGGCAACTCAGCCGTAGTAGGCAGGTGCAGTGCCTGTAGGCGCTGCCCTAGCCGCGGGTCCGCTCGCGCAAGCGCCACCCACGGGCAACCCGCAGATGCCCTGCGCGCCGCCGCGGCTCCTCGCCGACGCCCGAAGTGCGGCGCCGCAGCACGGGCCCAGCACCGCGCCTGTGGCGCTGCGGGTGCAGCGCCGCGGCGCGGCGCCTGTGGCGCTGCGCGGCGCGCGCGCGCCGCGCTGCGGCGCGGCGCGCCCGCGCGTGCCGCAGTGCAGCAACAAAGCTACAAGCAGCCTTGCGACAATTGCACAAGCGCAGCAACAGTTGCTGCCCTTCCTGGCCCTTTTGCGCCAACGATTTTGGTATCAAAAGCAGATCTAAAACATAACACATGTAGTTTAAGATCCGATCTTCGCACGAACAACCTGGCTCTGATACCACTGTTGGGAAATCCTTCAGGGGGAGCGACATCACATGTACAGCGGAAGAACAGAAAACAAAACCCCAGATTTCCCGTAGAAAGTTTCCATCATCATGCGAAGATCGGTGCGTCAAAAACAAATCTACAAAACTGCACGTGTAAAAGAAGATACCTAGGGAGATCATATATCCTTGAATTCTTGCATATTTATGGGAGAGGATGAAGAAGGTCAAGCATTCTCCTCTCTAGTGGTATCCACATAGTAGGGATTGCGATGATACACCTCTCTCTCTGAGGAGAGGAGAACAGGAGGTGGCTACCAAAAGAAACCCTCAGCCTATAGAGCTTTGGTTCTCTCCTATTTATAGAGGCCCCCTGAAAGCCCTAATGGATCTTTTGCCTTATTGGGTATTGGATTTCCATCCAATTACCCAAGCCTCTTGGATTAGTGGGTCTCTACATAATAATCTCTTATTAGTAATTATTGGATCTCATCTCAGGATCCAATAATTCAGGGGCTTAATGGATATCGAATAAGATAGGGGGTTCAGCGGATATCTCATATCCGAACCTTTGCTCGTCGCAACACCTACCATATGTGTGTGACTCTCTAGGCCCAATATCGAGCTGACCGTGAGTCATACTTGTTAGAACTCATTCTAACATAGTGAATTATTATCTCTATAATAATTCACCAAACTCATCGACTGCAGACGTACCAGGCCACTGCGCCGCGGCCCCCAGACGATATAGGAGAATCCAATCCTTTGGACCTATCTGTCCTCAGTTACTATGTATCTATAGTCCCTCATCCATCTAATATCCCAGAGACCCTATACCGGGCATGGTGCTGTCAGGCCCATACGGTCTTTCCTCAAGTCTTGCTCTTGTCGGATTCTCCCGGAGAACCCTTTCTCTCTCAATCCGAATAACCTTGGCCAAGGATTTGTTCGAGCAAGAACACATGGGATATTCCTCTCATGATACCGAGAGCAGATGATCCTCTATTGACACTCAATAGCCCTCGTAAGGTTGGCTACCACTCTCAATGATTGGCTGTACTAGATCTGAAACTTTCCAAACCTATAAGTCCGGTATCAAAGAGTGGAGTACTCATATAGGACATCCTTGGTGTCTCAAGTCTAAGGACCAAATACACTACTGGGACTACGAAATCGCTGTCTGACGTGAGGTATCAATAACCATCCAGCATTCCGTAGTTAGATCAATCAGTGAACTCATTCTCCAATGAGCACCTGCACTGTACCCTTAGTGTCCCCACACGAGTAGCTATAAGACCAGCTACCTCCATCATATGAACGGGTATACAGCACACCAGTCTATCTAGTTATCTCGATGTCTTTTTCGAGTAACCTATGACCAGGATAATTTAGGGTCTGTGTTTAAAGGTGAATCAGTCTTATTATCATGATCTCATCACGATCTGATTCTCATTGCATAGATCTAAGGACATTACAGTATATACAACATGCAAGATAAAGTGATAAAACACCTAATAATAAGCAAAGAGATAAAGTGCATATCAAGTCACAAATGCCATCACTCATGTGATTGGCTTGCATGACACATATGACTAGCACGCTCTAGATCCTAACACCTCTCACAAGATAGGAGAATAGAAGGTGGCGACCAAGAGAACCCCAACCTATAGACCTTTAGTTCCCTCCTATTTATAGAGGCCCCCTATCAACCCTAATGGATTCAGCCCTATTGGGTATTAGATCTCTATCCAATTACCCAAGTCTCTTAGATTAATGAGTCTCTACCTAATAATCTAACTCTTATTAGAACTCATCCATTGGATCCAAGAATATAGGGACTTATTGGATATCCAATAAGATAGGGGCTCCGGTGGATATCTCATATCCAAACTTCTACTCATTGCAACACCTACCATATGTGTGTGACCCTCTAGGCTCAATATCGAGTTACCCGTGAGTCATACCTGTTAGAATTCCTTCTAACTCAGTGAATTATTATATCTATAATAATTCACTCGACTCAACGACTGCGGACGTACTAGGCACTACGCCGTAGTCCCCAAACGATACAAGGGGAATCCAATCCTTTGGACCTATCTGTCCTCAGTTACCATGTACCTATAGTCCCTTATCCATCTAATATTCCAGAGATCGTAAATCGAGCGTGGTGCTTTCAGGCCCATACAGTTTCCAATCGAGTCTCGCTCTAATCGGATTCTTTCGAAGAACTCTTTCCCTCTCAATCTGAATGACTCTGGCTAGGGATTTGTTTGAGTAAGAACACATGAGATATTCCTCTCATGATACCAAGAGCGGATGATCCTCTTTTGATACTTAATAGCCCTCGTAAGGTTGGCTACCACTCCTAATAATCGACTGTACTAGATCTGAAATTTTCAAACCTATAAGTCTTATATCAAAGAGTGGAGTACTCATACAGGACTTGGTGTCTCAAGTCTAAGGACCAGATACACTACTGGGACTACGAAATCATTGTCTGATGTGAGGTATCAATAACCACCCAACAATCCGTAAGCGGATCAATCAATGAACTCATTCTTCAATAAGCACATGTATTGCATCTTTAGTATCCCCACATAAGTAGCTATGAGACCAGCCACCTCCATCATATGGACGAGTATACAGTACACTAGTCTGTTCGGTTATCTCGATGTTCCTCTTGAGTAACCTTTGACCGGGATTATTTAGGGTCTACGTTTAAAAGTGAATCAGTCTCATTATCATGATCTTATCATGATCCGATTCCCATTGCACAGATCCAAGGACATCACAATATACATATGAATAATGTGAGAAAATACCAATAATCATAAGCAAAAAGATTGATGCAACATGTTATAGGTGCCATCACTCACGTGATTAGCTTGTAGGGCACCTTTAACTAGCAATCTCCCACTTGACCTAAAGCCAATCACCAATGTGTCTGATCCCCATTAGACCTTTGTGACGCTCAAAGATAATTTGAGTCAATGACTTTGTCAGTGGATCTACAATATTATCTTCAGATGAAACTCTTTCCACTGCTAGATCTCTTCGGGCCACGATCTCTTTAATAAGCTAGAACCTCCTCAAAACACTTCTAATGAGACTCGGGTTCCCTTATTTAAGTAATCGCCCCATAGTTATTACAATATAAGGGAATTAGCTCCTCGCTACTAGGCACGACTCTCAAATCGTTAATGAACTACTTCATTCATACTCCCTCCTTTGCTGCCTCTACTGCAGTAATGTACTCCGCCTCTCTGTGGTCGAGTTAACAGTAGTATCTTATTTGGAACTCTTCTATCTTACTGCTCCTCTATTCAGGGTGAACACATACCCTAAATTAGACTTGCCATCATCGACATCGGACTCGAAGCTCGAGTCCGTATAGTCCTCAACCCTTAGACTATTGCCTCCATATACCAGTAAAAGATCCTTAGTCCTTCTCAAGTACTTAAGAATATATTTTATTACTTTCTAGTACTCCAAGCCTAGATCTGCCTGATACTTGCTCGTGACACTCATAGCATGCGCTATAGTAGGACTGCTATTAGGAAATCCTATATGATGACATCTCATGCACAGCGGAAAAACAAAAACAAAACCATAGATTTCTCGTAGAAAAGTTCCATCGTCGTGCGAAGATCGGCGCATCAAAACTAATCTACGAAAACTACATGTATAAAAGAAAATACCTAGGGAGATCGTATATTTCTAAATCCTTACAGATCTGTAGGAAGGATGAAGGAGGTCAAGCGTCTTCCTCTCTAGCGGTATCCACACGACAGGGACTACGACGATGCACCTCTCTAGGGATAGAAGAATAGAATGTGGCTACCAAAAGAACCCCCCAACCTCTAGAGCTTTGGTTCCCTCATATTTATAGAGGTCCCCTGTAAACCCTAATGGATCTTACCATATTGGATATTGGATCTACATCCAATTACCCAAGCCTCTTGGATTAGTGGGTCTATACCCAATAATCTCTTATTAGCAATTATTGAATCTCATCTTAGGATCCAATAATTTAGGGACTTAATGGATATCCAATAAGATAGGGTCTCCAGTGGATATCTCATATTCGAACCTCTACTCGTCGCAACACCTACCATATGTGTGTGACCCTCTAGGCCCAATATCAAGCTGACCGTGAGTCATACTTGTCAGAACTCCTTCTGACTTAGTGAATTATTATCTCATAATAATTCACCTAACTCATCAACTACGGACGTACTAGGCCACTACGCCGCAGCCCCCAAACGATATAGGGGAATCCAATCCTTTGGACCTATCTATCCTCAATTACCATGTATCTATAGTCCCTCATCCATCTAATATCCCAGAAACTCTATATCGGGCATGGCGCTATCAGGCCCATACGGTCTCTCCTCGAGTCTTGCTCTGGTTGGATTCTCCCGAAGAACTCTTTCTCTCTCAATTCGAATAACCTTAGCCAAAGATTTGTTCGAGCAAGAATACATAGGATATTCCTCTCATGATACCAAGACTGGATGATCCTCTATTGATACTCAATAGACCTTGTAAGGTTGGCTACCACTCCTAATAATCAGCTATACTAGATCTGAAACTTTCCAAACCTATAAGTCCGATATCAAAGAGTGGAGTACTTATACAGGACATCCTTGGTGTCTTAAGTCTAAGGACCAGATATACTACTAGGACTACGAAATCACTGTCTGACATGAGGTATCAATAACCATCTAGCATTCCATAGGCGGATCAATCAGTAAATTCATTCCCTAACGAGTACCTGCACTGTACCCTTAGTGTCCCCATATGAGTAGCTATGAGACTAGCCACCTCCATCATATAGACAGGTATACAGCACACTAGTCTATCCGGTTGTCTCGATGTCCCTCTCGAGTAACCTATGACTAGGATTATTTAGGGTCTATATTTAAAGGTGAATCGGTCTCATTATCGTGATCTCATCACGATCCGATTCCCATTGCATAGATACAAGGACATCACAATATATGCAACATGCAAGATAAAGCGATAAAATACTTAATAATAAGCAAAAAGAAAGAGTGCATATCAAGTCACAAGTGCCATCACTCATGTGATTGGCTTGCAGGGCACATATAACTAGCACCTGCTACATAACATAGTATACATGATAGATCCTATCGCTGAAGCATATGGTATCCTATCCATGTGTGCCTTTTCTTCATGAGTCTTTGGGGACATACTTTTAGAAAAGTGATATTCTATGTCTCAATGGTACGAGACCTCTCTTGGATTTTTTCATACCAAACCTTTTGATAATGGTGTCTATGTACCTGGACTAGGACAAGCCAAGCATCATCTTGGATCTATTTCTATAGATCCAAATCCTCAATATATAGGATGCTTCCCCTAAGTCCTTCATGGAGAAGTGTCTAGATGGCAAAGCTTTTACCGTGAAGAGCATTCTTACATCATTCTCAATAATTAGGATGTCATCCACATACAACACCAAAAAGGTGATAGCGCTCCCACTTATTTTTCAGTATACACAAGGCTTATCTTCATTCTTAACGAACTCAAAAGATTTGATCACCTCATCAAATATTATGTTCCAACTTTGGAAAGTTTGCTTTAGTCTATAGATGGACTGAAGCAACCTGTATATCTTATCTGGATTATCCTTGGATACAAATCCCTCAGGCTATATCATATATACCTCATCCTCGATGTTGCCATTGAGGAACACAATTTTCATGTTCATCTACCATATCTCATAATTAAGGTGTGCTGCAATAGCTAATAGAATTCGAATGGATTTTAACATAGCTACGGGTAAGAAAGTTTCGTCATAGTCAACACCTTGCATTTAACGATACCCCTTAGCCACTTATAGGTCTCTACCTTTCTAGCTACTCTGATCTTCTTCTTGAAGATCCACTTGTAGCTAATGGGTACGATACCCTTGGGTGCATCAACTAGGTTCCAAACCTTGTTGGAGTATATGGAATCCATCTTTGAATTCATGGCTTCTTGCCACTTCCCAGAGTCTATATTCCCAATAGGCTTCTCGTAAGTCTGAGGATCAATATCCTCAACACCCGCTCCTTTGATATGTCCTACATACTCTTAGGAGGATGGGATACTCTATTATACCTATGTAAAGTCGAAACTTATGTATTAGGTACCTGAACAGACTCTAGCTATAGAATAGTGCTTGAGCTAGATTCTCTAACCTTGCTCAACTCTATCACGCTCCCATTGTCTCCACCAAGAATGTGTTCCTTTTCAAGGAAGACTACTCTCTTGGTTACAAAGACTTTTTAGTCCTTGGGGTGATAGAAATAATACCCAAAAGTTTCCTTGGGGTATCCCACGAACTTATACTATTCCATTCTGGATTCCAACTTATCAAGTACGTGTCTTTTAACGTGGGTAGGGCAGCCCCAAATCTTAACAATATTAAGATCGGACTTCCCTTTCTATATCTTATATGGTATAGACACTACCAACTTAGTTAAAACTCTATTTAAAAGGTAAGCTATAGACTCTAGGGCATATCCCCAGAATGAGGCGGGTAGGTTGGCAATATCTAACAGGGTACAATTCCTCCTTTCGGATACACCATTAAGTTAGGGTGTATAAGGTGGTGTCCATTGAAATAGAATCCCATGGTCCTTGAGGAACTAGGTAAACTCTTTACTCAAGTACTCACCTCCTCGATCTGATCGAAGAGTTTTGATATTCTTTCCAGTCTGTGTTGAATCTCGGATTTTGATGATGAAATCAATTAATAAGTTTGTTATCTAATCTATGCTTTGAGATAAGTGATGCAGGACTAACCTTGATCAAAAGAGGCAAAACAATTAAAGCAAGAAGAATCAAGTGTAGGGCTGAAGTCAAAGTTCGGGCATCGGATCGGAAGAATCGGACAATGTGCTAAGAATAGATGTTGCAGGAGTCAACATGCTAGTGGATTGGGCACTACACCGAAGGTTCGGACGATGTGCTAGAAGCTCACCAGAAGATCACCGGAAGGTCGTCAGAAGTTCATCGGGAGAACTAATGACATGCCAGATAACTTAGATTCGTAGCTTGTAATTATTTACATCTTAATGGTCGAAGGTTAGGTCAAAATTGAGTTGGTTTTTGGTAAAATCATACCAACTCAATTAGGGGCTAGTTGGGCCCAAATTGGGACTAATTTGGGCTCATTGAGAGGCCCATTAAGTAGCCCAAACATTGTTGCAGGCGGTGGCATCGCCAAACTGGCGGTAGAACCGCCTATGAGTTGGAAAAGTGAAAAAGCATACTTTTTCAAGCTGCAGGCGGTGGTACCACCCAGTCTAGATGGTGGTACTATCCAACAGTAAAGCTACAGTAGTGGTACCACTCCAGGCTGGTAGTAGTACCGCCAGAACCTCTATTTTCGAGGTTCTGTAGGCGGTGGCACTGCCCAATGTAGGCGATAGTACCGCCCGTAGAAATTTAAATTTTAGCTTCGTTTTTGGAGCCATTTGGGGCCTATAAATACCCCACTCATCCCTGCAAGGATTACATAAGAAAAATAAGCTAAAACCCTAGTGAATCAAGTTGTAATCTTGAAAAAGTCTTGAGTGTTCTCTCCCTCCTCTTGAAAAGTTTAGAAGTTTGTCTAAGGGAGGTGTGAGACTTATAGAGGTTATCTTCTAAACCTTTGAAAAGGAGAAAAAGTTGTAAAAGGGTGGTTGATCTTCATCTATTGAAAGAAGATCATTAGTAAAAGTCGATGATCTCAACGAAGGAGGAATCGGGAGTGGACGTAGGTCGGAGGACCGAACCACTATAAAATCGGTTTGTATTTCTTTTCTACCAATTTATATTTTTGCAAATCCTTTACCTTATTGCAATCACTCGAATCCTTCTCTTTCATTTATGAATCTCTTTAAGTTAAAATACAATCGAAGTTGGTTTTCATTGAAACGTGATTCTTTTCGAATGAAGTTTCTCGAAATCACATAAATCAATATTTTTTAACCGCTGCACTAATTCACCCACCCTCTTAGTGCCGCTCTCGATCCTAACAATTAGTATCAGAGCTTGGTCACTCTCATTTAATTTAAAACGCAAGAGAGATGGCTTATACTGATATGCAAGAGAGTCATTCCATTACACGTCCGCCTATATTTAATGGGTCGGTTTACACTTATTGGAAAACCATATGAAGATTTTTTTGATTTCTATAGATTTCAAACTTTAGAATATCATTGAAAATGGATTTCAAAAATCTTCTCTTTTGATGAACGAATGGAATGAATTAGAGAAGAATATTTTCGCTCTAAATGCAAAGGCTATAAATGCCTTGTTTTGTGCACTTGATAAAAATGAGTTTAATTGTGTTTCGATTTGTGAATCGGCCGTTGATATTTGGCGTACTCTTGAAATCACTCATGAAGGTACTAGCTAAGTGAAAGAGTCCAAAATCAATCTCTTAGTACATTCTTATGAATTATTTCAAATGAAACCAAGCGAGTCCATCGAAGACATGTACACTCATTTCATGGATGTCGTCAATGGACTCAAAGTACTTGGTAAAGGTTTTTCTAATTTTAAACTTGTAACTAAAATTTTAAGATCTCTTCCAAAGAGTTGGAATCCAAAAACAACGACCATTCAAGAAGCCAAGGACCTTAAAACTTTTCCTCTCGAAGAACTCATTGGGTCTTTAATGACCTATGAAATGACATGCCATGCTCATGATGAGCTAGAGAACCCCCTTCTAAAGAATAGGAAGGATATGTCATTGAAAACACAAGAAGACCACTTGAAGGAATATTCAAGTGATGAGGACCTTGATGATGAATTTGCACTCTTAACTTGGAAATTCAAAAAATTTATAAGAAGGAATAAATTCAAATGTTTCTCTAAATTTTGTAAACTTACTCAAAATGAAAAGGGTTTCATGATTTCATCAATTCAGAGTGATCACGATGGTGGATTCCAAAACCATGACTTCTTAAATTTTTGTGAATCTAATGGATATAACCATAACTTCTCTACTCCGAGGAATTCTCAACAAAATGGAGTAGTGGAAAGCAAAAAATAGAAATTTATAAGAAATGGTAAGAACCATGTTAAATGAACATAGTTTACCCAAATACTTTTGGGCCGAAGCCGTTAATACGACTTGCTATGTCATGAATAGGGTTCTAGTAAGATCATCTTTATCCAAAACCCCTTATGAATTGTGGAATAATAAAAAACTAAATGTTTCTTATTTTAAAATTTTCAGTTGCAAATGCTTTATCTTGAATGAAAAGGATGCCTTAGGAAAATTTGATGCTAAATTTGATGAAGGTATCTTTCTTGGTTACTCTTCCGTTTCTAAAGCCTTTCGTGTTTTCAACAAAAGAACCTTGGTTATAGAAGAGTCTATTCATATAGTTTTAAATAAAGTTTTTGAATTTAAGAAAAATAATTTTGATGATGATCTTGGTTTTGATGGATTGAATTTGAATGAACCCTCTTCTCAAAATAGCAACTTAGATGTATCTTCTTCCCAAATTTCTTTAAGGAATGGAAGTATATAGATGTCCATCCAAAGGAGCTAATTATAGGAGACACATCAAAAGAGGTTTAAACTCATTCCTCTTTTAAGAATTTTTGTGCCAACGTCACTTTCCTTTCTCAAGTTGAACCTAAGTGCATTGACGAAGCCTTGAAAGATGATTCTTGGGTTATCGCAATGCAAGAGGAATTGAACCAATTTGAGAGGAATGAGGTGTGGAAGCTTGTACCTAGACCTAGTGACCATTTAGTTATTGGTACTAAATGGGTCATTAAAAACAAGCAAGATGAATTTAGTATCGTGGTTCGAACCAAGGCTAGATTAGTAGCCAAAGGTTTCAACCAAGAAGAAGGTATCGACTATGAAGAAACCTTCACTCCTGTGGCAAGATTAGAAGCCATTAGGATGCTCCTTGCCTATGCTAGTAGTATGATAGAACCCTCTGCGGATTCTAAGCTTAGGGTTGATCTCTACAGGGGATCGGCCTCCTTGGAACTCTATAGGGGTTCCTTCCTCTAAGTTGCTGCACAAAGGCTGCTAAAGGATTGATCTATTCATTGATTAAAAGAGGATGAATACATGGTTATTTATAGGGCTTCTAAGCCCCAACTCCTAATAAGACTCTTACTCAAGACTCCTACTTCTAACCAACTTCTAATTAGGACTCCTTCTCTAGTAGGATTCCTAATTCTAATAGGACTTTTTCCCTAATAGGACTTCTACTTCTAATAGGACTCTTTCCCTAATAGGATTTCTACTTCTAATAGGACTCTTTTCCTAATAGGACTCCTACTTCTAATAGGACTCTTTTCCTAATAGGACTCCTACTTCTAATAGGACTCTTTTCCTAATAGGACTCCTACTTCTAATATGACTCTTTTCCTAATAGAACTCCTACTTCTAATAGGATTCTTTCTCTAATAGGACTCCTTTCCTAAGAAGTAACCTAACCCTAACCTAGCCGGCCTCTTCACCTCTTTAATAAGGGTCGGCTAGATAGGATTTACATGAATGTCCTTATCAATGAAACTAAATTAGGACTCTCATAGCTAGAGTCCTAACAGACCCGCCCTCTTCAAATCAGCCTTGTCCTCGAGGCTGACGTTCCATGAATTCTGGGAAATTGATCTTCAAGTCGTCGTAGTTCTCCCAAGTGGCATCTTCTACTGGTAGGTTTGCCCACTGTATTAACACTTCAGTAGTAGGTCGTTGTCGTCGAGTCACGATTCGTCGATCAATAATGGCACTTGGTTGGGTCTGGAACTCTCCTTGGGTAGTTATATTTGGTAGATGGCTTTGGGCTGTCTCGTGTTGTCCCAACTTGAGCTTCAAACATGATACATGGAAGACTGGATGGATTCGGGAGCTGGCGGGTAAGTCCAATCTGTATGCTACTGCTCCGATGCGCTCCAAAATCTGGTAGGGTCCATAGAACCGAGGTGAAAGCTTCATAGACGCTCTGGTTTGGATTGATGTTTGCTTGTATGGCTGGAGCCGTAGGAAGACCCAATCTCCTACTAAAAATTCTCTTTCGCCTTTGTGTTGATCATATTGTTGTTTCATCCTTGCTTGTGCTGCAGTGAGATTATCTTTTAGCAACTTCAGCATTTTGTCTCTATCTTGTAGTTCCCTGTCTACTTGTTCTACTTTAGAGGTGCCCAACACATATTTTGGAATTACAGGGGGGGGGTCGGCCATACATGGCCTCATAGGGAGTACATTTTGTGGAGAAATGATAAGTTGTATTATACCACCACTCGGCCCAGGGAAGCCACTTTGTCCATTCTTTTGGTCAGTCACTGGTGAAGCATCTAAGGTATGTCTCCAAGCACCTGTTCACCACTTCAGTTTGGCCGTCGGTTTGTGGGTGATATGCCATACTCATCTTTAATTTAGTGCCTTGCATCTAGAATAACTCTGTCCAAAATTTACTCGTGAAGACCCCATCATGATCACTTACAATAGATCTCGGCATCCCATATAATTTTACAATATTCTCTATAAAGATTCGAGCAATACTAGAAGCAGTGTAGGGATTACGGATGGCACAAAAGTGAGCATACTTTGTAAGGCGATCAACCACGACAAAAATTGTACTTTTTTCTTGTGATGAGGGAAGCCCTTCGATGAAATCCATTGATATATCAGTCCATATTGATTCTGGGATGGGTAGAGGTTGTAACTTTCCGGGACTTGCCACTGTCTCACCTTTGTGTCGTTGACATATATCACATTGTTTGCGGGTTCGTATAACCGACAAGGGCATGCATCGTAATATCAATTGGCTGCTGTTCTTCATCCGTGACCTCTTCCTCATGCTCCTGGACCTCCTCCTCCATGTCTTCAAGAGGTTCAATCAATAGGAGGTGGCCCCTTTTGCAGCGATGATCGCGGTTCCACGGCTTGTCGCAATGCCAACAAAGACCCTTTGCTGATCGATCACGTAGTTCTTCTCTTGTCAATTTTTTGGGCAGTGAAGGATGGCTAGGAGCAGAAGGGGATTTATATGTTGGGGTTCTAGGAGTGGTTCCCATCCTCCGAGAATCTTGGTTGAGTCATTCTTCTTGTATTCGGGCAAAAGAAATCGCAGCCATCACGGTACGGGGCTGTCGCGCCTTAACTTCCCCTTTTATTTCTGGCTTGAGTCCTTCGATAAATGTTCCTAATAATTAATGGTCAGTCCAATCATGAGTAAGGTAGGATAGCTTCTCAAACCTGGTTTGGTACTCTTGAATCGTAGAGGTTTGTCGAATCTTTGCGAGTTGGCCGTCGATATTTTCATACTCCGTAGGTCCGAAATGGTTCAGCAGTGCATTCTTAAATTGATTCCATGTCGGAGCCCCATGATTATATTTCAGCCAATTGTACCATTGAATAGCATCTCCTTCAAGGTGGATGACAGCAATCTCCACCATAGCATTATCCGACGTTCGGTAGTAGCGAAAGTAACGTTCTGCGCGCGAAATCCACCCCGCTGGGTCTCCTTCTTCCCATCGTGGGAAGTCCACCCTCATGCGTGGCTGAAGCATGTCCGAGGGCTGTCCCTCCTTCTCTGGGGTCTTTTCTAAATTCTCTCCTTGCTGCAATTTGGTTGGACTCGATGGTTGCCCAATTCTGAATTCTGTAAACAAAGCGCGCAATTTGTCTTCCAAGCGCGATTCAAGTCGTGATTCAATCCGAGATTCCCATGCTTCAAATTTGGCATCAATTGGATCTTGGGAAGCCATAGCATATGTCTGTAGATCAGAGATGCCCTTGTCTTTTTTCTGTTGATGGGTTAATGGCATAGGGTGGTGGAAGGTTCGGACAATAGATCGGTGATTGAAGGGTTCAGCTGTAATGGTTTACTATTTTGGGTTGTGGTTTTTGATGCTGTTAGGGTTATGAAACTAAGTTATGATGGCTGCATCTTGAGGCTAGAGGGATTCCCTAAAGACGTCTTAGTTTGTGGCAGCAAGGTGGCTAGGGTTTGGTAGGTTACGGAGAAGAAAAAAGGACAAAGGTGCAATACCAGATTTTTCGCTGAAAAAATTCCAGCAGTAAAGATGTAATTTTTCCAGAAATTTTCAAAAGAGATTCAAGTAAAACTCAAAAGGGATCTACTGATAAGGAAGAGGTAATACTGTAAAAAATTTCGTAGGAAGAAACGACAGCAAGAGGTTTGGCAAAATTGAGAATCACGGAGAGGTATTATAGCAGATTTTTACGTCTAAAGTGCAGCAGATTGGATGTAAAAGATAAGTGATTTTTATTGAGAATTTTTCGACAAAACTAAAGGGAAAACCACTGTTAGGAAGTGTCAAAGCCGCCGTAAAAATTTCATAGAGATTTGGATAGAAAAAACGCAGTAGCAAGATCAAAAAGGCAGTGCTATGCGGCTGAAATTCTGCGGTCACGACTTTTGTTGTAGAGATGAAAACTTTGCGATGAAAAGTTTATGCAGCAATTATAGGAACGAATTTTTTTGGGTTTTTTGAATAAGGATAACTAAATTGCAGCAACAGTAGGGTAGATAACCAGAACCTGTTGCAATTCACGGGAAGATCAAAGGATGATCTACGGTGGTGGAGATGATGGCGGAATTTAGCGATGATCTTCTAAGCAATTGTGGGAATTGCTTTGCGCGGTTGTGGAGGGCTAGTGGATGGCTGTGGAAGGGCAGCGAGATGCCAAGAACGCTGCTCTGATACCAAGTGATAGAACCCTCCGTGGATTCTAAGCTTGGGGTTGATCCCTATAGGGGATCGGCCTCCTTGGAACTCTATAGGGGTTCCTTCCTCCAAGTTACTGCACAAAGGCTACTAAAGGATTAATCTATTCATTGATTAAAAGAGGATGAATACATAGTTATTTATAGGGCTTCTAAGCCCCAACTCCTAATAGGACTCTTACTCAAGACTCCTACTTCTAACCAACTTCTAATTAGGACTCCTTCTCTAGTAGGATTCCAAATTCTAATAGGTCTTTTTCCCTAATAGGACTTCTACTTCTAAGAGGACTCTTTCCCTAATAGGACTTCTACTTCTAATAGGACTCTTTTCCTAATAGGACTCCTACTTCTAATAGGACTCTTTTCCTAATAGGACTCTTACTTCTAATAGGACTCTTTTCCTAATAGGCCTCCTACTTCTAATAGGACTCTTTTCCTAATAGGACTCCTACTTCTAATATGACTCTTTTCCTAATAGAACTCCTACTTCTAATAGGATTCTTTCTCTAATTGGACTCCTTTCCTAAGAAGTAACCTAACCCTAACCTAGCTGGCCTCTTCACCTCTTTAATAAGGGTCGGCTAGATAGGATTTACATGAATGTCCTTATCAATGAAACTAAATTAGGACTCTCATAGCTAGAGTCCTAACAGACCCACCCTCTTCAAATCAGCCTTATCCTCGAGGCTGACGTTCTATGAATTCTGGGAATTTGATCTTCAAGTCATCGTAGTTCTCCCAAGTGGCATCTTCTGCTGGTAGGTTTTTGCCTACTGTATTAACACTTCAGTAGCAGGTCGTCGTCGTCGAGTCACGATTCGTCGATCAATAATGACACTTGGTTGGGTCTGGAGCTCTCCTTGGGTAGTTATATTTGGTAAATGGCTTTGGGCTGTCTCGTGTTGTCCCAACTTGAGCTTCAAACATGATACATGGAAGACTGGATGGATTCGGGAGCTAGCGGGTAAGTCCAATCTGTATGCTCTTTGCTCGATGCGCTCCAAAATCTGGTAGGGTCCATAGAACCGAGGTGAAAGCTTCATAGACGCTCTGGTTTGGATTGATGTTTGCTTGTATGGCTGGAGCCGTAGGAAGACCTAATCTCCTACTGAAAATTCTCTTTCGCCTCTATGTTGATCATATTGCTATTTCATCCTTGCTTGTGCTGCAGTGAGATTATCTTTTAGAAACATCAGCATTTTGTCTCTATCTTGTAGTTTTCTGTCTACTTGTTCTACTTTAGAGGTGCCCAACATATATTTTGGAATTACAAGGGGGGGGGGGTCGGCCATACTTGGCCTCATAGGGAGTAGATTTTGTGGAGGAATGATAAGTTGTATTATACCACCACTCGGCCCAGGGAAGCCACTTTGTCCATTCTTTTGGTCAGTCACTGGTGAAGCATCTAAGGTATGTCTCCAAGCACCTGTTCACCACTTCAGTTTGACCGTCGGTTTGTGGGTGATATATCGTACTCATCTTTAATTTAGTGCCTTGCATCTGGAATAACTCTGTCCAAAATTTGATCGTGAAGACCCTATCACGATCACTTACAATAGATCTCGGCATCCCATGTAATTTTACAATATTCTCCATAAAGATTCGAGCAATACTAGAAGCAGTGTAGGGATTACGGATGGCACAAAAGTGAGCATACTTTGTAAGGCGATCAACCACGACAAAAATTATACCTTTTCCTTGTGATGAGGGAAGCCCTTTGATGAAATCCATTGATATATCAGTCCATATTGAGTCCAGGATGGGTAGAGGTTGTAGCTTTTCGGGACTTACCACTGTCTCACCTTTGTGTTGTTGACATATATCACATTGTGCTACAAATTCAGCAATAATATTTTTCATCCCTATCCAATAAAAATTTTGCTTAATTCTTTTATAGGTTCTAAGGAACCCAGAGTGCTCGGCCGCAGGTGTGGAATGCATCTCTTGAAGGATGGTCTTTATGCAAGTAGAATTTGGCACAAGCACAATGCGTCCTTTATATCGCAAGTCCTTTGAGTCCCAACTGTAATGAGCCATAGAGCTTGGTGTTTCTTTTAATTATTTTATGATTTTACTCGTTTCCGGATTATCTTGTCATTCCCTCCTAATATCCTCAAGGAAGTCGCTGGTCGGAAGTGAAACAGCCAAAAATTCAGCTTGCTCGGGTAGCCATGAAAGCGTATCTGCAACAACATTATCTTTCCTTTTTTTGTAAGTTATTTCATAATCATATCCAAGAAGCTTTATTACCCATTTTTGCTGCTTAAGTTGTACCAAAAAGCCACTGCATGCTTTGTGCACAACTTTCTCCATTCGTTGTGTGCAAATTGTCGTTACGTCGCCCCCACGTTTCCGTCTGATTATCACCTATTTCCCCTTGCTGTAAAATTTCATAATTAATTTCAAAAAATTCCAGGAAACATTACCTAATGTCGTCAACCATTCGATGCCAAGCACGGCCTCATAATCATTAAGAGAGAGGAGTAAAAAATCTGCAATTATCTCTTGGTCCTGCAGCAATAGTTTCACCCATGGGCACTTACGATGAAAATTCAAAATTCGTCCATCTGCAACTTTAACATCAAACCTGCTGTAATTCTCAATAGGTAAGGCCATCCGGATAGCAACCTTGCTGTTCATAAAATTATTAGTGCTCCCGGTGTCAATAAGAACGGTGATTGGTTGTTGCTTCAGAAATCCTCCCACTTTCATTGTTTGCGGGTTCGCATAACCGGCAAGGGCATGCATCGTAATATCAATTGGCTACTGTTCTTCATCCATGACCTCTTCCTCATGCTCCTGGATCTCCTCCTCCATGTCTTCAAGATGTTCAATCAATAGGAGGTGGCCCCTTTTGCAGCGATGATCGCGGTTCCACGGCTCGTCGCAATGCCAACAAAGACCCTTTGCTGATCGATCACGTAGTTCTTCTCTTGTCAATTTTTTGGGTAGTGAAGGATGGCTAGGAGCAGAAGGGGGTTTATATGTTGGGGTTCTATAAGCGGATCAATCAATGAACTCATTCTCCAATGAGCACCTAGCACTGTATTCTTAGTGTCCTCACACGAGTAGCTATGAGACCAGCTACCTCTATCATATAGATGGGTATATAGCATACTAGTCTATCCGGTTATCTCGATGTCTCTCTTGAGTAACCTATGACTAGGATTATTAAGGGTCTATGTTTAAAGGTTAATCGGTCTTAATATCGTGATCTCATCATAATCCGATTTCCATTGCAGGGATCCAAATGACATCATAATATACATCTAGATAATGTGAGAAAATACTAATAATCATAAGTAAAAAGATTGACACAACATGTTACAGGTGCCATCACTCACGTGATTGGCTTGTAGGGCACCAATAACTAGCAATAGTAAATAAGGCATAAAGCAAACAGAGTGCTAGAGTCAATGATCGAACAATTCATCTGGAGTTTAAGATTTCATTGAGAGTCCGAAAGCTTGTCGGGAGTCTTGGTTGATTCGTTCTTCTTGTATTCGGGCAAAATAAATCGCAGCCATCACGGTACGGGGCTGTCGCGCCTTAACTTCCCCTTTTATTTTTGGCTTGAGTCCTTCGATAAATGTTCCTAACAATTGACGGTCAGTCCAATCACGAGCAAGGTAGGATAGCTTCTCAAACCTGGTTTGGTACTCTTGAATCGTAGAGGTTTGTCGAATCTTTGCGAGTTGGTCGTCGATATTTTCATACTCCGTAGGTCCGAAATGGTTCAGCAGTGCGTTCTTAAATTGATTCCATGTCGAAGCCCCATGATTATATTCCAGCCAATTATATCATTGAATAACATCTCCTTCAAGGTGGATGACAGCAATTTCTACCATAGAATCATTCAACGTTCAGTAGTAGCGAAAGTAACATTCGACGCACGAAATCCACCCCGTCGGGTCTCCTTCTTCCCATCGTGAGAAGTCCACCCTCATGCGTGGCTGAAGCATGTCCGAGGGCTGTCCCTCCTTCTCTGGGGTCTTTTCTAAATTCTCTCCTTGCTGCAGTTTGGTTGGACTCGATGGTTGTCCAATTCTGAATTCTGCAAACAAAGCGCGCAATTTGTCTTCCAAGTATGATTCAAGCCGTGATTCAATTCGAGATTCCCATGCTTCAAATTTGGCATCAATTGGATCTTGGGAAGCCATAGCATATGTCTTTATCGAGAGTTCGTCGAGAGCTTGCGAAAATGTATATCGAAAGTTCCCTAAGAAGTTTGTTAGAAGTTCATCGGAGCTCGCCAAGAAGATCGAAGCTTGCCAAAGAAACTCATTGGAACTCACCAAGAAGATCATCGAGAGTTCAAGAGCCTACTAGGAGTCTACTAGAAGATCATCGAGAGTTCGTCGAAAGTCCATTGGAAGATCACCGAAAGCTCACAGGAAGAAATTTTGACCTACCGGACCGACTTGCTTTAGTATATGCCTTAAATATCATAGTTATGGTGTAATTAGAATTAGGTATGGGAGGTAATCCCACTAACTCAGTTAGGGGCCAACTGGGCCCAAATCTGAACTATTTTGGGTTGGACTATTGGCCTAAACAATACTACTGAACCCTATCTGGCAATGGCACCACACAAGGCTCAATCTCCCAAGTGTTTAGGCAGTAGTACCATTAATAATTATTAATTGTCAGGTAGTGGTATCGCCCAGTTCCAATACCCAAGACTCTATCTGGTAGTAGTACTGTCAAACTGGGCAATGGTACCACCTAGTTAAGGGTCCACTGGCGGTGGTACCGTTAGGGACAAGCAATAGTACTATTAGTACCTCGAAAATCTAGGATGAGACTTTTTTGTCTCTATTTTTGAAGTTAATTGAGGCCTATAAATACCCTTTACTTCTCAGCTTGTTGAACATAGAAAAGTGAACCAAAAAACTAAGACTATAGTGAAATCACTTGTAAACTTTGAGAGTTCACCTCCACCAATTCTAAGTGTTAGAAACTTGTATACGAAGAGTGAGCAACCTGTAAAGAGTTCTGTAAGGGGGTGATTAATCTTTGCCCTTGAAAAAAGATCAATAGTGAAAGTCGACGACCTCATTGGAGGAGGTTTCAGGAGTAGACATAGGTTAGATGATCGAACCACTATAAATCGGTGTGTTCTTTCCTTGTGCACTTTTCCTTCTTAGCTACATTCTATTTTTGAGTTAACTACAATTGTTCTGCTTCATCTCTATCCACTTACGAACATGTTCAAAGTTAAACATATTTGTCGAAACGAGTTTTCATTGAATGAATCCTTTCACCGAAATGATTTTTCAAAATTGATGATTTTAATCGCTGCACTAATTCACCCCCCTTGCCCCCCACCCCCACACCCCCCCTTCCTTAAGTGCCGAGCTTTGTTAGGATCTAGAGTGGCACTAAGAGGAGGCGGGGGGGGGAGTGAATTCGTGCAGTCAATAAAAATCGATAATTTAAACTAATTCAAAAAAAGCATCATGTGTTGAGAAGTTTTGTCCGATGAAAGTAATTTTGATAAAGAGGATTATTCGAGTGATTATGAAAGAGAGTTGAAAGAAGGAGATTAAAAGATTACAACCAAGTAAAAATTGAAATGTAGCAATTTAAAAACTTACACACCAAGAGAAGTACATAATGATTTATAATGGTTCGGTCAAATGACCTACATCCACTTCCGAAACCTCCTCCGATGAGGTTCTCGACTTCCACTATCAATCCTTCTTGAAGGGGAAGGATCAAACACTCCTCTTACAGACTTTTACAAGTGGTTCACACTCTTTTATAGAACTTTTACAAGTGAGAATTTAGGAGGTGAGCACTCAAGCTTTCCAAGGCTGTTTCACTAGAGTTTTGGCTCAATTTTTATCACTTCTCAATGTACTAAACCAGCTGAGAAGTAAGGAGTATTTATAGGCTCAATTGCCTTCAGAATTGGAGCCAAAAGAGGTCACATCCTAGATTTTCGGGTGCTAGCGGTACCATCGCCTGGCATTGGCGGTACCACCACCTTGCACTAGTGGTACCACCACTAGTTGACCCTAGTTCTATTAGTATACTAGGCGGTACCATTGCCTAGTCTAGTAGTACTACTGCCTGACAGAGTCCTCGGGTTCTATGGAGGGGTGGTACCAATGCCAGGCAGGTAATAACTGCCAATAGTACCACCACTAACCTGGGCGGTACCAGCACCCAAATCACTTGGGAATCTGTTCCCGGGATGTAGCTACCTCCAGAAAAGGTCCAGCACTTCTGGATAGGCCTTGAATCTAACCCAATCTAGTTAATCTATAGGCCTAGTTGGCCCCTACCAGGGTTTGAAGGATTAACACCTAATCCTAACCCTAATTATGTGCTAACTACAACACAAAGCAAAAAACCTAAAACGGCACATCAAGTCTTCTTCCGACGAGCTTCCAGTGAACTTCCGATGGAGTTCTGACGAACCTTCAAACAACTTTCGGTGAACTCCCAGTAGGCTCCCGGACTTTACGACAACCTTGGTGAGTTCCGACGAGACTTCTTCAGCAAGCTTCGATATTTCTCGGTGGACTCCACGAACTTCTGGCGAACTTTCGACAACCCATCGGCAAGCCTCTAATTCATTCTTGGCCAGTTTCGGTAGCACTTCTGATGAATCTTCGGACTTTCGACGGACTCTTGAACTTCCAAGGATTTGATCGCACTTGACTCCGGTATGTCGTTTTTGTTTTACATCTTCATCACTATCATAGTTAATCTTGTACACTTTTGTCAATAATATGGATTAGATCAAATAACCTATCAATTGACTGTATCATCAAAATTTGAGATTTAATAATCTTCCTCTTTTTTATGATGATAATTAATTGATGATAGAGATAACCTTATCTCCCCCTATCTATATGCCATATTTTGAGAAACGAAACACTTGACTTCAAATCCCTTGAATTCAAGCCCAACCCGATAAGTTACATATGTTCGAACTTATTATCATACTTAACTAGCATACTTTTTCATCCCTAAATACGAAACTTCATATTTTTCACAATTCGAAAATGATGTCAAGGCGTGACATCCATTTTCAAGTTCAATGTCAAATGATGATATACAATCATTATTTTGACAAATGATACTAACTATAATTTTGAAATGTAGCAAGAATCAAGTGATATCAAATAGTTCAAGAATTTAAGGCATGATATTAATTGACGATACATCATTCAATCATACACAAATAAGAGCACAATATCAAATTTAAGTAGCATGATATGATAATGATCATAGAAATATTTTCATTTTAAGCATTCATAAAACATTTGCGATGCATATGATACATTCTATACAATTGTGATACACTATAATCATTTGCAATACACTACATATAATTGTGATACATTGTAATGCTTTTAATGATAGCAAGCATTTTACGATACAAAGCATGATAATTGCGATACATTACAATACGATACATACAAAGCATTTAAGCATTCATGAAACATTTACAATGCATACGATACATTCTATACAACTGTGATACGCTATAATCATTTGCGATACACTACATATAATTATGATACATTATGATGCTTTTAATGATAGCAAACATTTTATGATACAAAGCATGGCAATTGTGATACATTGCAATATGATACATACAAAGCATTTAAGCATTCATGAAATATTTGCGATGCATACGATACATTCCATACAATTGCGATACGTTATAATCATTTGCGATACACTACATATAATTGTGATACATTATGATGCTTTTAATGATAGCAAGCATTTTACGATACAAAGCATGGCAATTGCGATACATTGCAATACGATATATACAAAGCATTTATCAATACAAATCATGCCATCAAGTTATCAATTCAATTTGCCACATTTTTCTCCCCCTTTGTCATCGACAAAAATGAAATGGGCTATTAATACCAATTCACAATTCCATCAAGAACACTTATAATTCATCAAAAAATCATATCATAGATATAATTCAGCATTAAGAGTTAATTCAACAAAAATAATCCATGAAGTGAAAAAATGAATCATTCAAGTCAATGAAAATTCATACAAGAATTGTTTCACCAAATAAAATTTGTGAAGTAGAAAGGAGAGATCATTTCAGCACAAAGCTTATGATGTATACTTAAAAACTGATGAAAAGTGCATCCAAAAATTCATAAAGGGCTCACAGCATAAAGAAGAATTCATGAGAGCTAACTTGGCATTTTTATGGAAAATTCATCAAGTGGAAAACCACCAATCAAGCCATGAAAAATTTATAAAAGTTCATGACATCCAAAATCTTTTCATTCATAAAATTCATAAAAGTTCATAGAAATTCATATAGTTAAGAAACCTAAATGAATGATATCCAAATTTATTTCAAGAGAGTTTTCAAGCTATTAAAAAAATTGAGAGCTCCTTCTTTTCATATAGAGTTTATGACATAAAAATATGTATAAAAGAATAGTTTCATGTGTCATGAAACAATTTTGTTTAGGATATCAAAAAATTATCAAACTTCAAATTTCATGATATGAAAGTGTGAAAAGTGAAGCATTCATTTATGCCGATAGAATCAAATTTATCAAGTCATTAAATGGGCATGTTATCAATTCAAAAATCATCAACCGTGAGTCATATATATGATAATAAAAATCATTAATAGATGAAACAATAGTATCAATCCAGGATTGGAGGATGATGAAAGTGAAAGCTTCATTCAAAATACGAAATCAAAAAGATGTTATAAGATAGTATGAAATCAGAAAATATAATACCAAGATAGGTGAAGGATCAAAATAAGTTCATGAAAACCAAAAAGATGATACAAAATTAAAAAAATTTGGAAAAGAAACATATAACAACCTCATGTATTAAGTTCAGCATATATGAAACTCACAGTATATTAAAATAACATTAAGAGTACAAAATGGGAGTTATGAGCTCCATTATAACTCATGAAGTCAACATAGAGTTTTTACAACTATTCCTTAAGTGGAATACCAAAATGTCTATATAAATTATCCAACATGTGATTCATTTGACACACTTCATTTAGGATCTCAGCTTGTTATGATTTAAGTTGATTTATTTCAGTCATGATCGGTTCGTCAAAAGATGGAGCAGGAGCTAGATCTATCGGTGCAACACCAAAGAGACTAGGAAGAGGAGATTCATTATCCCCTAAATACAGGTGTTTCAGGTTTTTCTACTAGAGAGGGAGAATCAATCCTTCTAAGCAGCCTAGTCTAGATTCCATTCCTAAATATATACCTAATGTTGTATGTATGCATGAGATCCTTCATAGATACATCAATCATGTTCTGTCGGATTAAGTAACCAAAATAATTTTCTTGTTTGGCCATTATCCAATACATAGTTCCTAGTTCCATTTGATTGATTTCATCGTGATGGCATTGTTTTGGAATTAGGATACTAATAATTATGTGATGGAGAACCTTAGAGCTAAAGGGTAGCAAGTATATAATTTTTAGGGACTATGGCTAGATTAGGATTTCCAAAAATGGTCCCTAAAGCCTCGGAGTAGGTTACTTTGATTGAGTCTAAATCCTACTGACCTCTAAAATAACAACCTCTTCTTTTTTTTGAAATTCCTATTAGGTCGCAAATTGTACTATCTGTAATTAAGATTTGGTTCCCTAGAAGATAGGTTGATACATTGTCATCTTCATCTATGCTTAGGTTGGTATAAAACAAATAAACTAGTCTAGGGTATATAGGTTCGCTAATTTATAAAATGGGCAAGACCTCTAAATTGACAAACCAATGAATAGGTTCTAGGTCTCCTAATTTAGTTAGATCAACATGCTTAGCCTTGTGTACATTTCTAGTTTCAAAATTAGGATACCTAAAGGCATTTTTACTAGAGTTAAATAGGGATTGGTCATATGAATCTCCTTCTTTCCTCTTCCCTTTATCCCTAGATGATCTCCTAGGAGTCATTTGTCTACAATTGATGATAATGAATGAGTAATTTTAAAAGGGCAGCAATGTATTAAGAGTTCAAAGAGAGAATGTCAAAGAATACTTTAGTAGACATTTCTTGAAAAGATAGTGGTCTTGATCCAAGATTTGAGAAGTTGGAAACCTCTCTTAGTTTTCTTGAGAAGAAAGATGGTGATTGAGAGGTAGAGGAGTGTTTTTGGAGGCTACAGTAAAGATTGGGTTCGGTTCTACTGTCGACCCTAAAGCCTCTTTAGATAAGGGGACTCTCGGGTGATGCCATCGCCAACTTATCACGGACTTAACTGATTTTATCTCAGTCATGCAGCACCATTACATGTCAGTCCGCAAAGGTCAGCCTCCCCGAAATCTCCTACGATCCCTTACGACTTGCAAAAGAGAAGACATGACAAAGAAAACGCTTCACACGGGATCCACAAGCAATCCTTTCAGCAAACACTTTATAGCCAATGCAAATTCCAACCATGGATATCACAAGCTCAGAATGGTTACGTAACAAAGGTATAAAATTGGTCCACTATAGACCGAAATGTAGTACAAGTGTTGATAGGACCCTAGTAGGGTTGGGTCCGACTCAACCATGTAGCAGCTAATAAAAATCTTGTGAGAGTGTAATAAACCTCACCTAGCCACCTCTATCCTATAAAGAACAGAGGCTAGGGTTTACATTGGGTCTTTGGGTTTCTTAGCCATCGCCCCCCTTGTTACTGGGCCGACTCGCTAAGGTTGAGGGCAAATTGGGTAGTTCACTTAGGAAGCAGCCCCTAGGGCTAGGGTTTGGAGCTCTATATAAGCATGTAGCCTCCATCTCTTGGGAATAAGAAGAATCATCTACAATTGCAGCCACTAGGCTACTTAGAGGATGGAACCCCTGTAGTGTTCCAAGGGTTGATCCCCCTCAAAGATCAATCTACATAGAATTCCTTTGGGGTTCTATCATCTGGTATCAGAGCAGCAATCTTGCTGCTTTTGCTACCATCCCTGCCACCCACCATCAACCAAGAAATTCCCATAATTACTCTTGATGTCGCCATCTCCACCTTCATCTTCTGTAGTAGATCAAATCAATCTACTGTCATCACTTCTAATTGCATAAGAGATCTGGTATTCTCTTATCACTAATACCTTTTGCTACTGTAATTTTCTATTCAAAATACCAAAAAAGGGTATTACTATCTATCCCTTGCTGCGAATTCCTTTCGTCACAAAAGTTATCATCTTTGTGAACGAAGGATTGCTGCAGAAAATTTTAGCCGCATATTGCTGCCTTTAAACCGATCTATTGCTATTCTTTTTGAACGAAATTTCTTGAACACCTCATAGATCATCTTGGCTTTCATCTGGGATTGATCTATCATGGAATTCATCTCTGAAACATTACTATGTTGTTGTAAGTTTTCGTCGCAATCCACTGAAATTTTTTGACAAGAATTCTGCTATCGCAACTTGCACCGAATTCTTTGCTATTATGCTGCCAAAATTTTCTTGATCCAAGTTGTCATCCTTGCTATTATTTAAACTGAGATTCTACTATCAAATCCCCTCCTCAAATTTCTGTGTTCTTGCTGGAAATTTTATCAAGAAACCATTGTTACTTCAATAACAATTCTACTCTTACGAGACAACGCATATCGACAGTAACTTCCATTGAATTCTGTCAAGTCTCTACTACCATCTACCATAGATCTAAAACCCTCTTTCCTAACCTTCATCCACTACCATCTCAGCCCAAAACTCCATCAAATCACAGCCCCAGACCACACCCAAAACAGCCACAAAACAAGCCTAAACCGCTGCCTACATCCACCAATCCACAAACCCTTTCGGCCACCACTTCCCTCAAACAATACATGTCTTTAACCCAACAACAAAAGAGAGATCTTAATATTATAGATCTGGAGGCATATACTATGACATCTGAGGAGGCAATCAATGCTAAGTTCGAAGCCTTTGAGACGCGGATGGAGGAGAAGATTCGGACCCTCTTTGCCGAACTCAGTTTGGGTCGAACACCGAACCCAAAGAAATCACATCAAGGAGAGAGCTTAAATCAAAGAGATGACTTCTAGGAGAGAGGAAGCTCTATGATTGATCCCTACTACCCACGCATGAGGATGGACTTCCCTAGATGGGAAGAAGGAGACCCGATTGGGTGGATCTCACTCGCGGAGTGATATTTTCGGTACCACAAAACCACAGATGCATCTATGGTGGAAATTATAGCTATACATCTTGAAGGGGATGCCATATAGTGGTTTGATTAGTTTGAACACACTCATGGAGTCCTCTCATGGAGACAATTCAAAGAAGGACTGCTAATCCGCTTCGAACCAACCGATTACAAGAACATCGACGGACAACTAGCGAAGATTCGACAAACCTCCACCATTCAGGAGTATCAAACCAGGTTTGAATGGTTATCTAATCAAACTCATGATTGGTCTAAAAAATAGATATTGGAAATGTTTATTGATGGCTTGAAGTCAAAAATTTGAGGAGAAGTTAAAGCGCGATAGCCATACATGCTTATGGCAGCCATCTCTTTCGCACGACTTCAAGAGGAGTGATTGAACCACGAAGCTCGGAGGACTAGGGTCGCTCCCTGACGAGTAGTACCAAAGCCCTCGGCCCCCTCTACTGTCAGCTGAGCTCCTGTACCAAAAAAGTTGACAAGATAAGAGCTTCGGGAACGATCTATAAAGGGGTCATATTGATATTGCGATGAGCTATGGAGCCGCGAGCATCGCTGTAAAAAGGGGAGAATTCTTGTGATCGAACCAGTGGAAGAATAGATCATTGAACAGCTAGAAGAGAGCCTTGAACATGAGGAAGGAGATGTGGAAGAAGAACTACAATCGACCAACTTTATGGTACATGCGTTAGCAGGCTACTCAAATCCGCAAACGATGAAAGTTGGAGGCCTTGTCAAACAACAACTGATCACCGTTCTCATCGACACGGGCAACACAAATGACTTCCTAAACAGTAAGGTCGCTGCTCGGATGGCACTCCACATCGAAGGTTGCAGCAAGTTTGACGTAAAAGTCACCGACGGCCGAATCCTAAAATGCGACCAAAGATGCCCGCAGGTGAAACTATTATTGCAAGACCAAGAAATTATCACTGACTTTTTTCTCCTACCAATTGATGATTATGAGGCTGTGCTAGGTATAGAATGGCTGACAATGCTAGGTGACATCTTCTGGAACTTTTCTAAATTAATTATGAAAATCTACTACAAGGGCAAACAGGTCACCATATGCGGGAAGTGTGGAAGCAACGTAACCACCGTTTCGACCCAACGAATGGAGAAAGTTTTACACAAGATAAATCGTAGCTTTTTTATGCATCTCTAGCAGCAAATAGAGGGGAAGAAGATAGAAATTGAAGATCAAAATCTCACCTAATTGCTTGCTAAATTTGACGATGTTTTTACCGAACCGTGCGGTCTTCCTCCTACTCGGCAACATGACCATCGAATTCCAATTCTTCCGGGAAAACCACCAGGGAACACTTGGCCATACCACTATCCTCATCTCTAGAAGGATGAGATTGAGAAGATCGTTAAGGAGATGCTTTAAATAAGGGTGATTCGGCCAAGCTACAGCCCTTATTCCTCACCGGTACTACTTGTAGACAAGAAGGACGGAACTTGGCGGATGTGCATCAACTACCGAGCTCTAAATGGCATCACCATCAAGGATAAGTATCCAATACCAGTGGTGGATGAACTTCTTGATGAGTTAAGAGGAGCTCGAGCCTTCACGAAGTTGGACCTCCGATCCGGTTACCACCAAATTCGGGTATGTGAAGATGACATCCCAAAAACAACTTTCTGCACTCATAACGGCCATTATGAATTCTTGGTAATGCCTTTTGGACTCACTAATGCTCCTTCAACTTTTCAAAGTCTCATGAACGATATTTCTTAGAGCTTTCTTCACAAATTTGTGCTGGTATTTTTCGATGATATTTTCATTTACAGCCCTTCTCTTAAGACTCACTTTCAGTATTTATGGTCTGTTCTGATGATCCTTTGGGAGAATACTCTTTTTGTTAAACTATCAAAGTATAACTTTCTCAGGAGAAAGTAGAGTAACTTGGGTACATAAAATATCAGAAGGAGTGGCAGTAGACCCAACAAAAATCAAGACAATGTAGAACTGGCCGAAACCTACAAATGTGAAATTGCTGCGTGGGTTCCTTGGACTAACGGGCTACTACCGAAAATTCATGAAGAACTATGGAAAGATCAGTGCACCCCTCACTTCTCTACTAAAAAAAGATGTCTTCCAATAGTCGGACGAAGCTTCCGCTGCCTTCGATAAACTTAAGACAGCCATGACGATGACTGAAAGGATCTAAAAGGCACTAAGAGGGGGGGGGGTGAATTAGTGCAGCGGATTAAAATCGTATTCTTGAAATCGATTTGCAAAAACTCACGTTCGTAGGAAGATCTTGATTTGACGAAAGAGAGCTTGAAAGTAATTGCTTACGTAAAGGAAATAACTATGAACTAAATAACTTGTAGCAAAGTAAAGAAATGCTTCAAGAATGTAAACACTCACACATTCATGGACACAAGGATGTATAGTGGTTCGGTCAAATGACCTACATCCACTCTTGAAGCCTTTACGATGAGGCACCGCTCTTCCACTAGCACTTCCTTAGAAGGGGAAGGATCAAACACCCCTTTTACAACCCTTTACAAGATGTTCACACTTGTACAAGATCTCTCAAGAAAAGGAAGAAGGTGAACACTAGCAAAAATAAGACTTTACAACACACTTCAAGAACTCAAGACTTAGAATTTTTTTGCTCAAAAGGGTACCCTTTCACGGAAAGGGAGGGTATTTATAGATCAAAGTGGATTCAAAATTGGGCTCTAAATTTGAAATCAATTTAGAGTTCCAAGATACAGTCGGGTGCGGTGAAGCGGTGCCACGCCTCATTGACGAGGCCAGTGCCACGCCTCTAGGTCTTAGTGGCTGAGGGTGGTGCACCACGGGAACCAATGAGCGCCGTTCCCGCCGAACACTTTGTCTGCACATGTGTACTACCGCGAACGGTGATCTGCGCGAACGTGATTGCCCGCGCTGTCTGTGAGCGAGCGTCTCTTTTGCCGCTGACCCGAGCGAGCCACTATTGAGCAACGCTCATTAGAGACTGGTTGGCCCGAAGGCGAATGAGCCACTGTTTGAGCACTTAACGGCACCGGTGGGGGCTGGTTGGCCTGCGAGGCCCCTCTTAGATTTGGCCAGGATTTTCCTCAAATCCTTGCCTTACTCATGTGTAAACTACGAACATAAAACACAACTAAACGTGATTTTATCCGACACGCTTCAAGTCAACTTTCGGCGAGCTTTATGGCGAGATTTCGGCAAGCTTCCGATGCTTCCCTCGGATTGCTTCCAGTGGACTCCCAGCATACTTCAGATTGTATGGTGAGCTCAACGAGTCTTCGGCTATCTTCCGAATCATCCCGGTGAGTTCCGCAAACCTTCGACGATCTTTGAGAAGAACTTCCGAAAACTTCGGCAAGTCCCTGATTCGATCTTTGATGGTTCCGGCAACACTTCCGATGAACTCTTGAACCCTCGACGGACTTGACCTAGGTAAATCACTTTATGTTTTCTTCTCATCGTAGTTGTTCCTGCACGCTTATCTCGACAAAGTGGATTAGCACAAATATTTCACCAATTGACTTCATCATCAAAATCCGAGATTCAACAATCTCCCCCTTTTTGATGATGATAATCAAATGGTGATGGAGTTACTCTTAACTCCCCTTATCTATATGCCATAAAGAAAAAAAAATGCTTGAATTCAATTTTTGAATTCAACACAATAAAATTAATCTTCATGATGACAAAGTTGATGTTGTTAAATAGGTATCAAAGATATCAAAGAAGTATACATAGTTAAAAACATGATATCAAGATCCTAAATAAGCATTTGAACTTGCAATAGCTTGTAAAGCATGGAAGATGTCAAATAGGTATCAAAGATATCAATGAAGTATACATAATTAAAAACATGATATCAAGA
This sequence comes from Musa troglodytarum, assembly GCA_023547065.1. Taxonomy (NCBI): domain Eukaryota; kingdom Viridiplantae; phylum Streptophyta; class Magnoliopsida; order Zingiberales; family Musaceae; genus Musa; species Musa troglodytarum. Next base: position 28,650,689 of record CP097510.1, read on the forward strand.
ACCTAAATAGGCATTTTAACAAGCATGCATATAATGTCATCACATATTATTTCTCCCCCTTTGTCATCAACAAAAAGGAAACAAGGGATTCATATGTAACAATAAAGGATGGCCGAAAAATATCATAAGTGTAGAAAAGGAAATCAATCAGAAAGCCGAAAATCATTTCACAGTGGCCAAGAAGATAATGCAACATATATGTCAACATACAACATAAGTTTACATCGTTCAAAAAGAAATACAGCAAGCTACTCCTCAGGAGGAATGCCAAGATGCCTATACATATGATCGATCTTTAGGTTCAACTTCCACATTTCCTTCAAGATTTCAAGTTGCTGTAGTTTTACTTCGTTTAACTCTCTCATGATCGGATCGTCAGAAGATGGAGCAGGAAGTGTCACTGATGTAGCTGCAACAAAAGGATCAGGAGGAGTAGATTCATTTCCCCTAAGGACTGGTGTTTCAGGATGATCTACGGGTGGGGGAAGAATATCACATCTCCTAGGTTGTCTAACCCCTATTCCATGTTCGAATGTACACCTAAGTCGCCTAAGTAATTTAACATCAATGATATTAAATCTGTCCACTTGTATTGCTTCTTCATCTGGAGGAATGCTAATATTATGGGCATGCAGTAGTCTAGTTATTAAACCTCCATATGGTAACATTGATCCTTTAGAAAGGACCTCTATCATGTGTGATTAGGTAACCAAAACAAAAATATTGTCGTCATGATCCAAAGATAAGGTACCTAACTCGTGAAACTCGATCTCATCATGATGAAACTGTTAGGAATGATAATGCTAATTAGAATGTGATGCAAAATTTTAGAGTTAAAAGGTAGTAAATGTTCACAACTCTTGGGAATTATACCCAAATTTGGGTTTGCAAACACAGTTTCTAAAGCTTCAGAGTGGGTGGCACCAACTGTGTCCATATCCCATTTTCCTCTAAAGTAGCACCCTAGCTCTTTTTCAACAATTCCAATCAATGAGCATATAGTATTATCACATATTTGAATCTCATTACCTAGAAGATAAGTTGACATGCCATTATCATTCACAGTTAGATTAACATAGAATAGTTTAACTAAGCATGGATAAAGAGGTTCAGTAATTTGCAAAATGGGTAAGGCCTCTAAGTCTGCAAACCACATGATAGGTTCTAGGTTCCCTAATTGATTCAAATCAACATATTTTCCTTTATGAATGGGTCTAGAACCAAATTCAGAAAATCTAAGGGAAGCTTCTTGTGATTTAAACAAGGAGTGGTCAAATGAATCTACCTCCATCCTTTTTCCTTTGTCTCTTGATGTTCTTTTAGGAGCCATTTCTATTTAAAGGATTGAAAAATTAATCAATTGAAAGGATTGAACAATTAACCAATTGAAGAAAGGAATGAAACTAGACAATAAGAGAAATAATTCTGTTTTTACCTTAGATTATTCCCTTGAGATGTAGGAAGCTTGAATCAAGGTAAGCTCTCCTTCTTAGGCTTCTAGAGGGAAGAATTGATACCAAAATGAGGCTTGGGAGAGTGCAAGGGAGTTTAGAAGGTGTGGAGGCGGTTCTACCGCCGGCCCTAACTCACTCCTTATTAAAGGAGTGTTCGGGCGGTACTACCGCCCCAGCAGGCGGTGCTACCGCTAGTAGCACAAAATCCGCAGTTCATCTCCTTTTTTTTTTACTTTAAAAAGAAATGGTCTTAGAGAAGGAATGAAGTCAAAAAGAATTTGATGAATATAAGACCAGAAAAACAAATCAAATCGATGAATCGATGAAAAAATCAAACTCAAATCAATGAAAACCATAATTTCAAGGAAAGATGTCATCAAATAGAACTTACTTATTTGGACAGTTTAACATGCCTAATTCCCTTCTAATGAAATCAAATTGTTCCTCATTTAAAGGTTTCATAAAAATGTCCGCTAATTGATGATTTGTATCAACAAATTCAAGGGTGACATCTCTACTACTTACATGATCACGTATAAAATGATGCCTAATGTCAATGTGCTTAGTTCGAGAGTGTTGAATTGGATTTTTAGTTAGACAAATAGCACTCGTGTTATCACATTTTATAGGGATGTTTTTTAAGTAGATTCCATAGTCTTCTAGTGTATTTTTCATCCAGATAACCTGTGCACAGCATGCACTTGCAGCTATATATTCAGCTTTTACCGTAGATAGTGCAACCGAATTTTGTTTCTTGGAAGTCCAAGAAACGAGTGCATGTCCTAGAAATTGGCATGTTCCGGAAGTGCTTTTTCTATCTATTTTACATCCACCAAAATCCGCATCTGTATAAGCTTTCAAATCAAAATTATCAGATTTTGGATACCATAATCCAAGATTAGGGGTACCTTTAAGATATCTAAGAATCCTCTTGACAGCTTTCAAGTGAGATAGCTTAGGATTAGCTTGGAATATTGCACATAACCCTACACTGAACATGATGTCAGGTCTGGTTGCAGTGAGATAAAGTAGGCTACCTATCATGCCCCTATAAGTTTTTTGATCAAAACTTTCTCCATTTTCATCCATATCTAATTTAACAGAGGTGCTCATAGGAGTGCTAACATCTTTTGAGCCATCCATGTTAAATCGTTTTAATAATTCCAATGTGTATTTTGATTGATTTAGAAATATACCATCACTTAGTTGCTTGATTTGTAGTCCTAAAAAGAAATTTAGTTCTCCCATTAGGCTCATCTCAAATTCATCACTCATATCCTTAGCAAATAATTCACATAGTGATTCATTACAAGACCCAAAAATAATATCATCAACATAAATTTGAACAATAAGAAAATCGTTTTCAAAATGTTTAATAAACAATGTAGTATCAACCTTGCCTTTAGTGAAATCATTTGAAATCAAAAAATAACTAAGCCTCTCATACCAAGCCCTAGGGGCTTGTTTTAGACCATATAGAGCCTTAGTTAGCTTAAACACGTGATTAGCAATAGAGAGTTTTCAACCGGTGGTTGTTCGACATACACTTCTTCGGAAATAAAACCATTTAAGAATGCACTTTTGACATCCATTTGAAATAATTTGAAATCTTTACTACTAGCATAGGCAAGGAGCATCCTAATGGCTTCCAATCTTGCCACCGGAGCGAAGGTCTCTTCATAATCGATACCTTCTTCTTGGTTGAAACCTTTGGCCACTAGTCTAGTCTTGTTTCGAACCACGATACCATATTCATCTTGCTTGTTTCTAAAGACCCACTTAGTACCAATAACTAAGTGGTCATTAGGTCTAGGAACAAGCTTCCACACCTCATTCCTCTCAAATTGATTCAATTCTTCTTGCATTGCGATAACCCAAGAATCATCTTTCAGGGCATCAACAATGCATTTTGGTTCAACTTGAGAAAGAAAAGCGGCATGGGCACAAAAATTTTGAAAGAAGAGCGAGTTTGAACCCCTTTCGATGTATCTCCTATAATTAACTCCTTGGGATGAGCATCTACGTATTTCCATTCCTTGGGTAAGGAAGTTTGGGAAGAAGATGCATCCAAGTTGTCATTTTGAGGAGAGGGTTCATTCAAATTCAAATTATCAAGACCAAAATCATCATCAAAATCTTTCTTCTTGAATTCAGAAATTTCAATGAAAACGACATGAATCGATTCTTCAATAAGTAAGGTTCTTTTGTTGAAAACACAAAAAGCCTTAGAAACCAAAGAATAACCAAGAAATATGCCTTCATTGGATTTTGCATCGAATTTTCCTAAGGCATCCTTTTCATTTAAAATAAAGCATTTACAACCAAAAACTTTAAAATAAGAAACATTGGGTTTTTTATCATTCCATAATTCATATGGAGTTTTAGATAGGGATGGTCTCACTAGAACTCTATTCATAACATAGCAAGCCGTATTTACGGTTTCGGCCCAAAAATATTTAGGTAAATTATATTCATTTAATATGATTCTAGCCATTTCTTGCAAACTTCTATTTTTTCTTTCCACTACTCCATTTTGTTGTGGATTTCTTGGAGTAGAGAAGTTGTGATTGTATCCGTTTATTTCACAAAAATTTTGGAAGTCATGATTTTGAAATTCACCTCCATGATCACTACGAATTGATGAAATCATAAGGCCTTTTTCATTTTGAGTGAGTTTACAAAATTTAGAGAAACATTTGAAACAATCACTTTTATGAGCTAAGAAATAGGTCCAAGTGTATCTACTATAGTCATCCATAATTATAAAGGCATATTTGCTACCCCCTAGACTTGTTATGTCAATTGGTCCAAATAAGTCCAAGTGGATCAATTGCAATGGTCTAGTAGTGCTAATTTGATTTTTTGATTTGAAACTAGTCTTTATTTGTTTCCCTAGTTGACATGCATCACATACCTTATCCTTAAAAAATCTTGTGTTTGGGATACCTCTTACTAAATCTCTAGATGAAATCTTAGAGATTAGTTTCATGCTTGCATGGCCTAATCTCCTATACCAAAGTCATGCATCATCATTCAAAACCGAAAAGCACATTTTATTACTTAGTTTATCAATATTTATGGTGTAGACATTGTTTTGTTTTAAAGCAATCATGGATATGTTGTTGTTGGGTTTTTCAATAATGCAAACATTAGATTCAAATCTAACAACATAACCTTTATCACATAGTTGACTAATACTTAAAAGATTATGTTTTAAACCATCAACTAGTAACACATCATCAATTGAAAAATTCGATTTGTTACCTATGGTTCCTTTGCCAATGATTTTACCCTTGTTGTTGTCTCCGAATGTGACATATTCTTCTTCTTTGCTAGAGAGCATAGAGAAATGAGATGGATCTCCGGTCATGTGCCTTGAGCATCCACTATCAAGATACCATTTCTTGCTCCTAGCTTGTGAGTTTGTCTACAAAAGAGGATGGTTTTTAGGTACCCATTTGATTTTGGGTGCCTTACAAAATGATCTACTTACTTTGTAATTCATCATTGAACTTTTTATGGTTCATTTAAGAACCCATATCAATTTTTGTGGATTAATTTTCTTGAATGGACATTTGTAGGCAACATGTCCCGTTTTGCCACAAAAGTTACATTTCAAATGTGGTGATACATGCAATGTAGGTCCATTAATGAAGGTGGTGGGATTTTGGTGAGAACCTCTCACAAATCCGATACCACTTCTATTTCCGACGTGACCTTTGTTAGCAAGAATCATGTCTAAGCCCTTGCTACCGACCTTAAACTTGTTTAGGGTCTCTTTGAGTAGCAAGTTCTCCTCTTTGTTGCATCTAAGTCTTCACACTTAGAGCATGGGGGTAGAGAAGGGTTTTGAAGACTATTTAACTTACTTTGTAACAAAGCATGCTCTTTTTTAAGCAAATTAAACTTCTTACTAATAGTTTTACATTCATCAAATAACTCATGAAAAGCCATAGAAAGTTCATCAAAAGATAACTCTTCATAAAGTAACTCACTAACCTCTTCTCCAAATGCCATTAGTGCGAAGTTCGCCTCCTCTTTGTTGCTAGCCTCTTCAACCTCCTGAGTCACTTGAATCATCCCACGTGGCCTTCAAAGCTCTTTTCTTCTTGAATTGCTTCTTCTTGGCTTGAGGGCATTCATTCTTGAAGTGTCCCAGCTTCTTGCATTCATAGCAAAGGACTTGGTCCTTTTTGTGTTCAAATTTGCTTTTTGTATCATTTTTGAATTTGTTCTTTCTTATAAATTTCTTAAACTTTCGAGTTAGAAGTGCAATGTCTTTGTCACTGTCCTCATCACTTGATGTTCCTTTCAAGTGGTCTTCTTGTGTTCTAAGTATCATATCCTTCCTGTTCTTTGGAAGGGTGTTCTCAAGCTCTTTATGAGCATGGCACGTCATCTCATAAGTCATTAGAGATCCGATAAGTTCTTCAAGCGGAAATACTTTAAGATCCTTAGCCTCTTGAATGGCCGTCACCTTTGGACCCCAACTTTTTGGAAGGGATCTTAAAATTTTGGTTACCAATTCAAAATTCGAAAAACCTTTACCAAGAGCTTTTAGTCCATTGATGACATCTGTAAAGCGGGTGTACATGTCTCCAATGAACTCACTTGGTTTCATCCGGAAAGTTCATAAGAATGCACAAGAATGTTGATTTTGGACTCTTTCACTCGGCTAGTGCCTTCATGAGTGATTTCAAGAGTGCGCCAAATATCAAATGCCGATTCACAAATAGAAACCCGATTAAACTCATTCTTGTCAAGCGCACAAAATAAGGCATTCATAGCCTTTGCATTGAGAGCAAAAATCTTCTTTTCCGACTCATTCCATTCACTCATCGGAAGAGAGGATTTTGCAAAGCCATTTTCAACAATGTTCCAAAGTTCGAAGTCCATGGAAATAAGAAAAATCCTCATACGAGTCTTCCAATACGTATAATCCGACCCATTAAACATAGGTGGACGAGTAATGGAGAGACCTTCTTGCATACCGGAGTAGGCCATCTCTCTTGGGTTTTAAACCAATATGAGAGCAAACCTTGCTCTGATACCAATTGAAAGGATCTAAAAGGCACTAAGAGGGGGGGGTGAATTAGTGCAGCGGATTAAAATCATATTCTTGAAACCGATTTGCAAAAACTCACGTTCGTAGGAAGATCTCGATTTGACGAAAGAGAGCTTGAAAGTAATTGCTTGCGTAAAGGAAATAACTATGAACTAAATAACTTGCAGCAAAGTAAAGAAATGCTTCAAGAATGTAAACACTCACACATTCATGGACACAAGGATGTATAGTGGTTCGCCAAATGACCTACATCCACTCTTGAAGCCTTTACGATGAGGCTCCGCTCTTCCACTAGCAATCTCTTTGAAGGGCAAGGATCAAACACCCCTTTTACAACCCTTTACAAGATGTTCACACTTGTACAAGATCTCTCAAGAAAAGGAAGAAGGTGAACACTAGCAAAAATAAGACTTTACAACACACTTCAAGAACTCAAGACTTAGAATTTTTGCTCAAAGGGTACCCTTTCATTGGGAAAGGAGGGGTATTTATAGATCCAAAGTGGATTCAAAATTGGGCTCCAAATTTGAAATCAATTTGGAGTTCCAAGATTTGGTGTCCCTTTGCGGTGCCACTTTACTTCGTATGTGGCGCGATTGGTGGTGCTGTGCGCGGTGCTACGGCGTGCAGTGCCGTGTCTGGGCGGGGCAGTGGCGTGGTGTGTGGTTCCAGCGGTCGGGCGGTGTGTGGTTCCACACAGAAGTTCGCAAAAGTGACCGTCGCGTCTGATCGCGAATACATGCCGTCGTTGGCCGCTGCCTATTCGGCCAAGGCCGAATGAGCCTTTTGAGTTTAATTTGGCTCGAGAGACCTGGTTGGCCCCTACTGAATTTAGGCAGGATTTTCCTCAAATCCTTGCCTTACTCATGTGCAAACTACGAACATAAAACACAACTAAACGTGATTTTATCCGACACGCTTCAAGTCAACTTCCGACGAGCTTTACGGTGAGATTTCGGCAAGCTTCCGATGCTTCCCTCGGATTGCTTCCAGTGGACTCCCAGCATACTCCGGATTGTATGGCGAGCTCAACGAGTCTTCGGCTAGCTTCCGAATCATCCCGGTGAGTTCCGCGAACCTTCGACGATCTTTGAGAAGAACTTCCGAAAACTTCGGCAAGTCCCTGATTCGATCTTTGATGGTTCCGGCAACACTTCCGATGAACTCTTGAACCCCCGACGGACTTGATCTCGGTAAATCACTTTATGTTTTCTTCTCATCGTAGTTGTTCCTGCACACTTATCTCGATAAAGTGGATTAGCACAAATATTTCACCAATTGACTTCATTATCAAAATCCGAGATTCAACAATGACGTCGGTGCTAGCATTACCAAATTTTAGCTGACCCTTCATCATTAAGGCTGACGCATCTAGAGTCGGAATTGGGGCTGTTCTCATGCAAGAGGGGCGACCTCTCGCATACACCAGCAAGGCGTTATCTCCCTCCCATCAAAAAATGTCTATCTATGATAAGGAGATGCTTGCCATTGTACACGCAGTAACAAAGTGGAGACCCCACCTAATTGGCCGAGGATTTCAGATTAAAACTGACCATAGAAGCCTCAAGTACTTTCTTGAGCAGAAGATATCATCCCTAGAGCAACAAAAATGGGTAACCAAACTTCTAGGATTTGATTATGAAATTATTTACAAAAAGGGAAAGAAAATGTTGTTGCAAATGCGCTCTCACGGCTACCAAAGCATACTGAATTATCAGCCGTCTCTCTTCCTACCACTGGCTTCCTTGAGGACATTAGGGAGGAATGGAAGAAGAACCCAGAGTCTAACAACATCATTAAAAAATTGGAGGAGGATCCAGGCACAATAGCTTACTATACTTGGGATTCGAGGGATCTACGCTACAAAGGTTGTCTTATGCTTACACCCGACTTCCCTTGCATCAAAGTCATTCTGCACGAAATGCACTCCACACCTTCAACAGGACACTCTGGATTTCTGAGAACCTACAAAAGAGTGAATAAAAAATTTTATTGGAGAGGGTTAAAAAAATTTATTTTTGAATACATGACACAATGTGATGTATGTCAATAGCAAAAGGGTGAAACAGTGGCGAGTCCAGGGAAACTACAACTGCTACCCATATCGGACTCTGTGTGGACTGGCATCTCCATGGATTTCATCGAAGGGCTGCTACCTTCCAAAGGTAAAAGCACAATCCTCGTGGTGGTTGATCGACTTACGAAATATGCTCATTTTTGTGCTATACGAAATCCCTACACTACTGCTAGTATTGCTCAGATTTTCATAGAAAATATTATTAAATTACATGGGATGCCAAGGTCCATTGTAAGTGATCGTGATAGGGTCTTCACTAGTAAATTTTGGACTGAGTTATTCCAGTTGCAGGGCACCAAACTCAAGATGAGCACAGCATATCATCCACAAATTGATGACCAAACAGAGGTGGTGAACATGTGTTTAGAGATGTACCTTCGGTGTTTCGCTAGTGACCGATCGAAAGAGTGAATGAAATGGCTCCCCTAGGCCAAATAGTGGTATAATACTACGTATCATTCATCTACAAAATATACCCCATATGAAGCATTATATGGTCGGCCGGCTCCTGTGATTCCAAAGTATGTAATTGGCTCAGCCAAAGTAGATCAGGTCGACCAAGATCTAATTGTCAAGGATGAACTCCTACAATTGCTAAAGGATAATCTCTCTACCGCTCAAGCTAAAATGAAACAGTAAGTCGACACACGACGAAGAGAAAGAAAATTTTCAGTAAGAGATTGGGTTTATCTTTGCCTACAGTCATACAAGCATCTCTCCATCAACACACGAGCCTCCATGAAGTTATCTCCACATTTTTATAGGCTCTATCAGATCATAGAGCATATTGGAGCTATAGCGTATAGACTTAAATTACCTGAAGATGCCAAAATTTACCATGTCTTCCACGTGTCATGCTTGAAGCCCAAGTTGGGAGAACACGAGTCACCCCAGATCCAACTGCCCAACACCACTGATGATGGAAATAAATATTCAAGCCCAACCACAAGCCATCCTCGACCACAGAATCGTGATGCGTCGTCGACATCCCTTTATTGAAGTACTAGTATATTGGACTAATTTACCACTCGAAGATGCCATATGGGAATCATATGAGGAGCTAAAGACCTGATTCCCTGAGTTCATGGAACCCTAGCCTTGAGGACAATGCTGATTTGAAGATGACGGGCTTGATAGGACCCTAGTAGGGTTGGGTTCTACTCAACCATGTAGCAGGTAATAAAAATCATGTGAGAGTGTAATAAACCCCACCTAGCTACCTCTATCCTATAAAGAAGAGATGCTAGGGTTTACATTTGGGTCTTTGGGCTTCTTAGCCATCGCCCCCCTTATTACTGGGTCGACCTGCTAAGGTTGAGGACAAATTGGGTAGTTCACTTAGGAAGTAGCCCCTAGGGCTAGGGTTTGGAGCTCTATATAAGTATGTAGCCTCCATCTCTTGAGAATAAGAAGAATCATCTACAATTGCAGCCACCAAGCTACTTGGAGGGTGGAACCCCTATAGTGTTCCAAGGGTTGATCCCCCTCAATGATCAATCTATATAGAATTCCTCTAGAGTTCTATCAAGTGTCCACCTTATGCAAACTTTATGTACAAGCCAACAATGGCTACCAAACTCACTCAAATGTGGCTATTTAGCCTTTGGCCAGCCTTTACAAGCTTTATAAGCTAGAGCAAACCAAAAAAGACAGACACGCATAAGCATTACACCGAACAAGCCATTTACAATTTGTCCATGACATTCTCCCCCACTTATTCCTTCGATGTCCTCATCGAAGCCTTCGTTGACGCTGCAACTCCTTGCCTTTGCTGGATCTTCAATCTTCTGCTCCTACTGTAATGTGCCCCTCAGCTTCTAGTTGTTCTCCGCTTGTTGTTGAGTTATCGAACTTTAATCCGCCATGCTACTTCAACTCGCCCATGACTCTGACTCTAGTGTGGGGTTGGTAGAGTTGTGCTGATCCTTGCTAGTTCTTATGGATTCATCTGATGAAGGAAAAGACCATCTTTGATATGCACCAGTCTTCAAATTCTTCTTATCTCTTGAATTAAATAGATGCTTATAGGAGCTTTAATGAGCATCGCCTCATAACCTTTGAAGTTTTTAGGTACTTCCTCTGTAAAATTTTCCCATTAAATCTTCTTCCATTAGTCTGTTGAGAAATGAAGTCCTCACCAAGTAGGTTCATATAATTTTCGCTTTTGATTTGAATTCTGTTGAGAAATGAAGCAGACAATCTACTCTTAGTAGCACTGATCACTAATGGTGAGGACTTGATAACTGTTGTCTTCCATTAGTCTCTTCAAAGGGTCTTTAAATCTATGCAGCGCTCCTCTGCTAGATAACTAAGAGAGCCAGGGTACTCGGTTTCGCCCATTCTCTTGAGAGTTGAGAAGGCAAAGGTTACTTGACTTCGCCCGCCTCCTCGAGGTTGTACTTCGTGCGTCGAGCTGGTTACTAGACTTCACCTACTCTTAGCTCACACTTCCCAAGCACTTGAAGTGTTTACAATTCTTGCATTGAGTCAGCTACTATGATTCACCTTCTTAATACCATTGAACTTCTGGAATATAAGAAGTTATCACACATGGAGCAAGTCTTTGATAGATTTGGTCGCCTTTAGGATTGTACTGCCTTCTCCATCATTTCTGTCGCCTACTCCTCTGAGTAGCAAAGGTACAACACTGTGTACTGCCTACTTCATTCCTCAGTCCTACACTCCTACATCGACCCGAAGTCCTTTACTTGCGGCTCTATTGATGAGAAGTCCATTGACACCGGTCTTACGAAGTTCCCTAGACTCTGCCCTTCAGCCTTGTCATGGTACATAGAGTTTGCCACTACATTCTCCTACTCCATGACCCATATCATAACCAAGCGCTCTCCCTCTATAAGAGCAAGGGATCGATGACTCCACGGAAGTCCCATCTCTGTGGCATCATTGCACTGCCATACCCATAGCACTACTATCCATTGTCTCGCATCTGTGTCCCTTCTTCACAATCAGTAGATCTACTTTTAAGGCACTATGACACTCCTCTGAGTCCACCTTCATTCTAATCAATGCTTAATTTTGGATAGCTGAGTCCCTTTGGACACGTCATTGCTTCCTCATCCTTTTTTGACCACCTGCTTTAACACCTCTGTGTTCTCTAAGCAGTTTCACTTGGTTGATGGAAAGATAGGTTGCCTCCACCATCATGTTGCAGGGCTTGCACCACTTTTGTTCTCCTTAGCTTCATTGGTCGTAATGTTCACTTACTCGGCCTTGTCATCTAACTTGCCGGGCTCCCTTAAGTGAATGTGAGCTCTGAAGCAGTCCAACTCTTCAGTCGCTTCGATCATACCTCTGCATGATCCAGTCCTCCCTATGGGACTCACTAGTACTTGCATCTGAACTTCTTCCTCGATAGTGCACAGCCCCCATAAGCTGATGTCCAAGGCTTTCATTCAATGCAACCGTCGATGCACACATGGAAGACCCGCCTCTGTGGTACCATGGCATTCCCTGCTTGAATCCATAACCCTTCTTGTCATCATGTTACTCACCGAAGTGGAGCTCACAGTCACGCTCCTGATCATACCTCTACATGATCCAGTCCCCCCATGGGACTCACCGTGTGTGTCGCATTACCGCGAACCATTCCACCATGATCTGCTGCATCATGTCGCCTCCTGGTGACATCTCCTTGCATTCTGATCCATGTGGTATGAACTCGAACTGTAATCTCTCTATGTGTGGACTCCGCCAATACATCGTAGGGCCTTTGCCACTTTCGATTTTATTCACTCCTTTGGCAATTGACCTTCATCCAGCTGCTCTCGGGTCACACTCGGATGAAGCCTAGCTCTAGAACAGTCCGTCGCCTAACAGCTCCTCTGAAGTCCCCTGACTTTGCTGAAATTGATGCACCATTGTTTGGACCCTGAGCCTATACCCCTACCAACACAATCTCTGCTGTGCACCGCTTTCCTCATGGCAATACGAATAGCAACACTGTGGCATATTCTTCAAGAGTATCTGCCTTTGCATCCTCTTGCCCCGTGCCAAGGCCTTCTGAGACCAACTTCACCACTGCAAGTTGTGTCACCTTAGATCCTCCGTCAAATGCTTCACCGAGATAAGGTGCATGTGCCTCGAAGTTCCCTTCGTCCTTGGCACCATGCAAGATGAGTTTGCACTATCAGAATAAAAAACCCATGGAACAACATGATCCTGCTCCTACCTCTGCAAGAGTCCATGTCCTTGACCTCTGTTTAAGGAAGACTCTAAGCCCCCGCTCTATGTTCTATCTTCTATGCCACTCTCTTCATGTGACTTGGGTGTTTCACCAAGTTATCCCCAAGTTGCTCCGCTTCTTAATTTACATAGAGTTAATGGTAGTCCTCACACCCACCATTCCACAGGTCAGCCCTCTGTTGAGTTCGATCTCCCTATCGACTCCAAGTGTGCCTTCACTTTATGTTGCCTTGGGTTGCTCCCCCACTTGATCTCGTTATGCGTCCACCAACGCATTGCCACTTGTGAGATCATGTAACAATTCCTCATCGCTCACTCGATCTATCAGGCTTTGTCTTAAGGTACTCCTCAACCGATGCAGTTCATTGCATATGATTCTCCCTCTGAAGAACCGGGACTTATCCCTCCCGGATATCTATCCCATTGGAGCAACTTCTCTCTTTATCTCCTTCCCTCTGGAAGTTTTGGAGATCACCATCCCCTTGGACCACTCCGCCTTTACTGATAAATAGTGCACTGTTCTGCCTCCGTAAACGCAATTGCTAGATTGTGACTCTTCGCCAATACAGCTCCCACTACACCCCTCTGGGTTTAGCAACATGCAGAACCTATTGCACACTTTAGCCTCTTACGAAAGTATCCTATATATGCCGAAGAGAAAGTTTCAATGCTCCATGGTGCCGACCTTCGATCACCTTGGGATGGCCACGGATAGTCCATCGTTTGCATGCAAGCCATTACATGAGTATCAAATTCCTTGAGTTTGTAACTCCCCTCACCTTTATGAGCTTTGCACAACTCTTTCGATCGTTGAACAACCCACTCCATCTTGCACGGTCTCATCCTTTGCTAAGCGCCCCACTTGCCTCAAGCACTGCCAAGTTTGGGTGCCAACGTCGAGCCACTGCTCGAACTCAGCCATCCCAACCTTTGTGCGCTACGTAATTCTTCTTAGATTGTTTGTCCTCGTGGTACTACTTGCACGAAGGGTTGGCCATTCCTTTGAATGCCATCCTCGGATGCCCACTCCTCTAAGCGACTCCTTCCCCTAAAACTCCATGTCCGTTCCAAATGGTCATGCATGTTGGCTGCCCTCAATGCAGCCCCGCTAGGTCCCCCATGTTTGCAAGCTAAGTGTTTCTATGTATGCTTGTCCCGCTTTGATACCATCTATCACGGACTTAGTAGGTGCCTAAGTCATGTGATACTATTGCATGCCAGTCCGTAAAGGTCAGCCTCCCCGAAATCTTGTACGATCCCTTAGGACCTATAAAAGAGAAGACGGGACAGAGAAAACGCTTCACACGAGATCCATAAGCAACCATTTCAGTAAACACTTTATAGCCAATGCAAATTCCAACCATGGATATTACAAGCTCAGAATGGTTGCACAACAAAGGTATAAAATTGGTCTACTACAGACTGAAATATAGTATAAGTGTCCACCAGATGCAAACTTTATGTATAAGTTAACAATGGCTGCCAAACTCACTCAAATGGGGCTGTTTAGCGTTTGGCTAGCCCTTTACATGCTTTATAAGCTAGAGCAAACCAAAAAGGACATGGATACGTATAAGCATTATACCGAACAAGCAGTTTATAATTTGTCCGTGACAAACTGGACTGTGCCACCGCCTAGGAACAGAATGCCCAAGCGGTGCCACCGCCTAGTTGGTGCTACCGCTAGTTCTGACGGTGCCATCGCTGGCACCCGGACTTAGACAATTTTTCAGGGGTAGCAATACCTTGATTTTTGATCAATTGTTCTTCCAATTATAATATCGAATTGGTTGATTTTATTTTCCACACATTTGAACAACATTTAAGTCAATTTCATCCCTCACATTTGTCGATTTAAATAAAGTTATCAAAACCAAAAAATAATCAAAAGAAGATGTTGTAATCATCAAAATTAACAAAGGTCAGTTTGTAGCATCATGAAAGACATCATTCATTGTTTATAAATATTCTTTTTAGCAAGATCACAATCAAGAATTATGAATCTTATTATCACAAGTCATAAGTCCGAGGAATAGAGATCAAGAAAAAATTCAAGTAGGGAAAATTATCGATTCATGCATTCAAACTTTCCTTATTCATTGCACATAGTTTTAAAATAAATAAAAGATCGTCAAACATGATTTAAAGCATTCATCACTAAGAATCTCATTCGAAAGATATTTCAAAAGGGATATATCGTAATCGTAAATATCGATAAGTGATTTAGTTGAATGTATCATCAAATGAGATCATGATTCATTAAGTCATCAAGATCAAAAGAAAATTTGAGTATCAAATGCATTCAAACCAACAATGCTCAATAAGTTATGATTTCAATAAAATTGTGATTCCAAAAGTTTAAAAGTAGAAGTGATAGAACCCTAGAGGAATTCTATAGAGATTGATCTTTGAGGGGGATCAACCCTTGGAACGCTATAGGGGTTCCACCCTCCAAGTAGCCTGGTGGCTGCAATTGTAGATTGATCTTTCTTATTCCAAAGAGGTTGAGGCTACAAGCTTATATAGAGCTCCAAACCTTAGCCCTAGGGGCTGCTTCTTAAGTGAACTACCCAATTTGCCCTCAACTTTAGTGGGCCGACCCAGTAATAAGGGGGGCGGCGGCTAAGAAGCCCAAAGACCCAAATATAAACCCTAGCCTCTCTTCTTTATAGGATAGAGGCGGCTAGGTGGGGTTTATTACATTCTCACATGGTTTTTATTAGCTGCTCCATGGTTGAATAGGACCTAACCCTGCTAGGGTCCTATCAAGCCCGCCCTCTTCAAATCAGCCTTGTCCTCATGGCTGGGGTTCCATGAACTCAGGGAACCGGGACTTCAGCTCCTCATATGATTCCCATGTGGCATCTTCGAGTGGTAAATTAGTCCAATGTACTAGTACTTCAGTAGAAGGACGTCGACGACGCATCACGACTCTGCGATCGAGGATGGCTTGTGGTTGGGCTTGAATATTTCCATCATCAGTGGTGTTGGGCAGTTGGATCTGGGGTGTCTCGTGTTCTCCCAACTTGGGCTTCAAGCATGACACGTGGAAGACAGGGTGAATTTTGGCATCTTCAGGTAATTTAAGTCTGTACGCCACAGCTCCAATACGCTCTATGATCTGATAGGGCCCATAAAAACGTGGAGATAGCTTCATGGAGGCTCGTGTGTTGATGGATAGTTGCTTGTATGGTTGTAGGCGAAGATAAACCCAGTCTCCTACTAAAAATTCTCTTTCACTTCTTCGTGTGTCAGTATGTTGCTTCATTCTAGCTTGAGCAGTAGAGAGATTATCCTTTAGCTGTAGGAATTTGTCCTGTCAATTAAATCTTGGTCGACTGATCTACCTTAGCCAATTACATACTTTGGAATCACAGGGGCCGGCCGACCATATAATGCTTCATATGGGGTACATTTTGTAGATGAATGATATATAGTATTGTACTACCATTCAGCCCAGGGGAGCCATTTCGTCCACTCCTTTGGTCGATCACTAGCGAAACATCGAAGGTATGTCTCTAAACATCTGTTCACCATACTGCTTGGCCGCGTCAGTTTGTGGATGATATGCAGTGCTCATCTTGAGTTTGGTGCCCTATAACTGAAATAACTCGGTCCAAAATTTACTAGTGAAGACCCTGTCACGATCACTTATGATGGACCTTGGCATCCCATGCAATTTAACAATATTTTCTATAAAAATCTGAGCAATACTAACAACAGTGTAGGGATTTACATAAAGACAAAAATGAGCATATTTCGTAAGTCGATCAACCACCACAAGGATTGTGCTTTTACCTTTGGAAGGTGGCAGCCCTTCGATGAAGTCCATGGAGATGTCAGTCCACACCGAGTCTGGTATGGGTAGTGGTTGTAGTTTCCCTGGACTCACTACTGTTTCACCTTTTTGCTGTTGACATACATCACATTGTGGTACGTATTCAAAAATAATTTTTCGTCCCTTTCCAATAAAAGTTTTGCTTCACTCTTTTGTAGGTTCTTAGAAATCTGGAGTGCCCCCGCTAAAGGTGTGGAGTGCATTTTCGTGCAGAATGACTTTGATGCAAGGGGAGTTTGGTATAAGCACAATACGACCTTTATAGCGTAGATCCCTCGAATCCCAAGTATAGTGAGCTATTGCGCTTGGATCCTCCTCCAATTTTTTGATGATGTTGCTGGTTTCCAGATCCTTCTTCCATTCCTCCCTAATGCCCTCGAGAAAGCTGGTGGTAGGAAGAGAGATAGCTGAAAATTCAGCTTGCTGAGGGAGCCGTGAGAGTGCATCTGCAACAACGTTTTCTTTCCCCTTTTTGTAAATAATTTCATAATCAAATCCTAGAAGTTTGGTTACCCATTTTTGCTGCTCCGGGGATGATATCTTCTACTCCAAAAAGTACTTAAGGCTTCTATGGTCGGTTTTAATCTGAAATCGTCGGCCAATCAGGTAGGGTCTCCACTTTGTTACTGCGTGCACAATGGCGAGCATCTCCTTATCATAGATAGACATTTTTTGATGGGAGGGAGACAACGCCTTACTAGTGTATGTGAGTGGTCGACCATCTTGCATGAGAACAGCTCCAATTCCAACTCCAGATGCATCGGCCTCAATGATGAAGGGTCGGCTGAAATCTGGTAGTGCTAGCACCGGTGTTGTCGTCATGGTTGTCTTTAAATCTATCGAAGGCAGCGGAGGCTTTGTTCGACCATAGGAAGGCATCTTTTTTCAGTAGAGAAGTGAGGGAGGCACTAATCTTCCCATAGTCCTTCACAAATTTTCGGTAGTAGCCCGTTAGTCCAAGGAACCCACGCAGCAATTTCACGTTTATCGGTTTCGATCAGCCCTGCATTACTTCAATTTTTGTTGGGTCTATCACCACTCCTTTTGATATTATATGCCCAAGGTACTCTACTTTTTGCTGGAGAAAGCTACACTTTGATAGCTTAACGAAAAGAGTATTCTCCTGAAGGATCGTCAGAATAATTCGCAAGTGCTGAAAGTGAGTCTCAAGAGAAGGGCTGTAAATGAGAATATCATCGAAAAATACCAGCACAAATTTACAAAGAAAGCTCCGAAAAATATCATTCATGAGACTTTGGAAGGTTGAAGGAGCATTAGTGAGTCCAAAGGGCATTACCAAGAATTCATAATGGCCGTTATGAGTGCAGAAAGCAGTTTTTGGGATGTCGCCTTCACATACCCGAATTTGGTGGTAACCGGATCGAAGGTCCAACTTCGTAAAGACTCGAGCTCCTTTTAATTCATCAAGAAGTTCATCCACCACTAGTATGGGGTACTTATCCTTGACGGTGATGTCATTTAGAGCTCGGTAGTCGATGCACATCCGCCAGGTTCCGTCTTTCTTGCACACAAGTAGCACCGGTGAGGAGTAGGGGCTGCAGCTTGGTCGAATCACCCCTGTTTTGAGCATTTCCTTCACGATTTTCTCAATTTCATCTTACTAGAGGTGAGGATAGCGGTAAGACCGAGTGTTTGCTGGTGGTTTGCCCGGAAGGATTGGAATCCGGTGGTCATGTTGCCGAGTAGGAGGAAGACCGCGCGGTTCGGCAAAAACATCATCAAATTCAACAAGCAGTTGGGTGATCTTTTGATTTTTAATTTTTGTTTTCTCCCCCTCTAGTTGCTGCTGGAGATGCATAAGAAAGCCACCATTTATCTTATGTAAAACTTTCTCCATTCGTTGAGTTGAAACGGTGGTTACGTTGCTTCCGCACTTCCCGCGTAGGGTGACCTGTTTACCTTTGCAATAGAATTTCATAATCAATTTGGAAAAGTTCCAAGAGACATCATCTAGTGTCGTCAGCCATTCTATGCCCAGCATAGCCTCATAATCATCAATTGGTAGGAGGAAGAAGTCAACAACAATTTCTTGGTCCTGTAGTAATAGTTTCACCTGCGGGCATCTTTGGTCACATTTTAGGATTCGGCCGTCGGTGACCTTTACGTCGAACTTGTTGCAACCTTCGATGTGGAGTGCCATCCGAGCAGCAACCTTATTGTTTAGAAAATTGTTAGTGCTGCCTGTATCTATGAGAACGGTGATCGGTTGTTGTTTGAGCAGCCTCCAACTTTCATCGTTTGCGGATTTGAGTAGCCGGCTAGCGCATGTACCATAAAGTCGACCAATTATAGCTCTTCTTCCATATCTTCATCCTCATGTTCAAAACTCTCTTCTGGCTGTTCACTGATCTCTTCTTCCACTGGTTCAATCATAAGAAGTCTCCCCTTTTTACAGCGATGCTCGCGGCTCCACAGCTCGTCACAATGCCAACATAACCCCTTGGCAGATCGGTCTCGAAGCTCTTCTCTTGTCAACCTTTTTGGTGCAGGAGCTCTGCTGATAGTAGGGAGGGCTGAGGGCTTCAATATTACTCGTCGGGGAGCGACCCTAGTCCTCCGAGCTTCATGGTTCAATCGCTCCTCCTGAAGTCGTGCGAAAGAGATGGCTGCCATGAGCGTGTACGGTTGTCGCGCTTTAACTTCTCCCTGGATCTTCAACTTCAAGCCCTCAATAAATGTCCCCAATAGCTGTTTTTCAAACCAATCACAAGTTTAATTACATAACCTTTCAAACCTGGTTTGATACTCCTGGATGGTGGAGGTTTGTCGGATCTTTGCTAGTTGTCCGTCGATGTTCTCGTAATCGGTTGGTCCGAAACGGATCAGCAGTCCTTTGAATTGTCTTCATGAGAGGACTCCATGAGTATGTTCAAACTAATCAAACCATTGTATGGCATCTCCTTCAAGATGTATAGCTGCAATTTCGACCATAGATGCCTCTGCGGTTTTATGGTACCGAAAATATCGCTCCGCGCGCGAGATCCAACCAATCGGGTCTCCTTCTTCCCATCTAGGGAAGTCCACCCTCATGCATGGATAGTGGGGATCGGTCATAGAGCCTCCCCTCTCCTGGAGGTCATCTCTTCGATTAGAGCTCTCCCCTTGATGTGATTTCTTTGGGCTCGGTGGTCGACCCAAACTAAGTTCGACAAAGAGAGTCCGAATCTTCTCCTCCATTCGTGTCTCGAAGGCTTCGAATTTAGCATCAATTGCCTCCTCGGATGCCATAGCATATGTCTCCAAATTTGTAATATTAAGATCTCTTTTTTGCTATCGAGTTAAAGGCATGTATTGGTTGAGAGAAGTGGTGGTTGAAAGGGTTGGTGGATTGGTGAATGTAGGCTGCGGTTTAGGCTTGTTTTGTGGCTATTTTGGGTGCTGTTTGGGGCTGTGATTTGATGGAGTTTTGGGCTGAGATGGTAGTGGATGAAGGTTAGGGAAGAGGGTTTTAGATCTATGGTAGCTCGCAGCAAAGATTTGATAAAAATCAGTAGAAATTGCTGCTTATATGCGCTATCTCGTAAGAGCAGAATTGTCGTCGAAGAAATAGCGGTTTCTCGATAAAATTTCCAGCGAAAACTCAGGGGTTTGAGGAGGGGATTTGATGGTAGAATCTTAGTTTAGATAGCAACAAGGATAACAAATTAGATCAAGAAATTTCGGCAGCAAAGCAGTAAAGAAATCGGTGTAAGTTGCGATAGCAGAATTCTCGTCAAAAAATTTTAGCAGTTTGTGACGAGAGATTGCAGCAACACACGAATTTTTTTTAAAATGAATTCTATGAAAGATCAATCACGGATGGGAGCCAAGATGATCTTTGAAGCACACAAGAAATTTTGTTCAAAAAGGAAAACAATTAGATCGGTTAAAGGCAGCAGCAACACACGGTTGAAATTTTCTACAGCAATCCTTCGTTCGCAAAGATGGTAACTTTTTGCACGCAAGGAATTCGCAGCATCGATAGAAAAACTTCTTTTTGATATTTTAGATGAAAAATTGCAGCAGCAAAAGGTATTGGTGGTAGAAAAATACCATATCTCTGATGCAATTAGAGGTGGCGACTGTAGATTGATTTGATCTACGTCAAGAGATGACGGTGGAGACGACGACGTCAAGAGTAATTGTGGGAATTGCTTGGCTAATGGTGGGCGGCAGGGATGGCAGCAAAAGCAGCAAGATCGCTGCTCTGATACCAGATGATAGAACCCCAGAGGAATTCTATAGAGATTGATCTTTGAGGGGGATCAACCCTTGGAACGCTATAGGGGTTCCACCCTCCAAGTAGCCTGGTGGCTGCAATTGTAGATTGATCTTTCTTATTCCAAAGAGGTGGAGGCTACAAGCTTATATAGAGCTCCAAACCCTAGCCCTAGGGGCTGCTTCCTAAGTGAACTACCCAATTTGCCCTCAACTTTAGTGGGCCGACCCAGTAACAAGGGGGGCGGCGGCTAAGAAGCCCAAAGACCCAAATATAAACCCTAGCCTCTCTTCTTTATAGGATAGAGGCGGCTAGGTGGGGTTTATTACATTCTCACAGGGTTTTTATTAGCTGCTACATGGTTGAATAGGACCTAACCCTACTAGGGTCCTATCAAGAAGTCATGAATCATTTTGAAGGATCTCATTCTAGTTCAATTCATCAAAATCATATTCAAGAAGTTCACGAGATTCACAAAATAATTGAATTCATTAATCTCGAATGGAAAATGCATTCTCTTTTAAATATTTCAATTTAATTGATTTGACTTTTCATAGGAATGTTCAAAACTTTTATACGAAAACCAAGTATCAACATATAGATTCGAAATAAAGTTTCATCAAAACCATCAAGACTAAAAACACATCATTCCAAAACATAGGATTTCAAATTATAAAATGACACAAAATTTCTCATGAAAATCATTTTTCAAGAGACTTAATGCAAGTATGTTTTAGCCTTAGCAATTATGGTGCATAAACAAACAATGTATAATACTCAAAGGTCCCCAAGCTAATGAGCTTGATAACGATCATGTATCGTATCATTACCCTCTCCTAGCTTATGATAGTTAGGATGCCTACAAAAGAAGATTTTTTGGTACCCATTTGATTTTGGGTGCCTCAAAAATCGTACTAATTTTGTCATTTTGCATTGAATTATTTATGGTCCCTTTAGAAACTCATATCAATTTATGTAGGCTTAGTTTCTTAAATGGACATATGTAAATAATATATCTGGGCTTGCAACAAAAGTTACACTTTGTGTGTGGTAATACATGCAATGTAAGTCCTTTAATAAAAGTGGTTGGATTTCGGTAAGATCCACTCACAAATCTAATATCATATCTTTTGTAAACTTAACCCTTATTAGTAAAGATCATGTCCAAAAACTTGCTATCAATCTTGAATTTATCTAAGGTTTCTTTAAGTAACAAGTTTTTCTTCTTAAGTTCCTCTAAGTGTTCATACTTAGAGCATGGAGGCAAAGAAGGAGTATTACATTTAAGGTCTTCAAATTTATTAACTAAGAGAGCATGCTCATTTTTTAACAAATTAAACTTTCTACTCGTTACTCTACACTCATCAAATAATTCATGAAATACATTTGAAAGCTCATTGAAAGTTAAATTTTCATTAAGTAAATCACTTACCTCTTCTCCGATAGCTATCAAGGTGAAGTTGGAGACCTTCTTGTTGGTTGCTTCTTCGTCTTCGGAGCTACTTGAGTCATTCCATATTGCCTTTAGAGCCTTCTTCTTCTTCGGATACTTCTTCTTTGCTTGGGGGTACTCACTTTTGAAATACCTTGGCTTCTTGCATTCATAGCATATACTTGTTCTTTTTTGGGTTCAAGTTTATTTTTAGAGTTATTTTTAAAATTTAATTTTTCTTATAATTTTTTTTAATTTTTGAGTCAAGAGTGCAAGTTCATCATCAAGGTTCTCATCACTTGAAGATTCTTTCAAGTGGTCTTCTTATTATGTTCTCAAAGCCATATCTTTCCTATTCTTTGGAAAGGAGTTCTCAAGCTCATCATGAGCAGTGTAAATCATCTCATAGGTCATCAATGACTCAATTAGTTCTTTGAGAGGAAAATTCTTTAAGTCCTTGGCCTCTTGAATAGCCGTAATTTTTGGATCCCAACTCTTTAAAAGGGATCTTAGAATTTTAGTTACAAGTTCAAAATTAGAAAAAAATTCAAAGTGCTTTTAGTCCATTAACGACATCCGTAAAAAGGGTGTACATGTCTCCGATGGACTCACTTGGTTTCATCTGAAATAACTCGTAACAACATGCTAAAAGGTTGATTTTGGACTCTTTCACTCGGCTAGTGCCTTCATGAGTAATTTCAAGAGTATACCAAATATCAAAAGCCGATTCGTAAATTAAAACACGATTAAATTCATTTTGATCAAGAGCACAAAACAAGGCATTCATAGCCTTGGCATTAAGAGTGAAAATCTTCTTCTCTGATTTATTCCATTTGTTCATCGGAAGAGAAGATTTTTAATAGTTATTTTCAACAATGTTCCAAAGTTTAAAATCCATAAAAATAAGAAAAATTCTTATGCGAGTCTTCCAATAGGTGTAATCCGACCCATTAAACATAGGCAGACGTGTGAATGAATGACTCTCTTACATGTTGAAAAATGCTATCTCTCTTAGGTTTTAAACCAATTGAGAATGACCTAGATCTGATACTAACTATTAGGATCTAGAGCGGCATTAAGAGGGGGGGTGAATTAGTGCAGCGGATAAAAACCAATAATTTAAATCGATTCAAGAAAAGCATTGTGTGTTGAGAAGTTTTATCCGACAAAAGCGATTTCGGTAAAGAGGATTATTCGAGTGATTATGAAAGAGAGTTAAGAGAAGTAGATTGAAAGATTACAGCCAAGTAAAAATTGAAATGCAGTAATTTAAAAACTTACACACCAAGAGAAGTATGCAACGATTTATAGTGGTTCGGTCAAATGACCTACATCCACTTCTGAAATCTCCTCCGATGAGGTTCCCGGCTTCCACTATCAATCCTTCTTGAAAGAGAAGAATCAAACACCCCTCTTATAGACTTTTACAAGTGGTTCACACTCTTTTATAGAACTTTTACAAGTGAGACTTCAAGAGGTGAACACTCAAGCTTTCTAAGGCTGTTTTGTTAGGATCTGAGCGGCACTAAGAGGGGGGGTGAATTAGTGTAGCGGATTAAAACTCGTAAACTTGAAATCGATTTCGAAGATAGTTGATTCATATGGAAATTTCGATCCGATGAAAAAAGGATTTAGCTAAAATAGTTCGAGTGAATATAATTGAGAGTAGGGAGAAGAAAACTGAACGATTTGCAACTAAGTAAAGTGTTAGAACCCTCCGCGGATTCTAAGCTTGGGGTTGATCTCTATAGGGGATCGGCCTCCTTGGAACTCTATAGGGGTTCCTTCCTCCAAGTTGCTGCACAAAGGCTGCTAAAGGATTGATCTCTTCATTGATTAAAGAGGATGAATACATGGCTATTTATAGGGCTTCTAAGCCCCAACTCCTAATAGGACTCTTACTCAAGACTCCTACTTCTCACCAACTTCTAATTAGGACTCCTTCTCTAGTAGGATTCCTAATTCTAATAGGACTTTTTACCTAATAAGACTTCTACTTCTAATAGGACTCTTTTCCTAATAGGACTCCTACTCCTAATAGGACTCTTTTCCTAATAGGATTCCTACATCTAATAGGACTCTTTTCCTAATAGGACTCTTACTTCTAATAAGATTCTTTCTCTAATAGGACTCCTTTCCTAAGAAGTAACCTAACCCTAACCTAGCCGGCCTCTTCACCTCTTTAATAAGGGTCGGCTAGATAGGATTTACATGAATGCCCTTATCAATGAAATTAAATTAGGACTCTCATAGCTAGAGTCCTATGGACCCGCCTCTTCAAATCAGCCTTGTCCTCGAGGTGGCGTTTCATGAATTCTGGAATTTGATCTTCAAGTCGTCGTAGTTCTCCCAAGTAGCATCTTCTGTGGTAGGTTTGCCCACCGTATTAACACTTGATGGTCGTCGTCTCGATCAATAATAGCACTTGGTTGGGTCTGGAGCTCTCCTTGGGTAGTTATATTTGGTAGATGGCTTTGGGCTGTCTCGTGTTGTCCCAACTTGAGCTTTAAACATGATACATGGAAGATTGGATGGATTCGGGAGCCGACGGGTAAATCCAATCTGTATGCTACTGCTCCGATGCGCTCCAAAATCTGGTAGGGTCCATAGAACCGAGGTGAAAGCTTCATAGACACTCTGGTTTGGATTGATATTTGCTTGTATGGCTGGAGCCGTAGGAAGACCCAATCTCCTACTGAAAATTCTCTTTCGCCTCTGTGTTGATCATATTGTTGTTTCATCCTTGCTTGTGCTGTAGTGAGATTATCTTTTAGCAACTTCAGCATTTTGTCTCTATCTTGTAGTTCCCTGTCTACTTGTTCTACTTTAGAGGTGCCCAACACATATTTTGGAATTACAGGGGGGGTTCGGCCATACATGGCCTCATAGGGAGTATATTTTGTGGAGGAATGATAAGTTGTATTATACCACCACTCGGCCCAGGGAAGCTACTTTGTCCATTCTTTTGGTCGGTCACTGGTGAAGCATCTACGGTATGTCTCCAAACACCTGTTCACCACTTCAGTTTGGTCGTCGGTCTATGGGTGATATGCCGTACTCATCTTTAATTTAGTGCCTTGCATCTGGAATAACTCTGTCCAAAATTTACTCATGAAGACCCTATCACGATCACTTACAATAGATCTTGGCATCCTATGTAATTTTATAATATTCTCCATAAAGATTCGAGCAATACTAGAAGTAGTGTAGAGATTACGGATGGCACAAAAGTAAGCATACTTTATAAGGCGATCAACCATGACAAAAATTGTACCTTTTCCTTGTGATGAGGGAAGCCCTTCGATGAAATCCATTGATATATCAGTCCATATTGATTCTGGGATGGGTAGAGGTTGTAACTTTCCAGGACTTGCCACTGTCTCACCTTTGTGTCGTTGACATATATCACATTGTGCTACAAATTCAGCAATAATATTTTTCATCCCTATCCAATAAAAATTTTGCTTAATTCTTTTATAGGTTCTAAGGAACCCGGAGTGCCCAACCACAGGTGTGGAACGCATCTTTTGAAGGATGGTCTTTATGCAAGTAGAATTTGGCACAAGCACAATGCGTCCTTTATATCGTAAGTCCTTTGAGTCCCAACTGTAATGAGCCATAGAGCTTGGTGCTTCCTTTAATTTTTTTATGATTTTACTCATTTTCAGATTATCTTGCCATTCCCTCCTAATATCCTCAAGGAAGTCGCTGGTCGGAAGTGAAATAACCAAAAATTCAGCTTGCTCGGGTAGCCGTGAAAGCGCATCTGCAACAACATTATCTTTCCCTTTTTTGTAAGTTATTTCATAATCATATCCAAGAAGCTTTGTTACCTATTTTTTCTGCTTAAGTTGTACCAAAAAGCTGCCGCATGCTTTGTGCACAACTTTCTCCATTCTTTGTGTGCAAATTGTCGTTACGTCGCCCCCACATTTCCCGTACAGTATCACCTGTTTCCCCTTGCTGTAAAATTTCATAATTAATTTCAAAAAATTTCAGAAAATATCACCTAATGTTGTCAATCATTCGATGCCAAGCACGGCCTCATAATCATCGAGAGAGAGGAGGAAAAAATCTGCAATTATCTCTTGGTCCTGCGAATGCTTCACCTGTGGCACTGTGAATCACACTTCAAAATTCGTCCATTTGCAAATTTAACATTGAACCTGCTGCAATTCTCAATAGGTAAGGCCATCCGAATAGCAACCTTGCTATTCATAAAATTATTAGTGCTCCCGGTGTCAATAAGAACGGTGATTGGTTGTTGCTTCAGAAATCCTCCCACTTTCATTGTTTGCGGGTTCGCATAACCGGCAAGGGAATGCATCATAATATCAATTGGCTGCTGTTCTTCATCCGTGACCTCTTCCTCATGCTCCTAGACCTCCTCCTTCATGTCTTCAAGAGGTTCAATCAATAGGAGGCGGCCCCTTTTGCAGCGATGATCGCGGTTCCACGGCTCGTCGCAATGCCAACAAAGACCCTTTGCTGATCGATCACGTAGTTCTTCTCTTGTCAATTTTTTGGGCAGCGAAGGATGGCTGGGAGCAGAAGGGGGTTTATATGTTGAGGTTCTAGGAGTGGTTCCCATCCTCCGAGAATCTTGGTTGAGTCGTTCTTCTTGTATTCGGGCAAAAGAAATCGCAGCCATCACGGTATAGGGCTATCGTGCCTTAACTTCCCCTTTTATCTCTGGCTTGAGTCCTTCGATAAATGTTCCTAACAATTGATGGTCAGTCCAATCATGAGCAAGGTAAGATAGCTTCTCAAACCTGGTTTGGTACTCTTGAATCATAGAGGTTTGTCGAATCTTTGCGAGTTGGCCGTCGATATTTTCATATTCCGTAGGTCCGAAACGGTTCAGCAGTGCATTCTTAAATTGATTCCATGTTGGAGCCCCATGATTATATTCCAGCCAATTATACCATTGAATACCATCTCCTTCAAGGTGGATGACAGTAATCTCCACCATAGCATTATCCGACGTTCGGTAGTAGCGAAAATAACATTCTGCGCGCGAAATCCACCCCGTTGGGTCTCCTTCTTCCCATCATGGGAAGTCCACCCTCATGCGTGGCAGAAGCACGTCTGAGGGCTGTCCCTCCTTCTCTGGGGTCCTTTCTAAATTCTCTCCTTGCTGCAGTTTGGTTGGACTCGATGGTTGTCCAATTCTGAATTCTGCAAACAAAGCGCGCAATTTGTCTTCCAAGCGCGATTCAAGCCGTGATTCAATCCGAGATTCCCATGCTTCAAATTTGGCATCAATTGGATCTTGGGAAGCATAGCATATGTCTGTAGATCAGAGATACCCTTGTCTTTTTTCTATTGACGGGTTAATGGCATGGGGTGGTGGAAGGTTCGGACAATAGATCGATGATTGAAGGGTTCAGCTGTAATGGTTTACTGTATTGGGCTATGGATTTTGATGCTGTTAGGGTTATGAAACTAGGTTATGATGGCTGCATCTTGAGGCTAGAGGGATGCCCTAAAGATGCCTTGGTTTGTGGGAGCAAGGTGGCTAGGGTTCGGTAGGTTACGAAGAAGAAAAAGGGACAAAGGTGCAATACCAGATTTTTCGTCGAAAAAATTCCAGCAGTAAAGATGTAATTTTTCCAGAAATTTTCAAAAGAGATTCAAGTAAAACTCAAAGGGGATCTACTGATAAGGAAGAGGTAATACTGTAAAAAATTTCGTAGGAAGAAATGACAACAAGAGGTTTGGCAAAATTGAGAATCACGGAGAGGTATTATAGCAGATTTTTACGTCTAAAGTGCAGCAGATTGGACGTAAAAGATAAGTGATTTTTATTGATAATTTTTCGACAAAACCAAAGGGAAAACCACTGTTAGGAAGTGTCAAAGCCATCGTAAAAATTCCATAGAGATTTGGATAGAAAAAACGTAGTAGCAAGATCAAAAAGGCAGTGCTATGCGGCTGAAATTCTGCAGTGCGACTTTCATTGTAGAGATGAAAACTTTGCGACGAAAAGTTTATGCAGTAATTATAGGAACGATTTTTTTTGAATTTTTTGAATAAGGATAACTAAATTGTAGCAGCAATAGGGTAGATAACCAGAACCTGTTGCAATTCACGGGAAGATCAAAGGATGATCTACGGTGGTGGAGATGACGACGAAATTCAGCGATGATCTTCTAAGCAATTGTGGGAATTGCTTTGCTCGGTTGTGGAGGGCTAGTGGATGGCTGTGGAAGGGCAGCGAGACGCCAAGAACACTGCTCTGATACCAAGTGTTAGAACCCTCCGCGGATTCTAAGCTTGGGGTTGATCTCTATAGAGGATCGGCCTCCTTGGAACTCTATAGGGGTTCCTTCCTTCAAGTTGCTGCACAAAGGCTGCTAAAGGATTGATCTCTTCATTGATTAAAGAGGATGAATACATGGCTATTTATAGGGCTTCTAAGCCCCAACTCCTAATAGGACTCTTACTCAAGACTCCTACTTCTCACCAACTTCTAATTAGGACTCCTTCTCTAGTAGGATTCCTAATTCTAATAGGACTTTTTACCTAATAGGACTTCTACTTCTAATAGGACTCTTTTCCTAATAGGACTCTTACTCCTAATAGGACTCTTTTCCTAATAGGATTCCTACTTCTAATAGGACTCTTTTCCTAATAGGACTCCTACTTCTAATAGGATTCTTTCTCTAATAGGACTTCTTTCCTAAGAAGTAACCTAACCTAGCCGGCCTCTTCACCTCTTTAATAAGGGTCGGCTAGATAGGATTTACATGAATGCCCTTATCAATGAAATTAAATTAGGACTCTCATAGCTAGAGTCCTAACATAAAGATAAGATGCAGAATATTTAAAAACTCATAACCAAAGTATGTAGCGATGTATAGTGGTTCAGTCGAAAGACCTACATCCACTTCCGAAGCCTCCTCCGACGAGGCTCCCAACTTCCACTATCAAATCTCTTAAAGGGGAAGGATCAAATACTCCTCTTACAAACTTTTACAAGTGGTTCACTTTCTTACAGATTTTTCACAAAGAAAGAGGGAGGTGAACACTTAAGCTATTGAAACAAGACTTTGCTATAGCTTTGACTTAGTTTTCAACTTCTTAAAAGGTACTTTCTCAGTTGAGAAAAGAGAGGTATTTATAGAATCAATTGGCTTTCAAAAATGGAGCCAAAAAGAGTTCCATCCCGGGTTTATCGGGTACTGGTGATACCACCGCCTGATAGAGTCTTCGGGCTCTATGGTCTAGTGGTACCATCGCCTGCTAGGCAGTACCATCACTGACAGGTAATAACTATCAACGATACTACCACTGACCTAGAGCGGTACCATCACCTACCAGGTATTTAAGTCGGTAGTACCACCATTGACCTAGGGTGGTACCATCATTTAGAATGCCTGGGAGTTTGTTCCTGAGGTGGTGCCACCGCTTGGGTCTAGCGGTGCCACCGCCAAACTATTCTAGCACAGCTGAATGGGCCCTGACTCCGGCCCAATTTAGCCCAATTAAGGCTCAATTGGCCCCTAATAGAATTAAATAGGATTATTACCTAATCCTTATCCTAATTATGTGCTAACTATGAAATTTAGATATAATTCTAAGCAAAGACTAAATCGGCAGCATCGAGTTTTCTTCCAACGAACTTTCGATGCACCCTCAGATTTCTTCCGACGGACTCCTAGCAGGCTCCCAGACTTTTGGCTAGTTTGACGAATCTTGGGCAAGTTTTCGAACATTCTCAGTGATCTCCGTGAACCTCTGACGATCTTTCCAACGAACTTCTGAAACCTTTGGCAAGTCCCCGATTCTTTCTCGGTTGGTTCCGGCAGCACTTCCGATGATCCTTCGGACTTTCAGTCGACTCTCAAACTCCCAACAACTTGACTCCGGTAATTTGTTTTATGTCTTCATACTATCGTAGTTAATCCTACATGCTTATCTCCATAATATGGATTATATCAAATAACCTATCAATTAATTTCATCATCAAAATCCGAGATTCAATAATCTTCCCCTTTTTATGATGACAATCAATTGATGATAGAGTTAATCTTAACTCCCCCTATCTATATGCTATATTATGAGAAAGAAAACACTTGAATTCAATTTCCTTGAATTCAAGCCAAAATCGATAAGTTTCATCCATTGAACTTATCATCATGCTTAACAAGCATGTTCTTTCATCCATAAATACGAAACTTCATATTTTTCACAATGTCATAACACCTATTTTCAAGTCGAATGCTAGATATTCATCATTTCGACAAGAGATACCAATTATAAATTGAAATATAATAAGGATCAAATGATATCAATAAAGTGCACAAAATCAAGGCATGATATCAAATGAAATAATAGCTTATCATATCAATAAAAAGAACCCAATTTTTAAACATGAAATAATATCGATCTCTCAAAAATTTACATTTTAAGCATTTGAGATATATTGTGATACATTGCGATGCTTTTAAGGATAACAATCAATTTTTTATTACAAAGCATGACAAAAGCAATTAAGTTACAAAATAAAACATATAAGACATTTTCATTCCATCATATTGCAATAATACACAATATATAAGTCATTTATTAATTTATTTGTCATAGCAAGACATTTTATATACGATGCATGCAAGACATTTTATCAAGTCATTTGCACATGTCATCAATTTATTTATGCATTCTTCTCCCCTTTTGTCATCAACAAAAAAGGAGGTAAATTTCATAAAAATGATCATCATAAGGTATCATCATGCATATCATTTATTAAACATATCATATCAAACACACATGATATGCCATCCTTGACGGATAAATCCGAAAAATGTTATGATTATTTTTGTTCATGTTTATGAAATCCGGAAAAAGATAAATCATCAAAGATTAATTCATGAAGGAAAATGTAAGGCTTAAGATGTGATTTTGAAAATTCAAGAATAAAATAACAAAGTGGAAGGATAAATCATTCATCAAACATCTCATATCAATTTTAAGGTAAAATCTGTGAGAAAAAGATGTCAAAATTCATAAAGCATCAACATGGCATTTACGAATCAACATCAAAAATTTCATAGAAAGATTCAACATGACATTCTTATAATGATTCATGAGGGGGAAGACATTAAGTTTTAAAGCTTCGAATTGTAAAAATCTGAAAGAAACATTTAAGAGCTTGATTTTTTGTTAAAGCAAAATCCATGACATTAAATATCTTTAGTCATGCTTAAAGGTGGTGGAGGGAGCATAAAATCAATTTTACTACATCATTAAGATCCATCATTCAAAGGAGGAAAGCAATATCATGATACCAAATCATCCAAAACTTGTACAACATCATGAAGGCTTTAAAAATATTACGATAAAAAATGATAGCTTCATTAAAATATTACAATCGAAGGATAAAAATGAGAGTGTAAATATATTATCCAAAATAATATCAAGGTTGAGATTTATCAAAACTGATTTTACCATTTCATCAAAAGGTATGACATATCTCAAAAATTCATTAATCGAAGAGGAGAATCAAAATATTACGATTGAAGGACAAAAATGAGAACTCCGCTCAAAAGATGATATTGTAAAGATGTCATCCGAAAATAAGAAGATAATATCAAGATGAGACAATGAAAGCCGAAGTTGAGAAATTTCGGAAAAGAAACATATAACATCATGTATTAGAATAATTTAGCATGCCTATCTCTCTTCTAATGAAGTCAAATTGTTCTTCATTTCGGGGTTTTGTGAAGATGTCTACTAATTGGTGTTTTGTATCAATAAATTCTAGAGTGACATCATTATTATTGACATGATCTCATATAAAATGATGTCTAATGTCAATGTGCTTAGTTCTAGAGTGTTGAATGGGATTCTTAATTAAACAAATAGCACTTATGTTATCACATTTTATGGGAATATTCTTTAAATGAATTCCATAGTCTTCTAAAGTGTTTTTTATCCAAATAACTTATGCACAACATACACTAGCAACTATGTATTCGGCTTCCGTCGTGGATAATGTAACCGAATTTTATTTCTTAGAAGTCCAAGAAACAAGTGCATGTCCTAAAAATTGGCATGTTTTGGATGTGCTTTTTCTATCTATTATATATCCACTAAAATCTGCATCCGCATAGACTTTTAAATCAAAGTCATCAAACTTTGGATATCATAATCCTAGATTAGGAGTTCCTTTAAGATATCTACAGATTCTTTTAATGGCTTTAAGGTGAGATAGCTTAGGATTAGCTTGGAATCTTACACATAGACATACACTAAACATGATATCCGGTCTAGTTGCGGTGAGGTAAAGTAAGCTACCTATCATTCCCATATATTTTTTTTGATCAAAATTTTCTCCACTTTCATCCAAATCTAACTTAGTGGAAGTGCTCATAGGAGTGCTTATAGCTTTTGAACCATCCATGTTAAATCGTTTTAATAATTCTAATGTATATTTTGTTTGATTAACAAATATACCATCACTAAGTTGTTTAATTTGTAATCATAAAAAGAAGGTTAATTCACCCATTAGATTCATTTCAAATTCATTACTCACACACTTGGCAAATGATTCACATAGTGATTCATTCGAAGAACCAAAAATAATATCATCAACATAGATTTGAACAATAAGAAAATTATTTTTAAAATATTTAAAAAATAATATAGTATCAACCTTGCCTTTAGTAAAATTATTTGAAATAAGAAAGGATTATCTTTCAAGGCATCATCAATGCATTTAGGTTCTATTTGAGAGAGAAAAGCAGCATCTGCACAAAAATTCTTAAAAGAAGAATGAGTTTGAACCCCTTTTGATGTGTCTCCTATAATTAGCTCCTTTGGATAAGCATCTACATACTTCCATTCCTTAGGTAAGGAAATTTGGAAAGAAGATGCATCCAAGTTGCCATTTTGAGGAGAGGGTTCATTCAAATTTAAACCATCAAAACCAAGATCATCATCAAAATCATTTTTCTTAAAAGAAGAAACTTCATTAAAAACTACATGAATAAACTCTTCTATAACAAAAGTTCTTTTGTTAAAAATACGAAAAGCTTTAAAAACAGAAGAGTAACCAAGAAAGATGCCTTCATCGGATTTGGCATCGAATTTTCCTAAGGCATCCTTTTCATTCAAGATAAAGCATTTGCAACCAAAAACTTTAAAGTAAGAAATATTAGGTTTTTTATTATTCCACAATTCATATGAAGTCTTGGATAGATATGGTCTTACTAAAACCCTATTCATGACATAGTAACCCGTATTAATGGCTTCGGCCCAAAAGTATTTAGGTAAACTATGTTCATTTAACATGGTTCTTGTCATTTCTTATAAATTTTTATTTTTTCTTTTCACTACTCCATTTTGTTAAGGATTCCTCGAAGTAGAAAAGTTGTGGCTATATCTATTAGATTCACAAAAATTTTGAAAGTCACGGTTTTGGAATTCACCACCGTGATCACTCCAAATTGATAAAATTATGAAACCCTTTTTGTTTTGAGTAAGTTTATAAAATTTAGAGAAACATTTGAAATAATCACTTTTGTGAGCCAAGAAATAGGTCCAAGTGTATCTATTATAGTCATCTATAATTACAAAGGCATATTTGCTACCTCCTAGGCTCGTTATGTCAATTGGTCCAAATAAGTCCATTTGGATCATTATAATGGTCTAGAGGTGCTAATTTAATTTTTTGGTTTGAAACTACTTTTTATTTGTTTTTCTAGTTGACAAGCATCACACACTTTGTCCTTGAGAAACTTGATATTATGAATTCCTCATACTAGTTCTCTAGATGAAATTTTAGATATTAATTTCATGCTTTTATGGCCTAATCTCCTATGCCAAAGCCAAGCATCATCATTTAAAACAGAAAAGCATATTTCATTACTAAGTTCATCAATGTTAATGGTGTAGACATTATTTTTTTTAACACAATCATGGATATGTTGTTGTTTGGTTTTTCAATGATGCAAGCATTAGATTCAAATTTAACGATGTAATCTTTATCACATAATTAACTAATGCTCAAAAGATTATGTTTTAATTCATCAACTAATAACACATCATCAATTGAAAAACTTGATTTGTTGCCTATGGTTTCCTTGTCAATGATTTTACCCTTGTTGTTATCTCCGAAGGTGATATACCCTTCTTCTTTGCTAGTGAGTATAGAGAATTGAAATGGATCTCTGGTCATATGCCTTGAGCATCCACTATCAAGATGTCATCTCTTACTCCTAGCTTGTGATGGTGAGTGTGTCTCATCTCCTAAAGCCATTAGCGTAAAGTTGGCCTCCTCTTTGTTACTTACTTCTTCGTCTTCGGAGCCACTTGAGTCATCCCACGTCACCTTTAGAGCTTTCTTCCTCTTCGGTTGTTTCTTCTTGGCTTGGGGGTATTCATTTTTGAAGTACCCCGGCTTCTTGCATTCATAACATATGACTTGGCCCTTTTTTGTTTAAGTTTATTTTTAGTGTCATTTTTAAATTTATTCCTTCTTATGAATTTTTAAAATTTTCGAGTCAAGAGTAGAATGTCATCGTTATTATCCTCATCACTTGATGTTCCTTTCAAGTGGTCTTCTTGTGTTCTTAATGTCATATCCTTCCTGTTCTTTGGAAGGGGGTTCTCAAGCTCTTCATGAGCATGGCATGTCATTTTGTAGGTCATTAGAGACCCAATGAGTTCTTTGAGAGGAAAAGTTTTAAGGTCCTTGGCCTCTTGAATAGCCGTAACTTTTGAATCCCAACTTTTTGGAAGGGATCTTAAAATTTTAGTTATAAGTTTAAAATTAGAAAAACCTTTACTAAGTGCTTTGAGTCCATTGATAACATTCATGAAGTGGGTGTACATGTCTCCAATGGACTCACTTGGTTTCATTCGAAAAAGTTCGTAAGAATGGACAAGAATGTTGATTTTGGACTCTTTCACTTGGCTAGTGCCTTCATGAGTAATCTCAAGAGTACGCCAAATATCAAAAATCGATTCACAAATCGAAACATGATTAAACTCATTTTTATCAAGTGCACAAAATAAGACATTCATAGCCTTTGCATTTAAAGCAAAAACCTTCTTCTCCGATTCATTCCATTCGCTCATCAGAAGAGAAGATTTTTAAAATCTATTTTCAATGATATTCCAAAGTTCAAACTTCATAGAAATAAGAAAAATCCTCATACGAGTCTTCCAATACGTGTAATTCGACCCATTGAATATGGGTGGACGTGTAATTGAATGACCCTCTTGCATGCCGAAATAAGCCATATCTCTTGGGTTTTAAACTAGATGAGAGTGACTAGGCTTTGAAACCAATTGTTAGGATCTGAGCGGTACTAAGAGGGGGGGGTGAATTAGTGTAACAGATTATAACTCGTAAACTTGAAACTGATTTCAAATATAGTTAATTCATTTGGAAATTTCGATCCGACGAAAAAAGGATTTAGCTAAAATAGTTCAAATGAATGCAATTGAGAGTATGGAGAAGAAAACCATGCGATTTACAGCTAAGTAAAGATAAGATGTAGAATATTTAAAAACTCACAACCAAAGTACATAGCGATGTATAGTGATTTGGTCGAAAGACCTACGTTCACTTCCGAAACCTCCTCCGATGAGGCTCTCAACTTTTACTATCAAATCTCTTGAAGGAGAAGGACCAAATACCCCTCTTACAAACTTTTACAAGTGGTTCACTCTCTTATAGATTTTTCATAAAGAAAGAGGTAGGTGAACACTTAAGCTATTGATATAAGACTTTGCTATAGCTTTGACTTAGTTTTCAACTTCTCAAAAGGTGCTTTCTCAACTGAGAAAAGAGAGATATTTATAGACTCAATTGGCTTTCAAAAATAAAGCCAAAAAGAGTCCCATCCCGAGTTTACCGGGTACTAGCAGTACCACCGCCTAGCATTGGCGGTACCACCGCTTGACAGAGTCCTCGGGCTATGTGGTCTAGCGGTACCATCGCTTGCCAAGCGGTACCATTACTAGCAGGTAATAATTGCCAACGGTACTACCGCTGACCTAAGGCGATACCATCGCCAGTCAGGTATTTAAGTCAACGATACCACCGTTGACCTAGGGTGGTACCACTGCCCAGAATGCTTGAGAGTTTATTACCGGGGCGGTGCCACCGCCATACTATTCTAGCACAACTGAATGGGCCCTGACTTTGGCCTAATTTAGCCCAAGTAAGGCCCGATTGGCCCCTAACAGGATTAAACATGATTATTACCTAATCTTTACCCTAATTACATGCTAACTACGAAATTTAGACATAATTCTAAGCAAAGACTAAACTGACAGCATCGATTTTTCTTTCGACGAGCTTCCAACGAACTTCCGATGCACCCTCAAATTTCTTCCGGTGGACTCCTAGTAGTCTCCTGGACTTGTGGCAAGTTTGACAAATCTTGGGCAAGGTTCCGAATCTTCTTGATGATCTTTGTGAACCTTTGACGATCTTTCCGGTGAACTTTCGAAACCTTCGACAAATCCCTGATTCTTTCTCGGTTATTTCCAATAGCACTTCCGATGATCCTTCGGACTTCTAATGGACTCTCGAACTCTCAACAACTTGACTCCGGTAATTTGATTTATGTCTTTATGCTATCGTAGTTAATCCTACACACTTATCTCAATAATATGGATTAGATCAAATAACCTATCAATTGACTTCATCATCAAAATCCGAGATTCAGCATGTTTCACTAGAGTTTTGGCTCAGTTTCTATCACTTCTCAATGTATTAAACCAGCTAAGAAGTAAGGGGTATTTATAGACTCAATTGGCTTTAGAAATGGAGCCAAAAGAGATTACATCCCAGATTTTCGGGTGCTGGCAGTACCACCGCCAGTTGACCCTGGTTCTGTTAGTGTAGTAAGTGGTACCACCGCCCAATCTGATAGTACTACCACTTGATAGAGTCTCGGGCTCTATGGATGGGCAGTACCATCGCTTGTCTCTTGGCAGGTAATAACTACCGACAGTATCACCTCCTAATAAGTAATAACTACTACCGGTAACATTACCCAAAGCACTTGAGAATTTGTTCCTAGGGCGGTGCCACTGCCAGACAAGGTCCAGCACTTCTGGATAGGCCTTGAATCTGGCCCAATCCAGTTAATCTAGGGCCCACTAGGTCCCTATCAGGGTTTGAAGGATTAATACCTAATCCTAACCCTAATTACATGCTAACTATGACACAAAGTAGAAAACCTAAAACGGCACATCAAGTCTTTTTCCGACGAACTTTCGGTAAACTTCTGGTAGACTTCTGATGAACCCTTAGACAACTTCCGATAGACTCTCAACAGGCTCCCGGACTTTACGACAACCTTAGTGAGTTCCGATGAGTCTTCTTCAGCAAGCTCCGATCTTTCTTGGTGGACTCCGTGAACTTCTGATGAACCTTCCAGTGAACTTCCGACAACCCATTGACAATCCCCCAATTTATTCTCGGCCAGTTCCAGTAGCACTTCCGATGAATCTTCGACTTTCGAGGGACTCTCGAACTTCCAAGGATTTGATCCCACTTGACTCCGACACATCATTTTTGCTTTACGTCTTCATCACTATCATAGTTAATCCTACACACTTTTCTCAATAATATGGACTAGATTAAATAACCTATCAATTGACTACATTATCAAAATATGAGATTCAATACCTAGCACATTCCACCAAATAAAAAAACTATAAAACTAAATAGATTTAATATCATCAATAGAAACCTATTAAGAAGATTAAGATGTATAGTAAGAAATGGTATTTGGACTAGATTAACTAGGAGAATTGATCCTCCCCCACTTGAACTAGAACCAAAAACACCTATATATAGGGGAAGTCAATGTCCTTCTATTAGTTCCCTTGAGGCAGCACCTACAGAGCCAGTACCTTCCTCATCTATCAATCCTATAGTGATTCGGCTGGATCAAATTGAACTTCATCAAGATCATATCTTAACTGAGATGCAGCAAATATATTGACAACTTAACACTCTATTTAGGCATTTTGGTTTACTGCTACCTGAATAGCTTGTATATTTCTACTACCTTCTTGTTGATGACAAAGAAGGAAGAACTCATTTTGTACTCCTTGATATGTTGTACTCGAACTCTATAGTATACTTTAAGATGTTATGTATTTTTCAATATTATGATGCACTTCTTGATGATATTATGATGTATGCAACACTCTATGATTGTATTAGGCATGTTAAATCTTCCGAATGCATGAGTTCGTCTTTTATACATTTTTTGGATTTCTTCATCTTTGAAAATTGAGTTTTCTTTTTATCGATATCATTTCCTATCTCCTTCTTGCAATTTTATTCATGGATTTTTGTGACAAGATGGTATTCATGGATTTCCTATCTTTCATTTGATGATCTTTTCCTATAAAAGAAGAGTTGTTTCTTTATGGACTTTTGGTATATCATTTCCTATGAATACATCTTCTTCCTATTTACGAGTGTAGGGATTTGAATCATGAATTTTAGTATGCACATCTCATCTTTTATGTGATGATCCTCTCTCTTTCTACAAAATTAAAAGTTTGATTCATGGACTTTTGGTTCTTATAATTTTTTTGTGATGAATGAATTCCTCCCTTCTTCTTCTTATCTTTTATGACAAAGGGAGAGAAAGAAACTTGCTAACATTAAAAAGTTACTATCTTAAAAAGCAAAAGTACTTAACTTTTAAAAATTACTATCTTGAAAAATTGCTAACTTCCACATCTCAAAAAGAACCAAAAGTTCTTGCACATCTAAAGAGAAGTACTAGCTTACCCACTTCAAGAAGCAAAAGTTGCTATCTTGTAAAAATTTTGCTTAACTTCATATTTCACAAATTTGCTAGCATACATAAAGTGGTGTAAAACTAGCTTGCATATTCTAAAGTGATGCAAAACTTGCTAAAGTACTAGCTTACATGGTCCAAATATTTGTTGAATATGTCTCCTTTTTTGTTGATGACAAAAGAGGAGAAATGATGAATGTTTGGTATCATGAAATGATGAATGGCATCATGCCTAAAAAAATGTAAATTTTGGTATCATGCATGAAGTGATAAATGGTTAAAATTGATGTTGACTTATTTTTGGTATACCCAAAGTAATGTTAATTTATTTTTGGTATCATGCATAAAATGATGATGAGTTGTAATGTTATAAAATTGTGCACATCATACCTTGATGACTTGAAACTATAATGATGCATAATATATGAAATTTTGATATGATCACTAAAATCAAAATTGTTTAACTTGCATTCAAAGGTTGTGATCCCTTTTGAATTCAAGTTTGCCTTATCTCAAATATGGCATATAGATAGAGGGATTTAAGGTTAACTCAATTATCAATTAGCTGTCATTATCAAAGAGATTATTGAATCTCAGATTTTGATGATGAAATCAATTGATAAATTATTGATCTAATCTATATTTGAGAAAAATGATGCAAGATTAACTACGATCATGAAAAAGACAAAGTAAAAAAATCAGATGTTGGGCTACAGTCAACGATCGGGCGATACGTCGAAGGTTCGAGCGATACGTCGAAGTTTCAGACGATGCACCGAAAACTTGTCGAGCATTCGTTGGAAGCTCATCGAGAGTTCATCAGGAGTTCACTTGGAGTTCATCAAAAGCTTGTCAGGAGTTCACTGGAAGATTGTCAAGAGTTCCTAGAAGCCCACCGGAAGATCGTCGAAAGTTTACCAAAATTTTACTAGAAGAATAATTGACTTACCAAACAACTAAGATTATTTAGTTAATACCTTAATTATCATAGTTAGGACTTAAGTTGAGTTAGGATTGAGAAGTAATCTCACTAACTCAGTTAGGGACCAATTAGGACTGAATCAAGGCTGGTTTGAGTTGAACTAATAGCCCAAACAATGAACTAGAGTCATATCAGGTGGTGGCACCGTCAGGAGTGGGTGGTAGAACTGCCCGAGGCTTAGTCTCCCAAGAGACATGGGTGGTGGTACTACTAGAGTCCAATATCCGAGACTCTGTCAAGCGATAGTACCGTCAGACTAGGTGATGGTACCGCCTAGTATCTGAGAGTAATGACGGTAGTACCGCCCAATATTGGTGGTGGTACCACCAGTACCCCAAGAACTTGGGATGAGACACATTATAGCTCTATTTTTAAAGTCATTTGGGGTCTATAAATACCCATCTTATCCTAGTTCAAAACATATAATAAACTTGAATAAAAATTATGTGAAACTCTGTTGTAATTCTATTAGAATTCCCCTCTCCATCCCTAAGTGTGAATTCAGTTTAAGGGAGGGTTGTGAGATATATAAAGGTTATCCCCTAAACCTGTAAAAAGGATAAAAGAGCTCACAATGACAGAAGGATCAATAGTGAAAGCCTATGACCTCGGCGGAGGAGGAATCGGAAGTGGATGAAGGTCACAATGACCGAACCACTATAAATCAGTTTGCCTACTTTTCTCTACTATTTACTTAGTTTGCAACTACTTTACTTTCTCATTACTTTTTTACTAACATCGTTAAGTTTAAACATCTTTCCAAGATCGCTTTATTGTATGAGGTTTTAAATCAATGATGTTTTTACCAAAAAGCACTAATTCACCACCCCACCCCCCCCCCCCTCTTAGTGTTGACTTGATCTTAATAGAGTAGAGAAATTATGGTTATACCCATTTAAATCATAAATTTTTTTAAAATTATGATTTTTTAAATTCACTACCATGATCATTATGAATAAAAGAAATCATAAAATCGTTTTCATTTTGAACTTGTTTGCAAAACTTCATAACATATTTAAAACAATTACTTTTATATGCTAAGAAGTATGTCAAAGTATATCTACTATAATCATCAATAATCACAAAAGCATATTTACTACCTCCTAGACTTGTGATATTAATTGATCTAAATAAATCCATATGAATTAATTATAGCAGTTTAGAGGTACTTACTTGATTTTTATATTTAAAACTATTCTTTATTTGTTTACCTAGTTGGCATACATCACAAACTTTATCTTTGACAAATTTAATTCTAGGCATACCTCTTACAAGTTCTTTAGTTGCAATTGTGAAATCAATTTCATACTTACATAACCTAATCTCCTATGCCAAAGTCATGCATCATCGTTTAAAATCGAAAAACAAGTTTGATCACAAAAATTATCAAGATCAATAATATACATATTATTACTCCTTAAGGTAATCATAGATTTATTTTTGTGTAGTATTTCTATAATGTAAGTATTAGATTCAAATTTAATATTATATCCCTTATCACATAATTGACTAATGCTTAGTAAGTTATGTTTTAAACTATCTACTAATAGAACATTTTCAATCAAGAGGTTTGATTTGTTATCTATATTTTTTTGTCAATAATTTTTCCTTTGTTGTTATCTCCGATTGTGATAAATCCTTCGTCTTGGCTAGTGAGCTTAGAGAAATGTGTTAGATCTCTGATCATGTGCCTTGAGCATCTACTATCAAGATACCATCTCTGACTCCTAGCTTTCCATTGTAAAGATATCTACAAGAAATGAGGGTTTGCTTTAGGTACCCATTTGACTTTTGGCATTAAGTTATTTATGGTTCCTTTAGGAACCTAAATTAATTTATGTGAGTTATATTTTTTAAATAAATATGTATAAGCATAATAATCATATCTAGCATAAAAATTATATTTAAATTTAGGGGGAAAATATAATATGGGTCCTTTAAGAAATGTAATTAGCTTTTGTAAAGTGTTACTACTCACAAAGTCAATTCCTTCCTTTCTATATGCATGACTTTTATTAGCAAGAATCATGTTTAATGATTTGTTGCCAATTTTAAAATTTTCTAATATTTATCATAATAGCATATTTTCTTTTTTGAATAACTCTAATTCTTCACATTTAGTGCAAGGCGTTAACAAGCATTTATCATACTCATTTTTTAATTTTTTTAATTCATTAAAGAGATATACATGATCTTTTTTTAGTAATTTATATTTCTTACTAACTATTTTAAGCTCATCATACAAATCATGAAATGCATCAAGTATTTCATTATAAGGTAATGAAGTTTCAATTAAGTCCCATACCTTATTGTTGAAAGTCATCAATGCGTAGTTCGCCACTTTGTCTTTATTGATTTGCTCTTCATCTTCTGACGCACTTGATTCATCTCAAGTTACCTACAGTGATTTCTTCTTCTTTTATACTAGCATCATCTTCTTCAATTATGGACACTCATTTTTTAAATGTCCTAGCTTTTTTGTATTCACAGTAAATGATTGTGTCCTTTTTTAGTTCGTTTTTATTCTTAGAGTCTTGTTTTATAAGATTTATTTTGTTCCTTTTTATGAATATTTTAAATTTTCTTATGAGGAGTGTCATCATCACTTGAGCTTTTGCTTAAGTGGTCTTCTTTGGTTCTAAGTGCAAATCTGTTAGGATCCCTTTTCTTTTTAAACTTTTGAATAATGTTTACTGAGTTTGTTTAGTTTAGTAAGAGTTGGATAGGGGTTTATTTAATATTTATTTATTATTAAGAGTCCAAGTCCTAGTGAACTCTAGGTGGAATTCTATAAATATGGATGTATCTATTTCTTTTCATGAAGCAATGAAAATATTATTTTAGCTGTTTGGCATACCATAGGAGGTCGATCTCTTGAAGTAATCAAGGAGGCCAATCCCCTCAAAGTGATCATCCCCTTTTCTTCCGCTTCTACGATAAAACCCTGGGGTCTTATCATTTGGTATCAAAGTAGCAATCCTTAGTGTTCTTATTATAATCGTCGTAGTTATCATCAATTCAAAAAAAAAGAAAAAGAAAGAAAAAAAGAAAATAAAGAAAAAAAGTAGTTGGCGGCCACATCTTTCTTGAGCGAGAAAGAAACCCAACCGCAATGCCTTTGTTTCCCAATCGCAGTCCTCAGCATCAATAGCAACCACTAGAGACGGTGCTACCAGCATCGCCTTCCAACCTCGTGCCTCCTAGCCCTAAGTAGCCACCACGCCTCCTAGCCAAGAGCAGCATGAGGGTAATAATCCTTGGTGGAAGAAGAAGAAGAAGAAGAAAAAGCCGAGGAAGAAGAAAGGTCATCGCCGTTGTTTCCGGCCAGCGGACCACCCCCCTCGCTCGTGCCCATTCCGCCACATTCGCATAGTCACCAATGGCCCATTCCACCATAGTCGCGCGATCGCCTCCCAGCGACCGCAGCAAGCCCTCGGCGGCGCTCCCCCAGCCGCACCATCATCGCAGCGACTACCATCGCCACT
Source organism: Musa troglodytarum (assembly GCA_023547065.1). Taxonomy (NCBI): domain Eukaryota; kingdom Viridiplantae; phylum Streptophyta; class Magnoliopsida; order Zingiberales; family Musaceae; genus Musa; species Musa troglodytarum. The sequence continues at coordinate 28,694,228 of CP097510.1, forward strand.
ACTTCACGGCCAACCACCGCCACCATCGTTGCTTCTAGCCCCTGGCACTCTACCTCCTCGTTGCCTTCTAGCCCCTAGTGCTTTTCCCCCTCGTTGCATCCCCTTGGGTTGCAATTACAATCGCCATAGTCATCATCGTTTCCTCCCCTCTTAGTTGCCAGCATCGATAGTAACCGTTGTAACCTTGTCCGCAGTAACCGTCGTAGCTGCACCCCATCGCTGCCTCCCCCCTTGCTCTGCATCCTCTACTGTAACTATCGGTTGCCACCAGATTACACCAATGCCACCACCTTCTTACCCTCAGCGCTTTTCCCTTGCTCTACATCCTCTGCCACAACCGCCAGTTACCACCACCATTGCTTCTTAACCGTTGTCAACACCTTTTCCTAGCCACAGTAACTTTTCCTCCTTGCGATGACCGTAGTAAGCCTTTACGCTGCCCTTGGCATCTACCTTCGATATCCGCTTCCTCAATAGTTTCATGTTGACAGTGTTGATGCCCTTGACTAGACATCAGAAATAAGAACTAGGGATTACAGATTTACAGTCTTATGCAATAGCTACCGACAACTCAATAAAAGCCCAAATTAAAGCTTTAGAAATCAAAATTGAGAACTGACTATAAGAAACCCTTAACAAATTCAAAAGAAGCTTATTAGAGAACTTTAGTAAGTTTCAACAAGATGGAAGTTCAAGTTCTACATTGAACAGATCTAGGGATACGGGAAAAGGGCCCCAAGAATATAACTTAAGCTACCCATGCATTAAGGTGGAATTTCTAAAATGAGAAGATGGAGATCTGACCTGTTGGATCTCTAGGGCAGAAATTTTTTTTTGTTTTCACATAACCCCAAAGGAATCCAAGGTGTAAATAGCCTTAATCTAACTAGATAGCAATGTAATTCAGTGGTATGATTGGTATGAGACTTGCCACAGAGTTCCTCATAGGAGCAATTCAAGATAGGACTTCTTGTTCACTTTGGACCATCTGAGTACGAGAATGTTGACAAATAGCTCGCTAATATATATCAGACATCTACAATGCTAGAATATCAAAACAAATTTGAATGATTATCAAATTAAGTCGAGATTGGTCTGAACGACAACTGGTGGAAACATTTATTGAGGGACTTAATCCATATATCAAGTGTGAAGTCAAAGCTCGCCAACCCCGCACTATGACAGTTACAATCTCATTTTTATATTTGCATGAAGAAAAAATTAGCAAGAAAAATCATCAAAATAGAAGTGACAACAAATAAAGGATTAGCAAGCCACCATCCTCATCTATTCCCAACCGAAACCCTAACACTCGAGAAGAGCTCAAGGAAAGATCAACGAAGGGTTTATGTTGGCACTACGATGAAAAATGAAGGAGCACCGATATAAACAAGGGTAACTTATGGTGATTGAACCAATTAGGGAGGAACCGTAAGCTGACAACATAGACTCCGATCATATAGGTATAGATTTTGATGAAGATATTAGACCTATCACACATACAGTGCATGCATTAGTTGGCTATTCTAACCCACAAACTATGAAAGTTGGAGGAATTTTAGAACATCAGTCTGTTACAATTCTAATTGATATTGGTAACACTACCAATTTCATAGATAGTAAGGTTACTGATTGATTGGCTTACCATATTGAAGATTGTGATAAATTCAAAGTAAAGATCATTGATAGACGAATTTTAACTTATTACAGTAAATATTCAAAGATAAAGCTTAGTAGAAAGGGCCAAGAATTATTGGTAGATTTCTTTTTGCTACCCTTGTAAGACTTTGAAATGGTGCTTGAAATTGAATGGCTATCAACCTTGGGTGATGTTTCTTAAAATTTTTCTAAACTAAACATGAACTATTTTATTAATGGAAAGCAGGTGATTCTAAAGGGAAGATGTAGAAGTAAGGTCACAACTACCATTAGTCATCGGATGGAGAGGGTTCTTCAGAAGACTACAATGATTACTACACTGAAAGGTCGACCTATTGGTTATACTATCAAAAAGTGGAGACCATACCTACTTGATCAACGAGTTGTGATATGCCGCAGATACCCTGAGACTAAAGAGTTGAAAGAAAAGCTCCATAAGTTTGATACTACTCAGCCTTGAGGACAAGGCTAATTTGAAGGGGGAGGAATTATTAAGACCTCTTTTATATTTGAACTTTTGAATAATGTTTATTGAGTTTGTTTAGTTCAGTAAGAGTCAGATAGGGGATTATTAAGAGTCCAAGTCCCAGTAAACTCTAGGTGGAACTCTATAAATAAGGATATATCTGTTTCTTTTCATCAAGTAATAGAAATATTATCTCAACCGTTTGACAAACCCTAGGAGGCTGATCCCTTCGAAGTGACCAAAGAGGCCGATCCCCTCGAAGTGATCATCCATTTTTCTTCTACTTCTTCTACAATAAAACCTTAGGGGTCTTATCAATATCTTTCATATTCTTTGGAAGGTTGTCCTCATGTTCGTCATATACCTTGTAAGTTATTTCATAGGTCATTAATGACCCTATAAGTTCTTTAAGAGAAAAGTTGTTTAAGTCCTTTGCTTCTTGAATAGCGGTTATCTTTGGATCCTAACTTTTTGGAAGAAATCTTAAAATTTTGTTAACATGTTCAAGATTAGTATAACATTTACCAAGAGCTTTCAAACCATTAACAACATCCATAAAATGGGTATACATGTCACCAATGATTTCACTTGGCTTCATTCTAAATAATTTATAACTATGTACTAAAAGATTAATCTTAGATTCTTTTATTCTACTTGTGCCTTCAAGAGTAACTTCAAGTATGTGCTAAATATCATATATAGTTTTACATATAGAAATACGATTAAACTCATTTTTATCTAAAGCACAAAATAAAGCATTCATAATTTTAACATTTAAAGAAAATGTTTTCTTCTCTAGATCATTCTATTTATTCATTGGTTTAGAGGATTTTTGAAAACTATATTCAATGACATTCCATAAATCAAAATCCATAAAAATCAAGAAAATCCACATTCGTATCTGTTAGAACCCTTACGAATTCTAGGCTTAGGGTTGATCTCTATAGGGGATCGGCCTCCTTGGAACTCTATAGGGGTTTCTTCCTCCAAGTTGTTGCTCAAAGGCTGCTAAAAGATTGATCTATTCATAATGAAAAGAGGGTGAATACATGACTATTTATAAGGCTTCTAAACCCCAACTCCTAATAGGACTCTTACTCAAGACTCCTACTTCTAATCAACACCTAGTTCTAATTAGGACTCCTTCTCTAGTAGGACTCCTAATTCTAATAGGACTCTTTCCCTAATATGACTCCTACTTCTAATAGGACTCTTTCTCTTATAGGACTCCTACTTCTAATAAGAGTCTCTCTCTAATAGGACTCCTACTTCTAATAGGACTTCTTTTCTAAGAAGCAACCTAACCCTAACCTAGCCAGCCTCTTCACCTCTTTAATAGGGGTCGGCTAGATAGGATTTATATGAATGCCCTTATCAATAAAACTAAATTAGGACTCTCATAGCTAGAGTCCTAACAGTATCTTCCAATAAGTATAGTCCGTCCTACTGAACATAGTAGGACAAGTGATGGAGTGACCCTCTTGATTGCCAAAAAAATTCATTTAATCTCTCTTAGATGTTAAACCAAATGAGAGAACTAGGCTCTGGTATCAAATGTTAGGATCATAAAGGTACTTGTTGAATCTTAGATTTTGATGATAAAATCAATTGATAAATTATTGATCTAATCTATATGTTGAGAAAAATGTACAGGATTAACTACGATAATGAATAAGGCATAAAACAAATATAGTATTAGATTCAAAGATCAAACGATTTGTCGAGAGTCTGAGAGTTTGTTGGGAGTTTGTCAAAAGTTCATCGGGAGTGTTGTCGGAATTTGTCGAGAAGTTCATTGGAAGCTCGCCGAAAAGTATGTCAGGAGTTCGCTGAAAAGTTCGTGAGGAGTTTGTAAGAGCTCACCAAGAAGTTTGGAGATCACCAAAGAAGCTCGTTGGAGTTTACCGAGAAGATCATTGAGAGTTCAAGAGCTTATCGGGAGTTCATTGGAAGATCACCGAGAGTCCGTCGGAAGTCCATCGGAAGATCGTCGGAAGCTTATCGAAAGAAATTTTGACCTACCGGACTTGCTTGCTTAAGTAAGTGTCTTAATTATCATAGTTATGGTATAATTTGAGTTAGGATTGGGAGGTAATCTCATAACTCAGTTAGGGGCCAATTGGGCCCGAATCCGGACTAGTTCGGGCCGGACTATTGGCCAAAACAATATACTAAACCTTGTCTGACGGTGGCACCACCAGAACTAGGTGGTGGAACTGCCCAGGGCTCAGTCTCGTAGGTGGTCTGTGCGGTGGTACTGCCCAGACTGCCTGGTGGTACCGTTGGCAGTTATTGACTGCCAGCAATGGTACCGCTAAGCACAAGCAGTGGTATCACCTAGGTCTAATAGTCGAGACTCTGTTTGGCGATAGTACCACCAGACTGGGTGATGGTACCGCCAAATGTCAGAGACCACTAGCGGTGGTACCGTTAGTACCCTGAAAATCCGGAACCAAACCTTTTTTTGCTCTATTTTTAAGCCAATTAAGGTCTATAAATACTCCACACTTCTCTACTTGTGGGATAAAAAAAGTGAACAAAATAACTAAGATTATAGTGACATCATTGTTTGTAACTTTGAGAGTTCACCTACACTAGTTCTAGCCTTAGAAACTTGAATAAGGAGACTAAGTGATTTGTAAAGAGGTTTACTCCTAAACCTATTACAAGAAAAAGAGATATGTAAATGGGTTTGATTGATCTTCGCCCATTGAAGGTGTTGAATCTCGGATTTTGATGATGAAACTAATTGATTGTGATTTATTATTTAATTATGTTTTGAGTTACGCAAGTCTACTATCGATCAGGATTAGATAGTTGACGTTGGAGGAATTGATGTTGCGCCAGGTGATCACGTCTAAATATTGGATATCGAGCCGGAGGTTCGGTCGACAATCGGTAGAAGGCTTCGTACGTCGGGCATCGGGCCAAGAAAAGCATGTTGTGCCAAGGATATCGGGGTTACGGAGGTCAACCGCCGATTGGGCAATGAACCATAAAAGAGGATGATGTGTCGAAGGATCGGACGAAGTGCCAACCAATGACGTGTCGGGCAACTGAATGTCAATTCGTGTTGTAATAATTGTCTAGATCGAACTAGAGTTTTTGTTTGTGTGTGTGCAGGAGTAACTACGATGACGATAAAGACGTAAAGTGAAACAAAGTACCGAAAGACAAGTGTGATGGATCATTGGTTGTTCAAAAGTTCGATGGAAATCCGAAGATTCGTTGGGAGTATTGTCGGAACCGGCCGAGAATGAGTAGGGAGCTTGCGGAAGGGTTTTCGGAAGTTCATCGAAAGGTTTGTCGAAAGTTCGTGAAGCTTGCCAAGAAAGATCGGAGCTTGCCAATGAAGCTCGTTGGAACTCACCAAGATCATCGTGAAGTCCGGGAGCTTGCCGGGAGTCCGCATAATGGTTTCCGAGTATTCCCCGGAAGTTCGCCGAAAGCTTGTCGAAAGAAGTCTTGTCTTGTGGACTTTGTAATAGCTTAAAAAATATCTTTAAAATTCATAGTTAGCAAATAATTTTATTTAGGATTATGTGTTAATCTTATAAACCAAATTTGGGCCAATTCGAATTTTATTTGGACTGGTTTCGATCGAGTTTTCGACCAAAACTACTATGCTGAAATGACCTGGGTGGTAGTACCGCCCAACAGCCGAGTGCTGGGTGGTGGTACCGCCCAGCCCGGGGCGGTAGTACCGCCTAGTGCCTAAAGGCACAAGTGATAGCCCCGCTTACCTTGGGTGGTGGTACCGCCTGTGCACTATCAATCTGACGACTGATAGGCGGTGGCACCGCCTCTTACAAGCGGTAGCACCGCTGGCACCGGGAAACTCAAAGAGAATTCAAATTTGGAGCTCAAATTTGAATCCTCTTTGAATCTATAAATACCCCCCCCCCTTTCTCAGCTGAAAGGGGAACCCTTAGAGAGTTAGAAATTGAGCAAAAGGCTTGGGAAATTCTAGTTTTCAAATAGCTTGTGTTCACCTCCTTCTTTCTCTTTGAAAAATCTATAAGAGTGTGAACTTTTTGTAAAAGGGTTGTAAGAGGGGTGTTTGGTCCTTCCCCTTCAAAAGGATTTGCTAGTGGAAGTTGGAAGCTTCATCGGAGAAGGCTTCGGAAGTGGATGTAGGTCGGATGATCGAACCACTATAAATCGGTTTGCATTTACTTTCTTACAACTTACTTTGCTGCAAACCATTTTCATTTGCTATCTTATTTACTTAACTTCATCTTCATCTTCTTACGTATGCTTTAAAGTTAAAACGCAATCTTTCCAGGTTCAAACGAAACATTTCATTCATTCGTACGAAGTTTTCGAACTTGTTTTAATCGCTGAAAAATCTATCGTTCTTTACCGCTGCACTAATTCACCCCCCCCCCCTCTTAGTGCTGCTCAATCCCTAACAATTGGTATCAGACTCACGTTCTTTCTCTTTCGGATTTACACCCGTGAGAAATGGCTCTAAATGGTTTTCAAGAGGGCTTTTCGGTTTTTTGTCCACCGTTCTTTAACAGTTCGGACTACATATATTGGAAAACTTGAATGAGAGTTTTCTTGATTTCTCTCAATTTAAACTTATGGAACATCATTGAAAATGGATTTCAACTTCCCTCTAAACCGACGAATGAATGGTCGGATTTGGAGAAAAGATCATTTTCTTTAAATGCAAAGGCTATGAATGCCTTATTTTGCGCTTTAGATAAAAATGAGTTCAATCGAATTTTTTCTTGTGAAACGGCTTTTGATATTTAGCGGACACTTGAAATCACGCACGAGGGAACTAGTAGTGTCAAAGACTCGAAAGTAAACCTCTTATTGCATGATTTTGAGCTCTTCCGAATGACACCAAGCGAAACTATCGACGACATGTACACCCGCTTCATGGATATCGTCAATGGCTTGAAAAGTCTTGGTAAAAGTTTTTTGGATTTTGAACTCATAAACAAGATCTTAAGATCCATTCCAAAAAGGTGGGATCCTAAAGTAACCGTTATATAAGAAGCTAAAAATTTGAATGATTTTCCATTAGAAGAATTAATTGGCTCACTAATGACATATGAAATGAGCCTTCTAGAACTTTTTCAACATGATGAATACATGGACAACCTTATAAAGAACAAAAAGGTTTTGGAACTCCGAACTATGAAATGCCACTTGAATGATGACTCAAGTGATGAGGACACTATTGAGAACTTTGAACTTCTAACACTAAATCTTAATAAGTTCATGAAACAAAAATCAAAAATTAAAAATGAACTTGAATGGAGAAAGAGGCCAAAGATGAAGAAGAAGTGCAAAGAAGAATCAAATGACGAAACGACGAATTGGGCTTTAACGAGCTTCGACTACAAGGTAAGTAACTTAACTCCCTTGAATTATTTTGAAATTACATGTGCTTTTCATGAATGCTTAACTTAGTTAGTAGGAATTTTTTCATGCTTTTCTTGTGATTTTGGAAATTAAAAAAAATATTTTAAAAAATTATATCATGCTTTTCTTTCTAGTACTTTTGAAATGTAAATTTTTTAATGGTGTATGCAACATTATGAATGATGATTGTATGATTTGTGATAATGTTTGTACACCTAATAGGATCAACCCATGCATGTGTATCTTGATGGTTTACATTGTCTCTAAACATAATGCTTGATGATTTTATATCATGCATGAGTTTTTGAAGTGATGTTGATTTAAAAACTTTTATCTTGGATTAATGGGTCTTAACCCTTTTTATGATGAAATTTTTAGATGATACATGTCTTCATGAAATCAATTATAAAGACCTAACCCATAAATTTTCCAAATGAAAGAAATGTGGTTTTGATGTTGCCTTGTATTATATTTGGACTTGATGATTTTCATGATAAAAATTATTTTTTAAATTTTTAAAATGATATATGATTTTAGCAAAAGTTTGAGCATTGATCATGTTGTTATAATAAATGAAAGAAAGAATTAAAATGATTTTGATGATGCATTATGAAAACATGCTTATTGATGGTATCAAACTTGATGACTTGAAATCTCATATTTTGAAATAATATATTCATAATGAATCCATGAATCTTGATGATTTTTGTATCACTTTTTGGCTTTAAACTTGATACATATCTTTCATGCATAAAGTTTTTGGACATGCTTATGTGAAATCTTACTTGATAAATGAAAATGTACTATACGTATGATCATGATAAATTCATGAATCTTGTTGATTTTACATTGCTTTTGATTTCAAACAAGATGCATGATTTTTGACACAAAAGAAATTAATAACATGTTTCAAGATAATACTTGCACACCAAATATGATTAAAAGATAGAAGCAAGCATATTAATGATTTCATTTTTACATAAAAATTTGAACATGCTTATATAAGATCAACCACATAAAATAAAACACAAAAGTTAAAAATATTTTAATCATGATATTTTATTTTTGATGTGTTTGATCTTAACAAGTTTATGACTAAACTTATATCTCGTTGATACATGTTTTCATAAAAAGATTTGAATATGCTCACATCAAAACAATTGCATGAAATGAAATTTCATTTTCTATCCTATTGAGGTTAATAAATTCACTTTACCAATCTTGTGAATCTCATGAAAATAATCATGATGAAAATTTTGAAAATAAATGTGTATCATGCGTTTGGTTTAAACAATTTCTCTTGAAACTTACTTTTGGGATCTATACAATGATACATGAATCTAGTAGAAAATGACAAGAGCATGCTTACATATAAACCATCTCCGTTGCTCTTAATAAAATTTTTGTATGAAATATTCTTGATGCATTTGATCTTAATGGCTTTAATGACAACTTGTATTTCAAAGTTATACGATGATGGTTTTCATGAAAATAATAGAACATACTTTATGAAATCATCATTGATAATGATAAAATGAAAATGTTAAAAGGTTGTTATCATGCTTAATGACTTTATGATATCATATCTTGATAACGAAACTCATGTGTTAGTTTTAAACATGATACTCATCCTTTAAAACATGAGCTCACTTATATAAAACAAACAACTTAAAATGAAACACATTATCATGTTGAATCGATTTTTAGTTGAAAGATGCCTTATGTGTAATGTGCTATATTTTTTGCTCTTAATAATCTTTATGATGAAATTTGCCTTTTCATCTTGAATGTTGACATTTTGTTTTAAGATAAAGGCATGATTATAAGAAGCAAATCACATGAATAGAAATTTATAAAAATAAAATAAAATGCAATCCTCTATTTTATTGATTTTTCAATAAATCTATGCTTGTCATTGAATATAATTTTGAGGGTGATTTCAGATTTGACAAATGCTTGATTCATATTTACGACGTGAGATACATTTTAAATATGAATCATGTTCAATGCTTCAATAATGCTCTATCTCTCCTAATTCATGTTGTTCTTCTATATTTCCGTTTTATTTACCATAGAGGAGAACCTTCTAAATGAATTATAAAATTGATGATTTGATAATAAGTGTTTATCAAAAATCTATTTATCATTTTATAATCTCTAAAAAGTTGATAATCACTCATTCATGTTGTGAATCTCAAAAATGTTTTGATTTGATTAGGAGTTTCAAGTTGACAAAATGAGTTTGAATAATTTTATGGCTCCTCTCTTAATCACTTGAAATCATGACTTTGAATTCTTGTCTTGAGATATTTTTGCGAATCAAAATTTTTTTCTCTATGATTACTTCTTTTTATCATTTACCAAAAAGAAGAATAATTCAAGTTTATATCATTTGTGAATCTCATAAATTATGTTAATGATTTTGATGATTCAAACTTGAGTGAGCTTTATCACAATCCAAGTCTTGATATCTTAATACTTGATACTTGGAATTCTTATACATGAAACAAGTTGCTCTTTGTGCTATATCTTTTTAATGAATCATGAGCCTTATTATCATATATTTCATAATATAGAAATGACAAGAATTCTTTGGCTTGTATGTCTTATGTGGTAATTGAAAAATTGATGATTGAAAAGAAATTTACCTTATGATGAATCAATGAATCATGACTTAATCTATGAGAATGATATGTTTTTATGCATCATGATTCTTGGTTGTATGACATTTATCTTGAATTAAAAATTGATAAATATGAATTTTGATCTTGCTAAAAAGAAAGTTATGAATCATGAATGATATCTTTTGGTTTTGATCCTTGTTGAATTTACATATTGATATCCTTCATGACATGATTTCTTTGCATTATTGTCTTATTTGCATCATGTAATGATTGAACAATTGATGTATATTTTTATTAATGTAAATTTATAATTGATATGAAAAATGGCTTGTATAATGATTGAAACTTTTAGCCATTTAGTCCTCCCTTCTTTTTGACAAAGACAAATGGGGAGAAAAATTGCTACCTTGGAATTTCACAAAAAGTTAAGGATTGCTATCTCAAAGGATGCAAATATTGCTATCTTGACTATCTCAAAAGAAGCAAAATGCAAAACTTCAAAAATTTGAAATGTTACACTTGCCATGCCTTTATGTTTGTATGTTTTAATGAAAAGTTAGCATATATGTTTAAAGTGATTATATATAATTGCTAGCTCATTGCAAACAAAAAGTTGATAGCATACAAAGGTGAAACTTAGTTACAAAAGAGAAGAATTGAAAGAAAGCTAACTTGCGTGTCGCAAAGTATATTAGCTTGCTTATCATTATTGATTGCTTGCTTATCATCTTTTTCTCTCATATCATGATTTTTGACTCCCTTGAATTCATGACTTAATATGCTGAAAATTCATGTTGTAAATTTGTTATTTTGTCATGATCAAAGCATTGACTATTTGTACTCTACTTTTTTGACAAAAATAAAGGGGGAGAAAATTTATTACTAGCTTATATATCACAAAAAAAAATTTTGCTAGCTAAAACATGCAAAGGAAGCAAAGAAAGTGCAACTTGCACATCTCAAGAAGCAAGTGAAAAAATTGCCATCATTGCCCATCCTTAAAAACTTGCTATGATTGAATGGTATGATTGGATGTTGTATTGCAAAGCTATGCTTGAGTTATGATGTGATTGATAGCTAGTATGATTGTAATATTTGCATATCCTTGAAAACTAGCTATGATGTTACTTCTCCTTTTTGTTGATGACATAAGGGGAGAAGTAGATTGATGACTTCATGCATGGATTGAATATTTTATATATTTGCATGATGGTTTGATGTATTCTCTTAACATTGTGATGAATTTTGCTTGGATTTAGGATAATCCAAGGTTTCTATCAATGGCATATTGATAGGGGGAGTTTGGTTAAACTTCGGGGAGTTATGGTTAACTCCGTTAGTCATCAATTAGTTATCATCATCAAAAAGGGGGAGATTGTTGAATCTCGGATTTTGATGATGAAACTAATTGATTATGATTTATTGTTTAACTATGTTTTGAGTTACGCAGGTCTACTATCGATCAGGATTAGACAGTTGACACTGGAGGAATTGACATTGCACCGGGTGATCATGTCTGGATATTGGATGTCTAGTTGGAGGTTCGGTCGACAATCGGCAGAAGGCTTCGTATGTCGGGCATCGGGCCAAGAAAAGCATGTTGCGCCAAGGATATCAGGGTTGCGGAGATCAACCATCGATTGGGCAACGGATCGTAAAAGAGGACGATGTGCCGAAGGATTGGACGAAGCGCCAACCAATGACGTGCCGGGCAACTGAATGTCAATTCGCATTGTAATAACTGTCTAGATCGAAGTAGAGTTTTTGTTTGTGTGTGTGCAGGATTAACTACGATGACGATAAAGACGTAAAGTGAAACAAAGTACCGAAAGACAAGTGTGATGGATCATTGGTTGTTCAAAAGTTTGATGGAAATCCGAAGATTCGTTGGGAGTATTGTCGGAACCGGCCGAGAATGAGTAGGGAGCTTGCGGAAGGGTTTTCAGAAGTTCGTCGAAAGGTTTGTCGAAAGTTCGTGAAGCTTGCCAAGAAAGATCGGAGCTTGCCAATGAAGCTCGTTGGAACTCACCAAGATCATCGTGAAGTCCGGGAGCTTGCTGGGAGTCCACAAAATGGTTTTCGAGGATTTATCGGAAGTTCGCCGAAAGCTCACCGAAAGAAGTTTTGTCTTGTGGACTTTGTAATAACTTAAAAAATGTCTTTAAAATTCATAGTTAGTATATAATTTTGTTTAGGATTAGGTGTTAATCCTAGAAACCAAATTTGGATCAATTCGGACTTCATTTGGATCGATTTCGGTTGAGTTTTCGGTCGAAACTACTATGCTGAAATGACCTGGGCGGTAGTACCACCCCGCCTGCCTTGGGTGGTGGTATCACAGGTAATCGTCACCGACGACCGACAGTGGTGGCACCGCCTTACAAAGTGTGTAGCACCAAGATTGAGAAACTCAAAGAGAATTCAAATTTGGAGCTCAAATTTGAATCCTCTTTGAATCTATAAATACCCCCCCTTTCTCAGCTGAAAGGGGAACTCTTAGAGAGTTAGAAATTGAGCAAAAGGCTTGGGAAATTCTAGTTTTCAAATAGCTTGTGTTCACCTCCTTCTTTCTCTTTGAAAAATCTATAAGAGTGTGAACTTTTTGTAAAAGGGTTGTAAGAGGGGTGTTTGGTCCTTCCCCTTCAAAAGGATTTGCTAGTGGAAGTTGGAAGCTTCATCGGAGAAGGCTTCGGAAGTGGATGTAGGTCGGATGACCGAACCACTATAAATCAGTTTGCATTTACTTTCTTACAACTTACTTTGCTGTAAACCATTTTCATTTGCTGTCTTATTTACTCAACTTCATCTTCATCTTCTTACGTATGCTTTAAAGTTAAAACACAATCTTTCCAGGTTCAAACGAAACATTTCATTCATTCGTACGAAGTTTTTAAACTTATTTTAATCATTGAAAAATCTATTATTCTTTACCGCTGCACTAATTCACCCCCCCCCCCCCCTCTTAGTGCTGCTCGATCCCTAACAGAAGGAAGATCAATAGTGGAAGTCAGTGACCTTGACAAAGGAGATATCAGGAGTGGACGTAGGTCGAACGACTGAACCACTATAAATTGGTGTATTCTTTTCTTTTTGTGCTTTGTTGTTTATCTTCATTACTCATTTACTTAACTACAAAACTGCTATACTTGCTCTCTACTCTACTACGATTGTTTTTGAAGCTAAACACTTTATCGATACAATTCTTATAAAATCAAAAGATTTCTGAAATCAACGCAAACGTATTTTTATCACTGCACTAATTCACCCCCCCCCCCCCTCTTTTAGTGTTGTATTGATCCTAACAGTACTTGGGGGGGGGGTGAATTAGTACTTTCGAAATAAAGAATCGATTCAAAAATTCGTTCGATGAAATCGGTATCAAAAATATGTTTAACTTAGAAGTGCAGTAAATGTTGAGAAATCTAGGGGCGACATCACATGCACAGTAGAAGAATAGAAAATAAAAATCCTATATTTTCATAGAAAAGCTTCGTCATCGTTCAAAGATTAGTGTGTAAAATCCATGAAACTGAAAAACTATGTATAAGAAAGATAGTTGTGTTATCTAGAGAGATCGTATATCATTGAATTCTACAGATCTATGAGAGATGATGGAGGTTAAGCATCCTCCTCTCGAGCGATGATCTATACGATAGGGGCTATGAAGATGCTCCTCAAGAAAGAGAGAGGAGAATAGCATGTGCCAATTTAGAAAGCCCTAACCTATGAGCCTTTGGTTCCATCCTATTTATAGAGGCTTCTTGTTAACTTAACCCTAATGGATCCTACCCTATTGGGTACTGGATCTCCATCCAATTACCCAAGCCTCTTAGATTAGTGGGTCTCTACCCAATAATCTTTTATTAGCTTTTATTGGATCTTATCCATGGGATCTAATAATTCAGGGGCCTATTGGATATCTAATAAGATAAGGGCTTCGGCAGATATCTCATATCCGAACCTCTACTCATCGTAGTGTCTACCAAATTTGTATAACCCTTTATGCCCAATATCAAACTAGCCATGAGTCATACTTGTCAGAACTCCTTCTGATTTAGTGAATTATTATCTTCATAATAATTCACTCGACTTATTGACTGCGGATGTATTAGGCCACTACACCGTAGTCCCCAGATGATACAGAGGTATCCAATCCTTTGGGCTTATCTATCCTCAGTTACTGTACTTGGAACTCTTCAAGCTTATTACTGCTCCATTCAGGGTAAACACATATCCTGAATTCCATTTGCTATAATCGACATCGGGCTAGAAACTCAAGTCCGTGTAGCCCTCAATCCAGAGATTACCTCCTCCGTATACCAGTAAAAGATCCTTAGTCCTTCTCAAGTACCTAAGGATACACTTTACTGCTTTCCAATGCTCCAAGCCTGAATCTACTTGATATTTGCCCATGATACTCAGAGTATATGCTATATCAAGTCTGGTACATAACATAGCATATATGATAGATCCTATCGTAGAGGCATAGGGTATCATATCCATGTTTGTCCTTTCTTCAAGAGTTTTTAGAGATATACTCTGAGAAAGTAAAATTCTATGTACCTAGATTAAGACAAGTTAAACATCCTTTTGAATCTATCTCTATAGATCCAAATCCCCAAAATATAAGATACTCCCCCTAAGTCCTTTATAAAAAAGTATCTAGATAGCTAAGTCTTTACTATGGAGAGCATTTCTATATCATTCCTAATGATTAGGATGTCATCCACATATAACACCAAGAAGGTGAGCGCTCCCACCTACCTTCCTATACACACAAGGCTCAACTTCATTCTTAATGAAGTTATAAGATCTGATCGTCTCATCAAATCTTATGTTCCAACTTCGGGAAGCCTATTTTAGTCCATAAATGGACTTAAGCAACTTGTATACTTTATTTGGTCTCTACTTGGACATGAATCTCTCATGTTATATCATATACATCTCCTTATCGAGGTTGTCATTGAGGAATATAGTTTTCACGTCCATTTGCCAGATCTCATAGTCGTAATATACTACAATAGCCAATAGAATTCGAATGGATTTCAGTATAGCTACAAGTGTGAAGGTTTCATCAGAGTTAACACCTTGCCTTTGACGATACCCTTTAGCCACTAGTCTTAATTTATAGGTCTCAACCTTTTTCATCTACTCCGATCTTCCTTTTGAAGATCTATTTGTAACCGAAAGATACGATACCCTTAGGTGCATCAACAAGGTTCCAAACCTTGTTGGAGTACATGGATTCCATTTTAAAATTCATGATTTCTTGTCACTTCTCGGAGTCTATGCTCATAATAGCTTCCTTATAGGTCTGAGGTTCAACATCCTAAGTGTCCTCTGCACTGATATGTCCCACATATCTCTCAGGAGGGTGTGCACTCTACCAAACTTGCGTAAAATTAGAACTTATGTGTTAGGACCTGAACAGACTTGGTCTTTGGAATGGTACCTTAGCTAGGTTTTTTAACCTCACTTAACTCTATTATACTCTCACTATCTTTGCCAAGAATGTGTTCCTTCTCAAGAAACATTGCTCACTTAGCAATAAAGATCTTTTGGTCCTTGAGGTGATAGAAATAATACTCACAAGTTTCTTTAGGGTATCCCACAAACTTATACTATTCCATCTTGGATTCTAACTTATCGGGATTATGTTTATTTAACATGGGCTAGGTAGCCCCAAATCTTAACAACCTTAAAATCGAGTTTCTTCTCTTTCTATATTTCATATAGTATAGATACTACCGATTTAAATAAAACTTTATTCAAAAGGTAAGTTACGGTCTCAAAGACATCCCAAAATGAGATGGGTAGGTCAGCTAAACTCATCATAGATTGCACCATATATTATAGTGAGTGATTCCTCATTTCTGATACACATTGAGCTATGGTGGATAAGAAGGTGTCCATTAGGGTAGAATCCTATGGTTCTTGAGAAATTGGGAAAACTTCATACTCAAGTATTCTAATCCTCGATCTAATCAAATAGTTTTAATACCCTTTCCAATCCATTTCCTCTTAGATATACTTATATTCATGATATGAGGAGTAGTGTTCAGCATAAATAAACCATTATGTAATGTCCCTTTAGTGATGATCTTATCATCTTTAATAATTAAATAACTATTATTCTCAAAAACTATTTTATAACCATTCATTATCAAATATGAAATGAAAATAACATTTTTGATAATAGAGAGAACAAAATAATATGCATCTAATGCAATAATAACTCCACCAATCAGATGTAAAATGACATCACCGATAGCAATAGTAGCAACTCTTGCTTCATTGCCCATCTTGAGGTCTATCTCATTTTTTACCAATCTCTTAGGTCTTACTAGAACCTGCAATGAATTACAAATATGATAAGCACTACTGGTATCAAATACCCATGTATTATCACAAGAATCTGACAAATGGAGACCGATCATGAATGTACCTAAAACTTTTTCGAGCTTCTGTTTCACATTTTCTGTAAGATACTCCTTGTAGTTCCTTTTCCAATACTCATCTTTGCCATAGTGGAAACACTGGCATTTGTCTTTTGTTGAGTCAATTTTGATAATTTTTGTCTTACCCCATTTGCTCTTACCCTTGCCCTTCTTAAGGGTCTTCCTAGCTTTCATTTTCCTTTTAGGCTCACCAATGTAGAGAACTAGTTTCTCTTTCTTGATAGTGCTCTCTACTTTCCTCAACATATTGAGGTGCTCAAGAAGAGTCACATCAAGTTTGTTCATATTAAAGTTAATAATGAATTGAGAAAATAAATCTGGTAGAGATTAAAGTATAAGATCAATACACATGTTATCATCTAGGACCATTCCTAGACTTGTAAGTTTCTTAATCCACTCTATCATCTTTAAGACATGGTTCTGAGCCGATGCCACCTCAATCATCCTAGCATGGAAGAAACTCTTGGATATTTCATATCGTTGAGTTCTTCTCTACTCCTTAAATAATTTGTAGAGATATAGAAGTATAGATCTAATATATATGTTTTCATGTTGTCTTTGTAACTCAAGAGTCATAGAGGTCAACATATAACATTGAGTAAGAGTGGAATCATCTATATACTTTGCATATTGGAAAACTCTTCCTAAGGTGCTCCTGCCTCAAGTTGTGGTATGATCGTATCTAAGACATATATGATTTTCTTCGCTATGAGAACTATTCTTATGTTACAAAACCAATCCGTATAGTTTGGACCTGTGAGGTGGTTGGTATCAAGTATGCCACATAAAGGGTCTGATGGCGATATGTTTATGATAAACAGAAGATATAGCATAAACAAATAATATACAAATTTTCTAGAAAAATAAATAATCAAGATATAGAATTATATCTTGATGTGCTCCCACTATTTTTCTAGCGAGTCATATGACACCCTCAAAACGTGATACGAAAGTCTCCGACAAACTTCTAGTAGAGATCGGGATCCAATCGGCGTCTTAGTGTAATCTCGAGAGACTCGAGCAATCATACTAAGCCCAAAAAAGTAGGTAACTCTTACTAATCACAATCCCTTGTGATTTTCGTCCTATTCGACATCCAAACCACTATGGTCTCGAAGGACTCAACCAACCATGATGTTCAGTTAAGTCATCACCATTATTACAAGATAAGTCTGATTCGATGATATACCATCGAGGGACTCAACCAAGCATACCATGCTCTCAGGTTATTGGTGACATCTCTATATCGTAGGTAAGATAGCGAATCACGAAATAGGTGAACCTCGAGAGACTTGACCAACTCAACCTACGTCAGGATTGAAATAAACTATTGTAGATCTGAGATAAAATATGCATACCCTTTGAACACAATGAACAAGAGAGTACCTTGAATTCATGAAGCAACACATGCTGATATGCATGCATTGTGAATTTGCACATAAAAGAAAGAATTTAGACTCACCTTCTTCTTTTTTCTATCCTTTACAAGATCGTTATGAGTAATGAATTAGGGACAAAAGAGAGATAAGATAAAATTTATAATCTCTCAACGAATGATTCATGTGATAAAAGGAAGATGAGAGAAGATTTATAATCTTTCAATAATATTATGTATTTATATATTCACGTATTAATGTGAAGTTTTTAGGAGGTCTTATTCGAGAGAAAAAGTCTTGGATAAATAATCAAAATAGTTTTTTCTATCAAAATTATCTACTAAGGAATATGTAAATCATATATATAATACATCATACTTAATTAAATAGAAACATGTAATCTAAAATAATTTGCTAAATCAACCGCACCCGAGACCCAACGCAACTCCCTTGACAAGTACAACATGATGATTTCAGGTCTTTTCAAATATCTTACCGGTGTACACAATCGTATCCTAAAATTTATTACATTGTATTACTGACTTGGGTGTGTATAAAGTTGATCTTGGATGAAAAAGGTAAAGTTGTGAAAAAAAAAAAAATCATACGCCATAAAATTTCTTTTTCTTTATGAGAGCTAAAAAATAAACAACATGTACCTATATTTTTTTGGTTAAAAAATAATTTTCGACTGTGTAAACCAAACAAATAAATCCTTGTTATATATAAGAGTAAATCTGATAATCCAAATGTCTATGTTTTAATCCAATTAAAAGTTCAAATTAAGTCAATAAAACTAATACATTCAATTAAAATTGGTATACAAAAAATAAACATTTTTGACAAGTTCGTCGTGGACTATCGTCTCGCTTGTTGTTTCTTTAATCAACTAGACTATATCATCATCTTGAGAAATAATTTGAAGAACGGGCACTTATTGACTCTCTAATTACTTAAAAAGTTCGTAAAAACTTGAACATAGTGATATGGCATGTTTTTATTAGCGGAAATTATGTAGTAACCAAGTGGATTAATGTCTCGTCGTACAGGAACTTTTTCATATTTTGCATTTACGTCCAAAATATTTACAAAATTGAGTAATCGTGCATAAAATGGGACGAGGTCGTTATGTGATTTTGACATCTGTAGGGGTGAATTCGAAAATAGTTCCTTTTTATTCGTCGAAATAATGTGTTCACTTTATATACTGCGTGAGATCCGTTCGCGTCTCAGATGTCGACTTCTCTCCTCCCGACTCCTCTGTGGAATCGCTGATAGGGTTCCGCTCCTCCAGATCAAAAGCGGCGTCTGGATATCTCTTCTCCTCCTCGTCCGGGTGCCGGAACCCTAGCCGAGGCTCGATCCAGTTGCCATGGCGGCTGCCAGCGCCCCCATCGTGATGCGGGAGGTCCTGACCGTGAGTTCCATCGCTCTTCCGATCCCCGTTATCCGCTTTTTCTCAGTTCTCGTCGATTCCGATCCGACTGCTTTCTTGCTGAATTTTGGGAGGAGATGTTGGTTTTGTTTCCGATCTGTCGCAGTAGATTTTGATGTGGCGTGGGGCATTGGCATTTTTTCTTGATAATGCGGGAAAAATACCATCTTTGTGTGTTCCGATAGTTTTTGATGTGATGTGCAGCTTCCGAGCATCGGGATCAATCCTCAGTTCATTACGTTTACGCACGTCACGATGGAATCGGACAAGTACGTATGCGTTCGGGAGACCTCTCCCCAGAATAGCGTGGTTATCGTTGATATGAACATGCCGATGCAGCCTTTGAGGAGGCCGATCACAGCAGACTCTGCTTTGATGAATCCCAACAGCAGGATTCTTGCACTTAAAGGTTTCTGAACTAAATATAAGCTTCCACATTTCTTACTCAAATTACATATTTCTGCTGAAGTGAGTTCTATTTTCAATCTGATGTCATGCCATCTTTAGTCTTTTTTTAGCACATTAACTTTCAAATGGAAGCCATGAAATATTTTTACAAGCTAGAAACATTGGCTAGCTTATTAATTTATATCCTCGATTCTGTTTGGTTTGCATTATCTTCTTCAGTAAGCAATTGGTCACACAATAGAAAATTTGGACCGTGCTAAATGCTGTTGTGTTGAACTATGTCTCAATTGGTTCGATGTAGTGGAGTTTTTGAAAGATTTGCACTAAGTAATTTATACAAATACATTATTAAGAGAGATGTATTATCCCATGTACAAGCTTGTAAAATATAGTATATACTGCACATGATCAGAATCCATGGAATGACTAATCCCTAAAATGTTTAGTATGAAGCAAACTGCTTTTACTTTCATGGCATGAGTTTGTAGCATTGCGTTTGATTGTAGTTGATCTGTACCAAAGAAACCATGTTATATTTTTCTGGATGATGATGTCTTAGAGGGATAAGAAAGGAGTATGAAATTAGCAACTCAGAATCTTCCCTGAAATTCCCTAGAAATGGGTTTATAAGTTAGTTACTGCATTTCAATAGGACTTATTGTATCCTTGCTTTAAACCCTTTGATGGGAAAAAGGAAGTTTTTTTTCCAAGTGCACCAACTCTGTTCATAATTATCTTGGATTTTGCTTTACATAGGAGATTATTTGTGGAAATTTTTATCCCAAGCTACTGGCAAATGTTCTTTCTTAAACTAGAAAAAATCTTTGTATATGTTGCTTTTAGGTGTTTAGTAACATAGGCAACTCAATTCTCATAAAATATTCCTTTGATATTGTTAATTATGATATTAGATGATGTAGGATGAGCAACAAATCTTTTTTTTAATTAATAGAGGAATGAAAAGAGAGAAGAGAAAAATAATAACCGAAAGATAATTGAAAAAAATTATAACTACCCGACTTGCTCTAGCTCAAGGAGAGTACACCAAGGATGAAAGCCTTACACCTTCGCACATCTCGCATGTGAATGATGGAATCATACCAATGGAAGAACAAATGTGGCCACATATATTTTTTATGATTTCCGTTACAATGTTCTAGTCCCTTCAAAAAAGGCATAAGTGCAAGAAAAAAAATATAAAAGTAAAAAAAATTACGATTGCATAAAGTCAAATGTATGATCTGTTCTGCCCTCCAAAGAAGATAATATTCTTGATTCATAAGCTTTTATCTTCGTAGAGATCAATCTTCAAAAAATCTTCAATTAGGATTTGGAATCTTTAATCACAATCATGACTTGATTTCTTCTTATTTTTTAATATTTTTCCTTTTTTGTTCCTTAAGTAAACTAGGAAAATAAATTAGAATTATTTTGGTTATGACAACTTATGACATATGCAAAATAACCCTTAACTAATTAAATTTATTTAAATAAGCGATGGACAAGATTGGTCCCACATTATATGCTTCGTCTGCATAGGAACTCGCCTCAAGTTCATGAAATATGGATCGGTTTTGCTGATAGAATATCTTGGCTAAATTAGAAGTTTTGATACCAAATCTAATGTAGGACAAGCAACAGTAGAATAATCCTGGATAATAACTGAAAGATAATAAAAAAATGTGTCTTGTACATGGAGGATGGAATTATGCCATTGAAAAAACAAATGTGACCTTGCACCACTTACAAACAAGGTGAGAAGAACCCAATTTAATGATACATTTTTGTTGATCTCCATTATAATGTTCTAGTCCTTTTTATAGGGCCAAGTCCAAGAAAATAAGAAAAATATAGAAATTTTTTTACAATAGCATCTAATCAAATATATGATCTATTCTTCCTTTCAAAGAAGATGATATTTTTGATTGACAGGCTTCCATCCTTGTAGAGACCAATCTTCATAAAATCTTCAATCAGGATTTGAAATCTTCAATCTTGATTTTCTTTCTTTTTCTGTTCCTTGAGTAAACTAGGAATCTAGATTAGAATTATTCTGGATGTTACCATGTGACAAATTATGACATATGCAAAATAATCCCTAACTGATCAAATTTATTTAAATAAGTGATAGACAAGATTAGTTCTGCATCATTAGATGTACTGAGTATCTATTTCGTTGCTTTCCCTCTGATCGACATCCTACTTCTTCTGGGTCTGCACTACCAGCAGTAACTTTTATGCAGGTCTTTAAATATCCAATTGATAGGAATGGGTAAAGCACCATCTAGCTAACCCTAAATAGTTGGGCGATTGCAATTTCTTGTTATTGTTATCATCATTTCTGGATCCAGACTTCTTTACATTTAAGTATTCTTTTTGTTGCTGATGGAACTTGTAATCTGTTGAACTTGCAGCTCAAATACCTGGAACTACTCAGGATCACTTGCAGGTGTTCAATATTGAGGCAAAGACCAAAATTAAATCACATCAGATGCCTGAGCAGGTAAATGTGTTGATGAATTAGTCCTTCATATGAGTCTATTAGACATGATTTTGTGGTTTTGATATTTATTGAACTTAATTTTTGTAATGTTGAATAACTAAGCAGGTTGTTTTTTGGAAGTGGATCACTCCAAAGATGTTGGGTCTGGCTACACAAACTTCAGTCTATCATTGGTCAATAGAAGGTCACCCAGTGCTTGCAAGATAACTTATATTATCATATTACTATATGAAAAATCTGATGGTTGAATGACAATGCAAAAATATGTGCTATTGTCGCTATTGTAATGCAGGTGAAGCAGAACCTCTTAAGATGTTTGATAGGGCTGCTAATTTGACAAACAATCAAATAATTAATTACAGGTGTGATCCCACAGAGAAATGGCTAGTTCTTATTGGAATTGCCCCTGGTGCTCCAGAGGTATACTTTACTTTCCCATGATGTTAAAATGATGTGATTTACTTAATTTTTCACTTTGTCAATACTTCTGGCAAGTGATTTAAAAAGCGCTAGGCGTCAAAAAGCGTCAAGGTTCAAAAACACCCGAGGCGCTAGGCGCTCGCTTGAGCGAAGCGAGACGCTAAAATATAAAAATATATAATATAATTATTTAAATAAAAATATGATATTAAATTAAAAAATCTTACAAAATCACAATATCACATTAATAAAAAATCTTAAAATTCAAAACAATAATAATAATTTTAAATAAATAAAAATTAGCAGTATAAAAATTAAAATAATATATTATTAATCTAATAAATAAAAATACTGTTACTAGCATATAGATTGTGAGTGTAATATCACATTATGATATCTTTATCGATGAAATAGAAAGGTGTAGGAAAGTAGGCCCGGTAGCGATGGCCCGGTAGTGGGGCGGGCCCGGCGACAACCTTGGCCAGGCGATGATA
The DNA here is from genome assembly GCA_023547065.1 of Musa troglodytarum. Taxonomy (NCBI): domain Eukaryota; kingdom Viridiplantae; phylum Streptophyta; class Magnoliopsida; order Zingiberales; family Musaceae; genus Musa; species Musa troglodytarum. The sequence continues at coordinate 28,717,450 of CP097510.1, forward strand.
AGCGTGGCGAGTAGCGACAAAGCGGCCCGGTGAAGTAGCGATAGTGTTAGCGGCGGTGAAGCGTGCTTAGCGATGCGAAGAGGCGGCCAGCGGAAAGCGGCGATGGCGAAGAAATCGGCTTGATAGAATCGTGGCGAGGCGAGGTTAGGTTGCGAAGTTGCGCGATGGGAGGCTGATATCGATGCTTTAGCTGGTTCGATTGAACCAACTAAATCACTGGAGATCGAACCAGACCTAATCACAGGCGAGCGCCCAGGCTGTCACGAACGGTCGTCGCACTCTCGTAGTAACTTCGCTCAACGAACCATTCGTCGCTTGTGCGTGCTGGTACATATCCTTGGTAGCCTGTTTTGCCATAGTTTTGGTGTGTTTTCCTTGGAAAAATGCAAGAAACGGCAACTTGCAACGCTGCAGAACGATCGCTCGTTGCACCGGGCAAACAAATACCCTAAAATGGCTTTATTTTTGCGTGCCGTGGCCTATTTTCTACAGCCTGCGATCGCGCGCGAAATGTCAGCTATCTCAGCACCTTGGAACCCCTCGGGTGGCACAGGGCTGGATGGGGCTTCAGGGTAGTGTCGGGCGTTGAACACTTTCACAAGTTTGCACGTCAACTTGATGGAAACTTGCCTTCGCGCCCGGCACACGGGGAGTAGTTGTTTACGGACTTGTAGTTGCTCGTTCACCCTTCTAAAGTTCTTGTTTTCCTCCTCTCTTTCTCTGTTTTCTTGCACTCCAAGTGCTCGCTCAATTGCTTGTAAAGCTTCCTTCGCGAGACATCGGGACTTGTCCATCGCTCGTTTCAAAAACTAGTTAACTTCTATTTTACAGGTCCTACGGGACTTGCACGAGGTTGCAGCTCGGCTGACCCTTTGCGGACGCGTATGTCGTAAGGGCGCCTCAAGACTTAGGCAATCCCAGCTAAGTCTGATTGAAGTGGGCGCAAGGATGCTTCTTGACTTAGGCAACTCCAGCTAAGTTTATGTTTGCCGCAAGGGTACTTCACCACTTAGGCAATTCCAGCTAAGTGCGTGACATTGTGGTATCAGAGCAGGCAAGCAATTAGAGGAAGCAGCAAAGAAACTTCGTAATTTCGCTATGGCGAAACATCGTGGCAAATCGAGCAAGATGGGGCAAGCCGGTCAGTTGCCCCAAGCAGCCGCAGGTGGGTTGTATTTGCAAACTCGCTCACTTGCTGCTGGAGCTACTCAGGAGGAGCAGCGCTGCGAACATGGTGAGCGAGATGTTGGCTTCTCGCCACGAGTGGAGGAGGCGCAATCTGGAGCGTCGACGGGGAAAAAGACCCAAAAAGGGAGAATTACAACGATAGAGACCCGTTTGGAAGTTCTTGAAGCGAGCTTGGAGGAACTCTACTAAGGCCAAAATAGGCTTCTTGGTGTAGAGAGCTCGCAAGAAGAAGCTGAATCCCGGATCGACAAGGTTGAAGCCCTAGTCGACCGACTAACGGATGACACCAAGGACTCCGTGCAACATTTGTAAGAGATGGTGACGGAACTCACTTCCAGAGTGATGGTGCTCACAAGGGCGCTAAATGCGGGAGGAAGCAACACCCGCGTTGTGTCGACACAAAGCTTCAGAGCACCCGACCCACGTTGTTATGTGGGTGCTAGAGATGCTAAGGAGCTCGAGAATTTTCTGTTTGATATGGACCAATACTTCCGAGCACGAGGCCGGACTCTGAGGACACTAAAGTTTTGATAGCGACCATGTATCTGAACGGAGATGCAAAACTTTGGTGGAGAACCCATTGGGAGGAGATTCAACAAGGTCGGTGCCAAGTGGACACATGGGAGGACTTGAAGCGAGAGTTGAGAACTCAATTCCTACCCGAGAACACTGAGTTCGTCGCAAGGAGGAAGTTGAGACAACTCCACCAAACAACTTCTATTCGGGACTATGTGAAGCAATTTTCTGCACTGATGCTAAACATTCAAGATATCTCCGAAAAAGATAAGTTGTTCAGCTTTCTTGACGGCCAGAAGCCATGGGCTTAACAGGAACTTCATCGACGGAATGCCACTGATGTGATTAAAGCAATTGCAACCGTAGAAAGGCTCATCGACTTCGTTTCTTCAGAGGACTTGAGGAAGAAGAAACAGTCTTTAGGAAATCGTCATCCAAAACATCCTCCTGGGAAGGAACCTGGGGGTGAACAAAGGAAGAAGAGTTTCCAAAAGGGGCCGAACTCAAAAGGAAAGACCCCAAGATCCGGCATATGTTACTTGTGCGGAGGACCACATAGGGTGTGGAAGTGCCCACAGAAGCAGGCACTCAATGCCTTGTCGGCTTCTATCCATCCCCCCAAGCTAGACAAGGGCAAGGCGATTGCCCCCAATTCAAGTAGCTCGGAATCTGGTAGCGATGATGGGGAGTCGCAAGGACCCCGGATGGGAGCAATGCGTTTGTTGAATGCATTGCGGGGTCAAGTAGGGGAGAACACAAAGCCAAAGCAACAAAAAGCAGGAAGCAGTGAGCCGATGTATATGGATATCAGGCTCAATGACCAAACCACCCGGGCAATGGTGGACACGGGTGCTACCCACAACTTTATTGCCGACCGAGAAACAAGGCGATTTGGGCTGACCTTGGAGAAGAACCCAAGTCGAATGAAGGCGGTGAACTCGGAGGCCAAGCAGATCTCCGGGCTAGCAAAGGGAGTCCCTATCAAGATTGGATCTTGGAGCGGGAGCACAAACATAATGGCAGTGCTATTGGATGACTTCAAGTGATTCTCGGAATAGAGTTCATGCATGTCATGAAGTTGGTGCCAATGTCGTTCCTAAACTTCTTATGTCTGATGGGAGGCGACGACCCTTGCGTGGTTTCTGTCTCTCGAAGAGGAACCAAGGAACCCCAACAACTATCGGCATTGCGATTGAAGAAAGAGGTGCGTAAAGGAGAGTTGACCTTTGTGGCTTCTATTAAGCTAGAACCACTATTTGGACAAGTTTGTGGTCGTTTACTTGGACGATATCGTCTTCTACAGTCGAACACTTGAGCATATTGAGCACCTTCGAACAATTTTCAAAGTTCTTAGGAAGAATACTTTGTTCGTGAAAAAAGAGAAGTGCTACTTTGCTCAGACGAAGATCTTATTCTTGGGGCATCGAATCGGCAATGGTTCCATTCGAATGGACAAGTCAAAGGTGCAAGCTGTGGCGGAATGGAGTACTTCAAGGAAGGTGCTAGAGCTGAGATCTTTCCTTGGTTTTGTGAACTACTATTGGCGCTTCATAATGAGGTATTCGAAGCGCGCAGCTCCATTGACGGAGTTGCTGAAAAAGGAGCAACCTTGAAGATGGTCCGACAAATGTGAAGCGGCATTCCAAGACCTAAAGGTTGCTGTTTTGAAAGAACCAGTGCTCGAATTACCAGACTATGGGAAGCCTTTCGAAGTCCATACAGATGTTTCAGACTTCGCTATTGGAGGAGTACTCATGCAGGAGGGCCACCTAGTGACCTATGAAAGCCGCAAGCTCAATGAGACTGAGCGACGGTATCTAGTGCACGAGAAGGAGATGACAGCGGTGATCCACTGTCTATGAGTGTGGCGACACTACCTTCTTGGATAGCGATTTGTGCTGAGGACAGACAACATCGCTTTGAGTTACTTTCAAACTTAGAAGAAACTCTCTCCAAAGCAAGCACGATGGCAGGACTTCCTGGCAGAATTTGATATGGTAATGGAGTACATGCCCGGCAAAGCAAATGTCATAGTTGATGCGTTGAGCCGGAAAGTGGACCGAGTGAATGCTATGCAACTGGAGTGTAGAGGCCAAGCTAGTCAGTTGCACTCCAACTTCCTTTCTCGGATTAAGGATGGACTGTATAGTGATCCCCAGGCAGTAACCTTGATGCAACTGATCCAAGAAGGCAAGGCACGACGATTTTGGATCCAGGAGAGACTCGTCTACACCAAAGGGAATAGAGTTTATGTCCCTCGAGTGGACAATTGAGGCGTGAATTCTTAAAGGAGTGTCACGATTCCCTTTGGGCAGGACATCCGGGCATTCACTGAACATTGGATCTCGTGGAGAGGGCCTTCTATTGGCCGAAGATGGGGACGGATGTGGAGGAATATGTTCGAACGTGCCTAACTTGTTAACAAGATAAGGTGGAGCAGCGGAAGCCGGTGGGACTTTTAGAGCCGTTGCCCGTACCAGAAAGGTTGTGGGAGCGCATTTCTCTGGACTTCATATCAAGCTTGCCAGCAGTAGGGGGACTCAAGTCGATACTTGTGGTGGTCGATCGATTTTTGAAGTATACAACCTTCATTGCTGCACCCCTACATTGTTCAGCAGAGGAAGCGGCGAAGCTAATGATGAAGAATATGGTGAAGTATTAGGGAGTCCCGCACAATATCATAAGTGATCGAGATGCTCGGTTTCTGGGATGATTCTGGACAGAGCTATTCAAATTGTTGGGGTCGAAGCTATACTTCTCCACAAGCCTCCACCCCTAGACGAATGGCCAAACTGAGAGAATAAACTCAGTCCTAGAGCAATATCTTCGGCACTACGTGAGTGCCAACCAACGTGATTGGGTGAAGTTATTGGACATAGCCCAATTCTCCTACAACCTGCAGCGGAGCTCTGCGTCCAACAAGAGCCCCTTTGAGATCGTCACAAGACAACAGCCGTCGACTCCTCACACTTTGGCTATTGGATATACAGGGAGTAGTCCGTCCACATATCACTTGGCAAAAGAATGGCATCGAAATGTAGATATTGCGCGGGCCTACTTGGAGAAGGCAATCAGAAAAATGAAGAAGTGGGCACACTTGGGAAGGCGACCACAGGAATTCAAAGTCGACAATTTGGTGTTGGTGAAGCTCCAACCAGTATCACTTCAATTCTTTAGAAACAAGGTGCACAAAGGATTGGTGCGCAAGTATGATAGCCCCTTCCTAATTATCAGTAGGGTGGGCAACGTCTCCTACAAGTTGCAGCTGTTGGTGTGGCTCAAGATTCATAATGTTTTTCATGCTAGCAACTTGAAAGCCTACCACTCCGATCCGCAAGATGCTTCTCGAGGCGCTTCAACTCGACAACCTCCCACCAGAGCCTCCTATGAGAAGCGAGTTGAGAGTATTTTAGCGGCTCGCAAAAAAAAGCTACCCAACGGAGCTAAGCAGATTGAATACTTGGTAAAGTGGTGGAAACTTCCCAGAACCGAAGCCAATTGGGAGCCAGAAGATGCCCTCTGACATGAAGAAACAACCATCAAAGCCTACCAGCAAGCGTCAACGAGGGCGTCGGCAGTCTAAGTGGGGGAGAATGTCACCAACGGTCGTCGCACTCTCGCAGCAATTTTGCTCAACGAACCGTTCGTCGCTTGTGCATGCTTGTACATATCCTTGGCAACCTGTTTTGCCATAGTTTTGATGTATTTTCCTTGGAAAAATGCAAGAAACGACAGCTTGCAGCGCTGCAGAACGATCGCTCGCTGCACCGGGCAAAACTATCCCAAAATGGCTTCGCTTTCGCGTGTCACGACCTGTTTTTTACAGCCCGCGATCGCGTGCGAAACGTCAGCCATCTCAGCACCCTGGATCCCCCCGGGTGGCACAAGGCTGGATGGGGCTTCGGGGTAGTGTCGGGCATTGAACACTTTCACAAGTTTGCACGTCAACTTGACGGAAACTTGCCTTCGCGCCCGGTACCCGGGGAGTAGTTGTTTGCGGACTTGTAGCTGTTCGTTCACCCTTCTAAAGTCCTTGTTTTCCTCCTCTCTTTCTCTGTTTTCCTGCACTCTAAGTGATTGCTCAATTGCTTGTAAAGCTTCCCTCTTCGCGAGACGTCGGGACTTGTTCGTCGCTCGTTTCAAAAACTAATCAATTTCTGTTTTACAGGTCCTACGGGACCTGCACGAGGTTGCAGCTCGGCTGACCCTTTGCGGACGCATATATCGTAAGGGCGCCTCAAGACTTAGGCAATCCCAGCTAAGTCTGATCGAAGTGGGCGCAAGGGTGCTTCTCGACTTAGGCAACTCCAGCTAAGTCTGTGTTTGCTGCAAGGGTGCCTCACCGCTTAGGCAATTCCAGCTAAGTGCGTGACAAGGTGGCGCCTCTTTGAAGCGCATTGCCTGGAAATGAAGCAAGGCGCTCGGCCTCACCTCGCCTTGCCTTGCCTTGCCTCGCCTCGCCTCGCCCGAGCGCCTAGGCGAGCGCCCGAGCGCCTATTGAAATCACTACTTCTGGCATTTATAATAATCATCAAAGAAAATTCAGAAGTTGTTAAATCTCTTATGCAATTTCACTTTTGTGCTCTGTCTTGGTTGCTTGTTTATCTGTTGCTTTGATTGCATTTAAAGATTTTTTGTTTAAATGTATGGATGTGCAGGGTAGTCTCCAATCCTATCCTAATCTCTTTTACAGCAAGTATAACATTTATCTGAAATCTGAGGAACAAAATAGAGAAAGAGGAAGGTTCTAGTAATTACAAAAGATGTGCGTACTTCACACCTACAGGGGTAGTTATGTCATTATAATTGGTTTTGAGTGAGGCATAAAACTGAAACAATAGAAGGTGCAATCAACTCATGGAATATGCTACAAATTATTTGACTTTTTTTACTGAATGCTGGAAATGCTGTGGATTTTGTTTCCAAGGAAATGTATTATTGACTGAGATAGTATCATCTTGCTGAAAGTGTCTAAATAGAAATTGAAGGTGTACCCAAAAGCTATTGCCCTGGAATTATATGAATCTGAAGTTCATGATGAGAATGTTTGGGTTTTCTGATAGAGTATGACTCACTGCCATGCAATCTTGCTGAACTTTATTATAACAAACAGGCATAAGGCATTGTGCTTCGTGTGGAAGTCTTTTGAAGCAGGGAAATTCTGACACTTATGATCGAGATATGGAAGAAAAAAGAAAATAATAAAAGACAGCACCAGTCCCATGGTAAATGGGTGATCTTGATTTTGTGTAGTCTGTTAAATGACAATATAAAAGGTGTCACTGGAGATGTTATATGACATACATATCTTTTGCAGTAAATGTATCTAAGTATGCCATGACCCCATTGTTTGCATCATTTGGTGGGAAGGTTCTCTTGGTGAGGTTTTGTTTGATTGGCAGAAAGGTAGATGAAGGGATGGGGTGGGAGGAAAAGAAGCTTTTTCAATTGAGGGAGGGGTAAGGTGGTGGTGAGGGAAAAGATGGAGTTAATGCTTGGGACAGATTTTATGTAGTTTTAGGGCAACCCTAATACATTTGGTGAGCCCTGAATCATTGAGATAAACTGCTAAAGCTATAATATATGTGGGCTGGATCTAAAGATTCTATCAAGTTTGGTTTGAACTGGCTTTTCGCCCAACTGAACCAAGACCAGGACTATTGTGTTTTTGGCTCACTGAATCTGAAACCGACCTGAACTAAACTGAGCCTAACAAACTAAACAAACTTGTTTGGTTTGGTATTCCAGTTTTCTTGACTCTGCTCAGCCTTATAAGGTGCATGATTCAAATTTTATGCATAAACAGAAGCAGAATGACCCTGCTTTAAAAAATCTGTTCTTTTTTTGAGAGTAGGATGTGGTGTATTCCTTGCTTCCAAGGAGCAATGAAGCACACACTTTGATGCTGTGGGGCTAAGAATCTACTTTACTAGCTTGGATAGTTTCTTTTCGAATCCCAGGATTGATATATCATTAGCAAAGACAGTTGCACAAGGTCCCAGCATAGTGCCATCTGCCATGCACGTTTGAAGATGCCAGTTGGCCCAGTGCAACAATAGGCTTGGGTTACCTAATTGTTAGCTCAGTAAAGGCTGGCTGTACTATGTATTGTAAAATCAGTTTATTCAAGGGCAAAATCTGGACACAGATAAAGCTGATATGAGTTGTTGAACAAATTTGATGCAGACTAATAAAAATGGGGAGTTGGATTTCCCAAGGTTCTAGATTTTGAAGGGATGAAATATTGGATAGCATGGGGTTGAAGCTTTGAGAAACAATTGTGCTATTACTTAAGTGGAAAAGAATGTTTAAAGAAGGCAATCCAAAGGATGAATTGCTTGTTTAAGTGCATTTTGGATATGCATTTTGTTGCTTCTGGGTGATGCAGGTATATATTATCTTCACGTATGAGTGTACCTACTCTTTTCTACTTTGTTCCTTATTGGTAAATCTTAAGCAGCATCGTGTATTGTTAATGTATGCCAAAATGAGCATGGTTTGACTGAATTTGCCCGATATGATGGGAATCTGACATTACCAACCTATATCAGTTGGTAATGGTGAGTTTCGATCTTTTTGCCTGATACAGGGGGCCAGGCGGTACACCCCCATCTGATGTGTGTTGCCTGATACAGGCTAGTATGCATGTCAGTCGTCGAGTGAACCAGTACATACTGTCCATATTGTACCATATTTGGTGGTACAGTGAACCCTGCTTTGTAGTACAATTCAATGAAGAAAATGATAGATGAGGATGAACTCCATTAAATAAGACGGCCTGTTTTGAGAATAATGATATGAATCACAGTTTAATCTATAAACAAGATAGTTACAAGCAATTGCTTTAGAGGAGAAACTATAAAGTTGATGTTCAAGATCAAAAGAGATTGAGACATGACTAAATGTTATTAAACATGTGACTGTTAAGAGGCATTTGTATTGAGCCATCTTGGTGAGTAAAGGACCAAATAGATTCTCAATGGAGAAGTGGTGTTTGCATACATACAGATTCTTTTTTAGACTATATATTTCAATGTTTAATGCTTTACATCTCCACCATTTTAATATGCAGAAGCACATTTATGCCAATTTTGCTATGGTATATGCAAGCAGGTATCTGTACATTGAGAAAATGTTGAATCATAAATTTCCAAGGGTTAAACTTGAATGGCATATTTGTAAAAGCAATTGACAGTTATTATAAATAATGAAGGGCTTGTATGGCACCATGTTTTTTGTATTAAACACAGTTTTTGTTCACCTTTTCTGAAACTTTTGAAATTGAAAAAGTTGTTTTGGTTGTGATCACTTTGTAATTATTTTTAAACTGTAAATGAAGGTGATGTTTGATAGGCAGAAAATATGTGGTAAGCTAAGTATGAGAAAGAAAAGCTTTCATATGTTAAACATCCTAATTTGACTTTGCCAACAGAAGAAGGGAGTTTGTTGGTACCAAGGCTTCAGAAGATTTGCCCTTTTGCAATCCGGGATGTGTAGGATGCCTGCTTGTCTGCCTTCCTGCAAATTACCTTACCTTATCAAGATCTTTTTAGATCGTAACACGTCAGTTCTGTTTCAGAAAAGCCTGCTTGTCTGCCCTATGTATTTTTAGATCGTAACTCTTTTGCCAAATGCCAAATTTTTTTGCTTATTCATTTTGAAAACAAAACCATCCTATCCTCTTCCAATATGAACAAGAAGATATGTGAGAGTCATGATCTTTCATGGTTTAAGGTATCCCTGATTCCCGAATGAGGACTAGGTAGATGCTTTATGATGAGTGTGCAACAAGGAATTATATCTTAAGTGTTTCTGCATAGGGAATCAGATTGCTAAATTTAGGTTATCAACATACCCATGAATATTGGAATCATTTTGTAGATAACTCAACGGGAGTGGATATATGTGCAGCCTTGAAAACAGGACAAAGAGTGGATTATCTTTATAAAATTCTGTCTTGATATCATCTTCTCTTTGTTCTGTTTCTTTAATTTTGGTGACGTGGCTTTGAGGGTGGTATATAAGTAACTCATCAACTATGTCAAATGCCTTCTGATGTTAGGCGATCTTGACATTTTCTTTTTTTTTTCTAGCAACTTTTTAAACAAGCTGTTTCTTCTTTATTGTCATTGAGCACTGTTGCTCTGATATTGATCTTTTTCCCTCGCTATATTGATGGCCTTCCCTGCCCCATTTTTTTTTCTTATGTTCTTCATTTACTTGATGTTCTTTTTCCAGTTATTTACTGATGATATAATTACTTTTTTAACTAAGTTGGATGCAATATTATGTTTGTTTCTTATGTGTTCTACTTTTGTTTGTAGAGGCCACAACTAGTAAAAGGAAATATGCAGCTCTTTTCTGTGGATCAGCAGCGTAGTCAAGCACTTGAAGCACATGCCTCATCCTTCGCGTCATTTAAGGTTATATTACTTTGCTTGTCCTTTGTTTGTGTGCACTAATTCTTGCAGGTACTCTTCATGTAAATTATCCTCATTCTTAGTGCTGATCATGTCCTTCCCAGGTGGCTGGGAATGAGAACCCCTCTGTTCTTTTTTGTTTTGCCTCAAAGACAATGAACTATTACTTTTGTTGTCCTTTGTTTGTGTACTAATTATTGCAGGTACTCTTCATGTAAATTATCCTCATTCTTAATGCTGATAATCTCCTTTCCAGGTGGCTGGGAATGAGAACCCCTCTGTTCTTATTTGTTTTGCCTCAAAGACAATGAACGCTGGTCAAATTACCTCGAAGTTGCATGTCATTGAACTAGGAGCCCAACCAGGTACTATATTTCCACTTTGGTTATCTGCATAAGTTTTCAAGAGAAGGATCATTTTCCATGGAAGAGTAAGAGTAGTAATGGCTGGCATTATATTAAAAGAAAACAAAATATTTCCAGTATTGGGATGATTGTTTCTACTGAGACCAGTCAGGAATTGGACAAAATGAAAAAATAATTTTAGTCCAACAAAATTAAACAATATATAAACCAATATGTTTAGTCCAAATATTTGGAAAGACAGAACAAATTAAGATCTGGAAATTAGCTCTGCTTAAGGATATAATTATATTTTCGCATTTTTTCCTCTTTTGAGTCCAATCCTGTTCTAAAAGGAAAAAATCTTTTATCAGGAAAGCCAGGTTTTACCAAGAAACAAGCAGATTTATTCTTCCCACCAGATTTTGCAGATGACTTCCCTGTGGCCATGCAGGTGAACTTTGAAGTGTTTTCAGTAAAATCTCAAGGGCATGTTTGATTTAAGCATTCAATTACCATTCCAAATTGTTTTTCATTTTGGCAGATCTCCCAAAAGTACAGTTTGATATATGTTATCACAAAGCTTGGTCTATTATTCGTGTATGATCTGGAAACAGCAACAGCAGTTTACAGAAACAGAATCAGTCCAGATCCCATATTTCTCACAATAGAGGCTCCAAATGTTGGTGGCTTTTACGCAATAAATAGAAAGGGCCAAGTTCTGCTGGCTACTGTAAATGAGGCAACTCTTGTGCCTTTCGTTAGTGGCCAAGTATGTTATTGCACAAGCACCTTTCTTTCTATTTTTCACACTTAAGTTGTTGCATAAGATTTATGATTAACAATCATGTGTCATGACTTTCACAGTTAAACAATCTGGAGCTTGCTGTTAACCTTGCAAAACGAGGGAACCTTCCTGGAGCTGAGAATTTGGTAAAAAATAATTTTTTGATACCTTTTAGTTCCTTCAAAACGTTTACTATGATCTTTGTTGGTCATGCACATCATTTCATGAAATGCTTAATACATACATTGTCCTGCCGAGACTTCCAATCTTAAGGTGCTGACTGTATCTCTCTTTTATGGAAAAGGAATTTGTTTCTGATATTTGCTGCTTTATGGGTGTTGTAGATATTTAAACGCCTTATAAGTTGTGCTAATGCAATACTAAAGCAAGTTTATTTGCATCTATGCACGTCTACTTTGATGTTCATCTTTCTTTATAGCTTTTTAACCAATTAAGTCCTGTTGTGTTCAATAAAAATGATTTTAGATGAACAGAAGACATTAATGCAATTTGTAGATTTGAACAAACTCAATTAGGTGGCATTTTACCTAATGACTATATGGATCTTTTATTGAATAATTGATGTTAATTATACCAATAATATAATGCATTAAGATTATGAGGTATATTAAGTAATGCACATAACTAGAAGAAAATGAAACAATAACTATGACTTACTTTATTTTGGTTTGCCTTGGGGAAATTCGCTTATCTTGCCTGCTATAAATTGGCACAACAATGAAATTGATCTTTTTTTAGAAAGTGGACTGTTACAAGGCTTTGGGCTATTAGTTTCATTGTAATCTTTAATGATTTTTTCATTACATGAAAAACTAAGAAAATTAAAAAAAGGATGATAAATCTACTGAGTACTAATCATGAAGAAACAAAAGGACTCTTAATTCATCTTTGTCATAGCTTCTTTTTTTGCCTTCTAAGTCATTCAAATCAGTGATTTAAAAAGTGTTAGGCATCAAGGTCCCAAAATATCCGAGGCACTAGGCGCACGCCTAGATGCTCACCTGAGCAAAGCGAGATGCTATGAAATATTAAAATATAAAAAATATATAATATAATTGATAAATATGATTATATAAATAAAAATATAATATTAAATTTAAAAGATCTAAAGTTCCAAGTCATATTATCCATCTTCTAATGACAAAAATGTCAAAGGACTCAAAACAATAAATTTTATATCAAATTCAATCATCATCATAATCCTATAGTCTATCTTCATCAAAATAGGTTTCCTTTTCTTCGACAATGGTAGGAGATGAATTTAAGACTTTTACACTCATTTTTACCTTCGTTATCTGCCTTATAAATGTCTATAATTATCCAACACTTGAGACCTTTGCCACATCTCCCTATGTTAAGTTGTCATCTTCAAATACAAGCTTATCTTCAACATCTTATAAGTTTACCTATTTTTCCCATCAACCACTTATTTAAATCATCAATGTCTTACAATAAGATTGGATTAATGTTATTTCGTAAATCAAGAGGAGCCTTCAATGCTTGATTATACTTTATATAAACTAGATCATGTAATTATTGATTCTCTAATTGATTTTTTCTCTTTATGTGAATCTGTCATATTATATAATTTTAAAATATATTAATACATTTGTTTAAAAAAGAATAGATTAACTGAAACAAAAATATTCTGTGATCCTTACATGCTTAAAGACACTTCGATTTCGCTTACAATCCGTAGCACTACAAGTCAAACTAAGAATTTTGATAGTTAATTCTTGTAAGTTTGGGATGAAATTTCTAAATAGACTTCATCATTCAGCTGTAAAATTTATTTATTAATAACAATAACATACCATACATGAAATTAATTATATAAATTTATAAATACCTGGGGATGTAATTGTCCTAGATCGAACTGCCATTAGAATTCTAAAAAGGCTATTAACATTCTTATATAAATATAATTCACATATGATCTTATCTTGCACCTAAGACTTGGAACTAATTTTGTAATGTACTTATATAACCTATTTACAACTTCTGCACCAAACTTAATGGAGGTGTTCTTATAAAAGAATTTTGGGTTCAAATAATATCCTACTATACGTAATGGACGATGAAGTTTGACAATTCCATTTTTTGTCAATGAGTGCAAATATTTTTTTATACTTTTTTTCATTTCCATCGAAAGACTTTGGAATCGTCTCCTTTGTTCCATCCATAACCTTATAAATATATCCTATTATAGGCTTCTTTTCGTAATCTGCTAATCGAAGGACTCAAACAAGAGGGTCCATTACCTTTAATGTATAAACTATGAGATTTCAAAAGGATGACATTAAGATGTTATCACCTTTTGCATCTTTTGCTTATTTGCTTGTCACCCATATCTCCGAGGTAAACATGTTTCTCAGATTCTGTTTTTGACGAAGCATGCTTTGTAATATCAAGACGTAGTAAATCGGGTGGCACTATATCTCACAAATTCCTTAGTGCTTGTGAATTCTCTCGTTATATTCAAAGCTCTCGTATGATTATATAAAAATCCAACGACAAAGATTGTCCTTTCCGAAGTTTTTTTGATGCTAGGAATCTTTTCAATATTCTCTAACATTAAATCAATGCAATGTGCCACACATAAAGTCTAATATAAGTGATCTTTTTGTTTCAAATAATTTATCTAAGACAAATGATAATAAAATTGATAAGACTTAGGAGTCACATAGTTCTTACATTCAAATTGGAGACAGAGTAATTAAAAGACTAAAAAATTCAAAATATAAATCTTATCAGCTAATACATAGTTGCTTCCATTGTTGGGTATAACTTGGAGTTGGATGATATTTTGTTTTTTAATTTCTTCTACAAATTTGTCAAGCGACTCATATATCTTTTTTTCAGATTTTATAAAAGATAATGCATCTATTGACTTTACAAACATGGTTTCTAAAGAACAATTGACCATAAAATTAATTATACTCCTATGTCTCATATCGGTCCAAGCATCTAACATAATAGAGCAACTATGCTTTACCTATGATTCTTTGTGGCCCTTTAATGAGTCATTTGTATAATCCAATTCCTTTTTTAGTAATGGAAGTCATAACTCATAATAATTTGAAGGTTTTAAACCCCCCATCATATCTTCTAATAGCTTCAATTATCACTTTAAAACTGTCTAAATGATGAGTACTAAGGGGAAGGCCAACCTGATAATAGCGAGCAATGTGCTGATTCGTTTTTTCCCTTATTTCCTTATCACAAGCATCCCTTATATTTGTTTGTCTTAATTTTGCTCCTGCTTGCCCATGTTGCTTTTGTTATCCTTGATACATATATAAGTCCATCAGTTCCTTTCAATCATGACTTCTTTTCCTTTTCTGTCATATACTCTTTCCTACTTGGATTGACACTTTTTGAATAATTTTCTTTTTCATCATATTTAATATATTTAACATTATCCTTGAGTAAAATCCCATAAGATTTATTCCTTTACATCGTTTTTTTCAGTCTTATAAGCCAGCAACTCTTCTTTTATATCAGGTGGACACTTCTTGCATGTTGATGTATTCTTGAAGTTCCTTACGTGATGTTGTTTTGCATGGAAAATATCACCTCTAGTAGTCTTATCACAAAAGATGCAAATAACTGTATTAGGATCTTTAGGATCCTTTAGATAATTGTATTTTCTAGCAGGATTCTTTCTTGAATTTTTTTATGAATCTTCTGACTTGCTTTGTACACTTGTCGTTAATCCTAAAACCCTAATAACAGTTCTAAATAAATAGAGATTAGTAGTGCTAAAATCTAAATATGGACTATTATATGATAACAGTATTTACAATCTACTGTTAACAATATTTAATCTACTATTAATAGTAGTTACAGAGGAGAAAATAGTCACCAACGGTGGAAAGTGGGGAAGGAGAGGGTGGCGGTGACGGAGGAACTTTCGGATGACGGCGGTTGCGAAAGAAGCTGCGAATGATAATAGTAGTGGTGTGGAGGAAGCTTCGGACAACAATAGCAGTAGAGAAAGCTTTGGATGACACTAGCGAAGGAGGAAGTTGTGAACGGTAGCAGCAGCAACGGAGAAAGCTTCGGGCGACGACATCAGTGGTGGTGGAAGCTGTGGACAGTGACCTTGTGGGCAGACGAAGCTTCAGATGTGTCCGTCGGTGGTGGAGGAAGCTGCAATGCTCTCCCTCGATGGTGCAAGGAGTTGCACACCAAAGCAGTAGTGGCAGAGGGAACTGTGTGCGAAAGCTAGACCTTTGTATGCGTCTATCGGCGGTAGATGAAGTGAAGTGTCGGTTCTATACGTTAGTGGTGGAGGCTGTGGCAGAGGAAGCGTCGGTGGTGGAGGCAGCGATTGCATTAAGGTTTATGGCTCGAGGTCGTGCAGGAGCGGGGGTGGGTTTTGCAAGTATAGTAACATTATGTAGCTTAGTTGGTTTAATCGAAGCAACTAGCTACTATTCAATCAAACTAGACTTAATAGTATGGTACGACTGCATTGTTTCAATTGGGTGCTCGCCCGAGGCGCTTGGGTTCAGGCGAGTGCCCAGGCATTGCTGCACTGAAGTCGTGTGGCAAATCCATGATATGTTCTGTTACGGACTTAGCTGGTTTTGCCTAAGTAGTGTGACACCCTTGCACGTTTGTCCGTTAGGGATGGCCTTTCCAAAATCTCTTATGATCACTTAAGGGCCTACAAAAGAGAAGACAGGTTAGAGAAAGCATTTAATTTGGGATCCACAAACATCCATTTCATGCAACACTTGATAGGTAATGTAAATTACAAATATGGATTTCACAAGCTCAGAACGGTCGTATGACAAAGAGTCTAAGGTGCTCCACCATAGCCAAATATCTCTACAAGTGCCCACATCACTGTAGTGGAATAAGGCAGCGAACCAGCCTTTGACAATACCCCAAAGGCCCATCCAACCATATGCTACCCGGGTAGCTCCTAGGTGCTATACTGGTTGACACTCCGCACCACTCTACGGAGTTAGAAAACCCCTAAAATGGATACCTAGATGACTTGTTTCTGAGCAGTTTTGTCTCTACGTGATGATTGCACACAACCTGCGTTTACAAGCCTGAAATAGCTACAATAGCCAACTAACCTAGAACTGCTAAGCCTACTGCAAGTCCTCTACATGCTATGCAAAGCATGAACAAAACCGAAAGACACGGGCATACACGAGCATCACATCGAACACTTTGTTTATAGCTTTGTTTGTGACAGCTTGGCCCTCGCCTAGCCTCACCCGAGCGCCTAGGCGTCTATTTAAACCCCCGATTTAAATCTGTCACATACATGCTTCTGCATTGTAAATTTGAAAAAGAATTTGATATCGGTTGGATAGTGCTGGAATGTATAGACTGGATGAGTTATGTTGGCAAGAAATAGATTAAAGACCATTCTTAACTATATAATGCCATTCAACAAAAGAACTAATATATGACATTAAAATAACTGACTTTGTACATTTCATTAGTGGAAACTTGAATTAGTTTTTGTTTTTAATGGATCAAAATCAAGTTCTACATTATCTTGTTTAATGAAGATTCTAAATTTTAAGTGTCTCTGAGTTTCTTGCTGGTAACATTGAGCACATATCAGAATTCACAAAATTTTTATCTAATTTTGCCAACTGCTTAGTTCGACATACCTTGTTGCTCATGTGCAATTTTAACCATAAAATATGGACATTGGTGGGAGTCTTTTTTCCTTAAAGATGTTACTGTCAGCTTAAGCTAAATTTGGACGTTCCATTTCATGGCCTGAAGCACTTAAATACTTCATTTTCTGTTAAAATTTCATTGTTGGTTTGCAATATTTTTCAACTGGAAACCTGAACCATAATGATCTATCCTTGCACTTAATGAAATCATGTCTTGGAATGTGCATTGTTTTGGTACTTATAGAAAATCATAAATGTTCAAGTAAAATCTGTTACAGAATTTCCCTCACTAAAATTATTGAAACAACGAACCAATTGCTCTGGGTACTGAGAGAGGTACTGGGTTGGCAGATAGTGATGGGCAATTGGCTAGCGGCAGTAGGTCACGCTGGAAGAGAAATCACATGAGAGAACGAGGGAGGGATGGTTTGTGGTCCAATTCATGCCCAGACTGGTAAATATGGCTGGTATATAATGACTAGGCAGTCTGTGTCTTGGTTCATGCAGTGTGTCTTGGTTCCTGCTTGGACTGGTAAATATGAAATGAAATGGTGTGTGTGCAAGTTTACCCTTTCAGGCAAAATAACAAATCTTGCTTGCACACTTTTGTATTGTATTTTGTATTGGAACTATGCCTAATTGTTGACGAATGAAAACATTTCTTTTTCTATATTTTCTATATTTTTTAGTAACTATATACATCGATCTCAACATTCTCATCTTTGTGATATAAATTTTTTGTACATATTACTTATTTGCCTAACATTCCGATCTGTAAAGCTTATAAAATTCTCTTAATTGCTTCTATATAGGAACAGCTTATGTGTCCTTAGTTCTTATGTTTGTCATATACATAGGTATTGTGGCATACTATAATGTTTTAGATTGATCTGTTGCCTCAGATAGCTAGGATGAGCATTGCCTTTTTTGTTATTTATTTGCTGGATCATTTTCACCTCATTTGAAAAATGGTTACAAGATCTACTTATCTATTACTTCTTCTATGCATCCAGGTTGTGCAGAGGTTCCAAGAACTATTTTCCCAGACAAAATACAAGGAGGCTGCAGAACTTGCTGCGGAATCACCACAAGGTATTCTTCGAACTCCAGAGACCATTGCAAAGTTTCAGGTAATGACACTTTCATTGGTGTATATTTTTTCTGCAGCATAATTAGAGCTTGTATGCTGCTCTGTTTGTGTAGAAATACATGGTTTACATGTGAAGTGATTTCTTAATTTGAGTTACTTCGGTCACTTCATTGCAAAAGAAGTTATATTTTCAATTTTCCTTGCACTTCTCATGTGCCCTCTTGTTCGGGACAACTCATTGTTCACTTTTGCATCTCTACTGTCTGCAGAGTGTTCCAGTCCAAGCTGGGCAAACACCTCCACTGTTGCAGTACTTTGGAACATTGTTAACAAAAGGCAAGCTTAATGCTTTTGAATCTTTAGAATTATCTCGCCTTGTTGTGAACCAGAACAAGAAGAATCTACTGGAAAATTGGTTGGCTGAAGACAAGCTTGAGTGCAGTGAAGAGCTTGGGGATCTTGTCAAGGTAAGTGATGTAGCATCTCACAAGCACTACAGAGGCTTCATTGACATACTTAATAATGTTGATATACTTTATTAGCCAATATCACAAAATACACTTTACTAGTCATTATTATATCAGAGATTAGAACTGTTGTGTTGATCATCTAGAACTGTTATTGCTTTAGACTGTGGACAATGATCTTGCACTTAAGATCTATATAAAAGCAAGGGCTACTCCGAAAGTTGTTGCTGCTTTTGCAGAACGAAGGGAGTTTGACAAGATTCTTATATACTCAAAGCAGGTAATTTCCCAAATTGCTCTCCAAGATACCCAATTAGACAACCACCTTTTTTTTTCTTGGGACATTTTTATTGGTATGAGGACTGAATCTCACCCTTGCACATTCTTACATATTGATTCGCCTGCAACAATGACTATTTCCTTTAGCAAGTTTTTCACCTCAAAATTCTGGAGCCCCCTATGCTAAATCTATCCTTGATTGCAGGTTGGCTACACACCGGATTATCTTTTCCTTCTGCAGACCATTTTGAGGTCAGATCCTCAGGTAAGAGCTTGTTTTTCATGATGGGTGAATACACCTAAATTTCATATATAGTTTTGATGTCACAATATAATATTAATATGTTACTGATTTGTTTGATTTATCGTTTGTTTTAAAATTGCTCTATGGCTTACACTGTTAGTCTCCTTTTATCACTATTTGGAAATCCATCTGTTTCATTCATCTTTTTGATAACATTGTCACAAAATCTTCATTCAATAAATTTTCTTTCAGGGAGCAGTTAATTTTGCTCTTATGATGTCACAAATGGATGGAGGCTGTCCAGTGGATTACAATACAATCACTGATCTTTTTCTTCAGGTTTGGATAATTTCTTCTCTAAATAGAACATTGAATGGAGATGAAAGTTTTTTATTTTTTCAATTATCGGGAATGCAGTATGACCCTGATACTCAGGTTTCGTTGATTGATTTTTTTCTTATGAAATCTCTTTTTGGCTGCTAAATGAGTTTGACTTTTCTTGGTTATGCTTTTGGTAGAGAAATATGATTCGGGAGGCAACAGCATTCCTGTTAGATGTCTTGAAGCCAAATCTACCGGAGCATGCTTTTCTTCAAACTAAGGTATGATATTTTCAAAGTTAAAGTTGCATTCTTTTTCATCCATGGTCATCAGTCTGACATTTTCTATTCTGTTGCAGGTTTTAGAGATTAATTTGGTGACGTATCCAAATGTTGCAGATGCTATTTTGGCTAATGGAATGTTCAGTCATTATGATCGACCTCGGATTGCTCAACTATGTGAAAAGGCTGGCCTATATGTCCGAGCCCTTCAGGTGCAATAATCTTCAGAAAATATTTGCAACCAAGTTTTTTATATAGTATATTATTAATCAATCGTACTATATGCTGCAGCATTACAGTGAGTTACCTGATATTAAACGTGTTATTGTGAACACTCATGCCATCGAGCCACAGGTATCTTTGGTTGCATCATTTTATCTGATTAGCTATTATTTGTAATGGATTAGATATTATGACAATTGCTGATAGCTACAGCCGAAATAAATCAGATATTAAGAAGTAACTCACTGCAGGCGCTTGTCGAGTTCTTTGGGACCCTTTCCAGGGAATGGGCATTGGAGTGCATGAAAGACCTTTTACTGGTCAATTTGAGAGGGAACCTTCAGATAATTGTGCAGGTGTTATTTTTTGCTGATTCCAGAAATACATTGGTTTGCTTATCTTAGGTTTATAACATCTAGGTCTTTTGCAGACTGCCAAAGAATATTCTGAGCAGTTAGGTGTAGATGCCTGCATAAAACTGTTTGAGCAATTTAAGTCCTATGAAGGTCTTTACTTCTTCTTGGGATTTTATTTAAGTTCCAGGTAAACTTTAAGACAAATGTTCAGGATGAGTATAAACCCTTGATAAGAATATTGATATTTTGTCTTTTTTATTTTTATGGGAATAAAACAGTGAGGATCCTGATATACACTTCAAGTACATTGAGGCTGCAGCAAAAACTGGACAGTTAAAGGAAGTTGAACGTGTAACTCGGGAATCTAACTTCTATGATCCTGAAAAAACAAGGAATTTCCTGATGGAAGCCAAACTTCCAGATGCAAGGCCCTTGATCAATGTTTGTGATCGTTTTGGTTTTGTTCCAGATTTGACCCACTATTTATATACAAACAACATGCTTCGATATATTGAAGGTTATGTTCAAAAAGTAAGATTTTCTTTTCTAACTGGATGCTAAGTTTCTGTTGCAGCAATGCATTCATCTTTTGTATTCCGCATCCGATTCATCACTAATTTGGTTGTTATATTTATAGGTAAATCCAGGAAATGCCCCTTTGGTTGTTGGGCAGCTGCTAGATGATGAATGTCCTGAAGATTTCATTAAAGGTCTGATTCTTTCTGTCCGTTCTCTCCTGCCAGTTGAGCCTCTTGTGGCTGAATGTGAGAAGAGGTATCGAGCATTATACCTTATTATGCTCTTAGAAACAATTTCCTTTTTTCAACAAATACCACCTCTAATGTCTTATGTAAAACAGGAATCGCCTACGACTGCTGACACAATTTTTGGAACATCTTGTCAGTGAGGGGAGCCAAGATGTGCATGTTCATAATGCTCTGGGAAAGATAATCATAGACAGCAATAACAATCCAGAGCATTTTCTAACTACTAACCCATACTATGATTCACGTGTTGTTGGTAAATATTGTGAAAAGCGGGACCCTACTCTTGCAGTTGTTGCATACAGACGAGGCCAATGTGATGATGAACTTATAAATGTCACTAACAAAAATTCACTGTACAAACTGCAAGCAAGGTATTTCGTGCATTTTGTTTAAATTTAACCTTGTTAGAAGCTTTTCCTTCCTAACCACTCTAATCCATTTAGATGATCATTTATCTTCTTTGTTGACAGATATGTCGTTGAGAGGATGGATGCTGATCTGTGGGAGAAAGTTCTTCACCCCGAAAATGAATACAGAAGACAACTTATTGATCAAGTTGTTTCTACTGCATTGCCTGAGAGCAAGAGCCCAGAGCAAGTCTCTGCTGCAGTTAAAGCCTTCATGACAGCTGATCTTCCACATGAACTTATTGAACTACTAGAGAAGATTGTGCTACAAAATTCTGCCTTTAGTGGGAATTTCAATCTGCAAAACCTACTGATTTTGACAGCTGTTAAAGCTGATCCGCCTAGAGTAATGGATTACATTAATAGATTAGACAATTTTGATGGTCCAGCAGTTGGGGAGGTTGCAGTTGAAGCACAGCTGTATGAGGAAGCATTCGCAATTTTCAAGAAATTCAACTTAAATGTGCAGGCCGTCAATGTTCTCCTGGACAACATTCAAAGCATAGAGCGGGCTGTAGAATTTGCCTTCCGTGTTGAGGAAGATGCTGTGTGGAGCCAGGTTGCAATAGCTCAGTTGCGGCAAGGGTTAGTGAGTGATGCAATCGAGTCCTTCATTCGTGCAGATGATGAAACCCAGTTCCTCGATGTTATTCGAGCTGCTGAAGATGCTAATGTTTACCATGACTTGGTGAAATACTTGTTAATGGTGAGGCAAAAGGTTAAAGAGCCAAAAGTGGATGGTGAACTGATCTTTGCATATGCTAAGATTGATAGGCTCGGTGAAATTGAGGAGTTCATGCTTATGCCAAATATTGCTAATCTTCAAAACATCGGCGACCGTTTATTTGATGATGCCCTTTATGAAGCTGCTAAGATCATATTTGCTTTCATTTCAAACTGGGCAAAATTGGCTAGTACACTTGTTAAGCTGAAGCAATTCCAGGGTGCTGTTGATGCAGCTCGCAAGGCAAATAGCTCAAAGACATGGAAGGAAGTCTGTTTTGCTTGTGTAGATGCTGAGGAGTTCCGCTTGGCACAAATATGTGGTCTGAACGTAATTATTCAGGTAATGCTTTTAAAAATTTGATGGAACAATTTTGATACTAATTGTTTTTTACCTGGTCACTTAGATGGTTTTATATTTTATAGGTTAAACTGCATATGTTATATGTTTTTTCTTCCAGGTGGATGACTTGGAAGAGGTTAGTGACTATTATCAGAACAAAGGTTGCTTTAACGAGTTAATTTCTCTCATGGAAAGTGGCCTTGGTTTAGAACGTGCACACATGGGCATCTTTACAGAGTTGGGGGTCTTATATGCTAGATATAGGCCGGAGAAACTTATGGAGCACATTAAACTTTTCTCGACTCGTTTGAACATTCCCAAGCTTATCCGTGTTTGTGATGAGCAACAACACTGGAAAGAACTAACCTATTTGTTTATACAATATGATGAATTTGACAATGCTGCAACAACTATCATGAACCATTCTCCAGATGCATGGGATCATATGCAGTTTAAAGATGTTATTGTCAAAGTTGCAAATGTTGAGCTCTATTACAAGGCTGTGCATTTCTACCTGCAAGAACATCCTGACCTCATTAATGATGTTCTACATGTGCTTGCGCTTCGTGTGGACCACACTCGTGTTGTAGATATCATGCGGAAGGTGCAAACTTGTCCTTGAATCCCCTAATTTCATTTAATTCTGTTTGACAACAGCTGAATGAAGTTGTTTTGTATTTGCTGAGAGTGTAATTAGTTTACTACCATAAAACTTGACATATTTTGAATATCTAACAATTTCTTGCTTCAGGCTGGTCACTTGCATCTTGTGAAGCCATATATGGTTGCAGTTCAAAGTAACAATGTAGCTGCTGTTAATGAAGCACTAAATGAAATTTATGTTGAGGAGGAAGACTATGATAGATTACGTGAATCAGTTGACTTGCATGATAACTTTGATCAGATAGGCCTTGCACAGAGGGTAAAGTTGTTGTTATCGCTACTTTTCCATTAAATTATTATGCTTACAAATATTATTGTAATTAGTGTCTTGTTTTACTAGATTGAAAAGCTTGAGCTTCTTGAGATGAGGAGGATTGCAGCATATATATATAAGAAAGCTGGAAGATGGAAGCAGTCCATTGTGCTGTCCAAGAAGGACAACCTGTACAAAGATGCAATGGAGACGTGTTCACAGTCTGGTGACCGTGAACTTTCAGAAGAACTGCTCGTTTATTTTATCGAACAGGTAAGGTCTTGATGTGTCATTAATTTCCTATGAATCTCTTCATAAGGTGTTCTATATCCATTAGATTTATGTTAAAGTATATGATCTCTAAGGATACTTTTATATTCTAAGAGATACCCAAGAATTAGAAGTATTATCTTATTCTTGTCTTATTCTGTTTAGTTATTGTCAATGATTTCAATAGGCGCTCGGGCGCTCGCCTAAGCGCTCGGGTGAGGCGAGGTGAGGCTCGAGCGCCTCGCTTCATTTCCAAGCACCTCACTTCAAGCAGTGCGCAGCGCTCGCCCGAGCCAGCGTCGGCGTTTGAGCGGCGCCCGGGTTAAACCAGACGACCGAACCAGCGTTAAAATGCTGGTTCGGTCTACTTTAGTTGGTTCAATCGAACCAACTAAAGCACCTTTCTCTCACGTCTTCCCCAACCCTAACCTTGCTTGCTGCTCCCGCTGCTGTTGCTCGCTGCCATTATTGCCATTGCCGCTGTCGCTGCTACTATCGTCGCTCGTCGCTCCCACTTCCGCTCCCGCTCCCGCTGCTCGCTGCCACTGCTGTCGCTGCCACTATCGTTGCTCCCGCTCCTGCTCTCGCTGCTACCGTTGCCACTCTTGTCGCTCACCGCTCGTTGCTCTCGCTCCATTTGCCATTCTTTGCTGCTGCTGCTTTCTTCTTTGCGCCGCCGCTCTCGCTCTCGCTCCGTTGTTCCGCTCTCGCCGTTGCGTCGCCACGCTTGCTGTGCCCGTTGCCGGTATCTACCGCTGCCATTGCGCTTATCTATCTGTGCCGGTAATATTATTTATATTTATTAGATTAATAATATATTATTTTTATTTTAATACTATTATTTTTTATTTATTTAAAATTATTATTAGATTTTTATTTAAATAATTATATTTATTAATGATATTATATATTTTTACATTTTAGCACCTCGCTTCGCTCGGGTGAGCGCCTAGCACCTCGGGTGTTTTTGGGCCTTGGCGCTTTTTAAATCACTGGTTATTGTGGAAATGGAACTTGGGTGTTTGTTTTGTGTTTTAATATACTTCTTACTTCATGCGAAATGTTTCAGTAGTTAAGTTGGTATTTTATGTTTGGTATTGTAAGTTTGAATTGATTCTTCTATCTTTTTGTAGTGGTTTCGGCTTTAACATTTAGAACTTTGGTGCATTATTTCTTCGCTTAGATCCATCTTTACTACTTCAGATGTTGGGAAATTTTGCCATAGTGCATCTTGAAGTGATATATTAAATCATTATGTTGTGAATCATTGTATAGCATTTAATGAATTTCAAGGTTCACATTTGAACTGTGCTCCATGTAAGCCCAAAATGGTGCTATAGGATGCTCAATTCGTGAAGCTGCTGTGGGTGGCCTAGCGCACGAGTATCCTTCAAAGCATAGGCTATTCTGTGTCAAATTTGATGAAACTGTTTTGTAAATTGTCTGTGTGGTAACTAGCATCAAATTTTTTTGAAGTCACCACATAGAAGCACATAACTACCGGTTTATATCTTACCAGTTAAGTTACATTTTTATTGTTGATTTTAAATCAATCACTAATTTAAACAAAACACAGATACTTGTACAATACAATAAAAAATGAAATCTATTTTCAGTTGCTTTGCAACTTGCACCTTCAGCATAAACTGAACAGTAATTATTGTGTTCTGCATATCTCGAAAGTTGTAAAAGGTGAAATAAGCAAACTTTGAATATTATAAATTATGAAGATCAGAATTGTTTTTTCGTTTTCCTCTATAATGCATGTTTCATGATTTTTCACCTTAAGCAACTTTTAGTTTACAAATTTAGAAGGAAACATATGTAACCAGGTCATCTTTTTGTGCTAGTCCTGAAGGCATAGCTTTTTTTAAGTCTATTTATCTTCATTCTCTAGAAGACATCTGAGGAGTTTCTGGAAAATGTGTTGCAGGGAAAGAAGGAATGCTTTGCTTCATGTCTTTTCATTTGTTATGAATTGATCCGTCCTGATGTTGCCCTTGAGCTGGCTTGGATGAACAATATGATTGACTTTGCTTTCCCTTATCTCTTGCAGGTGATTTGTCAATTGTCTTTCTAGTTAATATAAATATCTATATAAATGTTTTATCGTATAAGTGTTTTTCTACTTACAATACCGTGATAATTGTTTTATCATGGTAACATATTGGAAATATGCAGTTTATTCGAGAGTACGCTAGTAAAGTTGACGAACTTGTAAAATATAAGATTGAGGCACAAAATGAAGTGAAATCTAAAGAAAAGGAAGAGAAGGATTTGATTGCACAGCAGGTATTTAATGTTCATTCCCAGTTGTTCCTGGATCAAAATTTGTAGATATTCTGTCAAATAGTAATGATACTTTTCTTTTGTGCAGAATATGTATGCACAGTTGCTGCCTCTTGCTTTACCAGCTCCATCAATCCCTGGTATGGGAGGACCGAACGCAGGTGGACCTTACACGGCTCCAGCTCCAATGGCTGGCATGGGAATGCCTCCAATGCCGCCATTTGGCATGCCTCCGATGGGAAGCTACTGAGAAGGTTTTTTGGGTTGGCACAGCTTGTAATGCGGGGAGAGTTTGGATGTTTCAGTGTTTTCTGATGGTGCAGTGGATCAAAAGCTATTAGAGACTCTGGTCTTCTTGATCCTCATGTTAATGTTGTCATACGTTCATATTCTATTACTAGCAGTGGCTTTGGTCACCAGAGGCTGAACTGAGGATTTTGTATGGTCTAACACTATAAAGATAGGAAGGCAGTGCCCAGGCTTGAGATGGAGTAGCTCATGTATAGATTTTCTCGATGCCGTGTAAACCATTCTGGTTGTTTGTTTTTGTATCAATCAGATCTTGATCAGATTTATTGGACGACCCAATTATAAATTCTATGTTCCGATTGACTGTAAGTTCTTATGGTGTTTAATTGACTGGAGAATCCAGAATGATGTGTTTCTGGGCAAAGTTACGAAAAGGAGCTCAGGAGAAGTTTGTTTTGTTCTCTTCTATAATATTAGATCGTGCATACCCACCCAAAAGTTATTTGCAGCTTGGATTTTTGACAAGACAAGATTATTTGGATATGTTATACTACTAACTTTACCAAGAATCTAACAGAAAGAAGATGCAATCGAGAAGGTGAATAATGAGTAGAATATCGTTGGTTGGTCACGTGAGTTGTTACTTATAATTTTTATGACTGGACATGATAAGTTTCCTAGTAGTTTACCAATTCTTCTGATATGGAACTCGTGATTTGTGGGAAGCTGTTGCATTAGACTCCTTGCTATTACATCTGGAGCAAGGAATGATGTTTTGTCATGAAATGGATGGTACGTATCGACGATCTGAGCATCAATTGATATCTGTAAATCGTTCTCGGTGCTTTTGCTTCCTCAGCAAGTTGCTTTTGATTCTCACGCAACTACAACCGATGCCTTTGTTTCTCACTTCGATCGATGCCTTCATCGATTAGAAGATAGCTTTTGATCGCGATCAACCTCCGCTTCTTAACTAGGTCGCTACTCGACGGCTATCACTTACCACGACCACTTGGACATCATCGTCACGCATGAATTTTTCCATAATCATTTTCTTTTTGGGTATGCCTCTTCTTCTTTCTTTTTGTTCCTCCTTTATTCCTACAAGACTCGTTCCTCTTTTCTCTTTTTTTTTTATCCTCTTCAGAACAATGATACATGATACATCAGTATTAATCAATAAATATTAGTTTAATAAATCATCAAAATAAATTTAATATTCACATGATAGATAAAGCACTGGCCTTTGTCTTTTGTTGGGTCTTTCTTGACAATCTTTGTCTTACCCATTTTGCTCTTGCCCTTGCCCTTCTTAAGGGACTTCTCAATTTTCTTTTTCTTTCTGGTTTTACCAGTGTAGAGAACCGGCTTCTCTTTCTTGATAGTGCTCTCTGCTTCTCTCAACATATTGAGGAGCTCTGGGAGGGTCACCTCAAGTTTGTTCATATTAAAATTTATTATGAATTGAGAAAAGGAATCTGGTAGGGATTGAAGCACAAGATCCATACACAGGTTATCCTTTAGGACCATTCCTAGACCTGTGAGTTTCTTGATCCACTCAATCATCTTAAGGACATGGTTCTGAACCGGTGTCCCCTCAGTCATCCTAGCATGGAAAAGACTCTTTGACATCTCATATCGCTGAGTACTTCTCTGTTCCTCAAACAGTTTGCGGAGATATAAGAGTATGGAATTAGCATCCATATTTTCATGCTGTCTCTGTAACTAAGTAGTCATAGAGGCTAACATATAACACTGAGCAAGAGTAAAATCATCTAAGTACTTCACATAACGAGCGATCTCATCCTCGCTTGCCCCTTTGTCGGGCGTAGGGATCACTGTATCAAGGACATATGCGATTTTCTCCGCCATGAGAACGATTCTCAGATTGTGAAGCCAATCCATATAATTTAGACCAGTGAGACGGTTGGCATCAAGTATACCATGTAAAGGATTTGAAAGCGATAATTTTCTGAAATAAAAGATGTAGTAGAAATAAATAATATGAAGACATTGCAGAAATTTAAACAATTAAGATAAGGACTTCTATCTTAATGAATTCCCACTAATTTTTCGTGAGACATACAATACCCTCCGGTATGTCAATCGGAGACCCCCAGCGGATCCCTAGTGGGGATCAAGATCCAATCGGCGTCTTAACGTAATCTCGAGGTACTCGACCAATCACGTTAAGCCCGTAAAGGTAGGTAACTCTTGCCAATCACAACTCCTTGTGATTCCCGTCCTGTTCGGCCTTCGAACCACCATGGCCTCGAGGGACTCGACCAACCATGATGTTTGGTTAAGTCATTAACATTGTTACCAGATGAGTCTGATTAGGTGATATACTCTCGAGGGACTCGACCAAGCATACCATGTCCTTAGGTTACCTATGACATCTCTATGTCATAGATAAGATGGCGAGATGCGATATAGGTGAGTCTCAAGGGACTCGACCAACTCAACCTACATCGGGAATCAGCTCCTAGCTATAACGATGGAAGGCCACGTGGGTCAATCTAATTGCCTCACGTTTACCGACTTAATATTATTAATGGAAATTTTTTTTGATTTGGTCTCCTAACATAACATAATGTGTCACACACATACGTATTTAATATATATATCTACATCGCATGTAAATATATATATATATACATATCTAGTAGGTGTATAACTAATCACACATCACATGAGCAATCACACCAGATGATCATGGACCATATCCTAATGTGATCAGGCCCGAGCCAGTGGGCTCAATCACTCACATCAAGATCTATGTGTACTTCGACGCATCTCTATGTCCTGTGATCGTCCATCTCGCTTCGTCGGATCCGTTGGCATCTCAATGCATCTCCATGCGTCGGATAGTTTGTCTCGGCCTCGTGAGTCACGCTATCACTACGCCTCCTCATGTAATTACAACATAATTACAAGCATGCAGGCTCGATAATAAATGAAAATAATAGAGGCTCGCAGGCCCCAATAATAATAATCACATGTACACAGATCACATCATAGGTCCATGATCATCTGTCCACATCATACATTGCATGTATATATTATTGTATAGGACTACTAGATAAAAATAATAGTTAATTAAACTATTTAATTAACATATTTAATTTTCTGAAATCAGGGACAAAAGAAATTTTTGAATTCCTAGGGGTATTTCGGTAATTCGACCAAAAGGTATTTTGGTAATTCTAATCAAAAGGGATAGAATCTGAAATTTCTGAAATTCCGAGGGGTATTTTGATAATTATGTCAAAAGGGATAGAATGTGAAATTTCTGAAACTCCGAGGGGCAAAACCGTCTTTTGTCCTAAAAACCTAATCCTCACCATCGCTGCGACCGCGCCACCACTGGCGGTGCCCCTTTGCGTCGGAGGGTGACGCGCCAGCGCCGCGGGAGGATCGCCCGCCGCCGGTGCCTCTTCGGTGTTGGCTTGCGGGCGCCTCTGCGATGCTAGCCCGCGAGCGCAAGCGCCCAGCGTCGACGCCTCTGCGGTGCTGGCCCGCGGGCACAGTGCTCGCAGCGCCGCGCCCTGGCGGGCGCGGCGGCACGCCCAGACGGCTACGGCTAGCGGCTGCGGCCGGGCAGGCCAGCGCAAGGCGGGCGACCAAGGCGGCAAGTACTCGAGTCAGCAAAAAAAGCCAAAGAATGCCTTTTTTTGGCGTCAAAAGTAGATCCAAAACATAATACATGCAGTTTAAGATCTGATCTTTGTACAAATAACCTGGCTCTGATACGACTGTAGGAAATCCACAAGGGGAGCGACATCACATGCGCAGCGGAAGAACATAAAACAAAACCCCAGATTTCCCATAGAAAGTTTCCGTCGTCATGCGAAGATCAGTGCATCAAAAACAAA
Source organism: Musa troglodytarum (assembly GCA_023547065.1). Taxonomy (NCBI): domain Eukaryota; kingdom Viridiplantae; phylum Streptophyta; class Magnoliopsida; order Zingiberales; family Musaceae; genus Musa; species Musa troglodytarum. The sequence continues at coordinate 28,747,476 of CP097510.1, forward strand.
TCCGCAAAACTGCACGTGTAAAAGAAGATACTTAGGGAGATCGTATATCCCTGAATTCCTGCAGATCTGTGAGAGAGGATGAAGGAGGTCAAACGTCCTCCTCTCTAGCGGTATCTACACAGCAGGGATTGTGACGATGCACCTCTCTCTCTGGGGAGAGGAGAATAAGAGGTGGCTACTAAAAACCCTCTGCCTATAGAGCTTTGGTTCCCTCCTATTTATAGAGGCCTCCTGAAAACCCTAATGGATCTTTTGCCCTATTGGGTATTGGATCTCCATCCAATTACCCAAGCCTCTTGGATTAGTGGGTCTCTACCAAATAATCTCTTATTAGCAATTATTGGATCTCATCTCAGGATCCAATAATTCAAGGGCTTAATGGATATCCAATAAGATAGGGGGTTCAGCGGATATCTCATATTCGAACCTCTACTCATCGCAACACCTACCATATGTGTGTGACCCTTTAGGCCCAATATCGAGCTGGCCGTGAGTTATACTTGTCAGAACTCCTTCTGACATAGTGAATTATTATCTCTATAATAATTCACCCAACTCATCGACTGCGGACGTACCAGGCCACTACGCCGCAGCCCCCAAACGATATAGAGGAATCCAATCCTTTGGACCTATCTGTCCTCAGTTACCATGTATCTATAATCTCTCATCCATCTAATATCCCAAAGACCCTATACCGGGCATGGTGCTGTCAGGCCCATACGGTTTCTCCTCGAGTCTTGCTCTTGTCGGATTCTCCCGGAGAACTCTTTCTCTCTCAATCCGAATAACCTTGGCCAAGGATTTGTTCGAGTGAGAACACATGAGATATTTCTCTCATAATTCCGAGAGCGGATGATCCTATATTGACACTCAATAGCCCTTGTAAGGTTGGCTACCACTCCCAATGACCGGTTGTACTAGATATGAAACTTTTCAAACCTATAAGTCCAGTATCAAAGAGTGGAGTACTCATACAGGACATCCTTGGTGTCTCAAGTCTAAGGACCAGATACACTACTAGGACTACGTAATCGCTGTTTGACGTGAGGTATCAATAACTATCCAGCATTCCGTAGGCGGATCAATCAGTGAACTCATTCTCCAATGAGCACCTACACTGTACCCTTAGTGTCCCCACACGAGTAGCTATGAGACCAGCTACCTCCATCATATGAACGGGTATATAGCACACCAATCTATCCGGTTATCTCGATGTCTTTCTCGAGTAACCTATGACCAGGATAATTTAGGGTCTGTATTTAAAGGTGAATCGGTCTCATTATCGTAATCTCATCACGATCCAATTCCCATTGCACAGATCCAAGGACATCACAATATACATCTAGATAATGTGAGATAATGTCAATAATCATAAGCAAAGAGATTGACGCAACGTGTTATAGGTGCTATTACTCATGTGATTGGCTTGAAGGTACCTATAACTAGCAGCTACGTCATGAATAGGGTTTTAATAAGACCATCTCTCTCCAAACTTCTTATGAATTATGAAATAACAAAAACTAAACGTTTCTTATTTTAAAGTTTTTGGTTGCAAATGCTTTATCTTGAATGAAAAGGATGCCTTAGGAAAGTTTGATGCAAAATCTGATAAAGGCATCTTTCTTGGTTACTCTTCTATTTCTAAAGATTTTTATATTTTTAATAAAAGAACCCTGATTATAGAAGAATCTATTCATGTTATTTTTAATGAAATTTTTGAATTTAAGAAAAATATCATGATGATGATCTTGATTTTAATAGTTTAAATTTGAATGAAACATCCTCTAATTAGCAACTTAGATGCATCTTCTTCTTAAATTTTCTTACCTAAGGAATGGAAGTATGTAGATGCCCATCCAAAGGAGCTAATTATAGGAGACACATCAAAAGGAGTTTAAACTCGTTCATCTTTTAAGAATTTTTGTGCCAATGCTGTTTTTATTTCTCAAATTGAACCTAAGTGCATTGACAAAGCCTTGAAAAATAATTCTTGGGTTATCGCAATGCAAGAGGAATTAAGCCAATTTGAGAGAAATGAGATGTGGAAGCTTGTTCCTAGACCTAATGACCATTTAGTTATAGATACTAAATGAGTATTTAGAAACAAGCAAGATGAATTTGGTATTGTAGTTAGAAACAAGACTAGATTAGTGGCCAAGGGTTTCAACCAAGAAGAAGGTATCGATTACGAAGAGACCTTCGCTCCTGTGGTAAGATTAGAAGCCATTAGGATGCTCTTTGCCTATGCTAGTAGTAATAATTTTAAGTTGTTTCAAATGGATGTCAAAAGTGCTTTCTTAAATGGTTTTATTTCCGAAAAAGTGTTTGTTAAACAACCACCCAGTTTTGAAAACTCTCTTTTTCCTAATCACGTGTTTAAATTGACTAAGGCTCTCTATAGGTTAAAACAAGCCCCAAGGGCTTGGTATGAGAGACTTAGCTCTTTTCTTATTTCAAATAATTTTACTAAAGACAAGGTCAATATTGATGGGAAATCCAAAGAACGACATCTCATGCATAGCGGAAGAATAGAAAATAAAAATCTTGGTTTTCCACAAAAGCTTCCGTCGTCGTGCTAAGATCAGTGCGTCAAAAACAAATCCGCGAATTAAAAAACTATGTGTGTAAAAAGAAAGTACTTATGGAGATCGTATATCCTTAAATTCCTACAGATCCATGTGGTGGATAAAGGAGGTCAAACGTCCTCCTCTCTAGTGGTATCCACATGGCAAGGACAATGACGATGCTCCTTTCTAGATAGAGGAGAACAGGAGGTGGCCATTAAGAAAAACCCTAGTCTATGGGCCTTTAGTTCCCTCCTATTTATAGAGGCCCCCTGTCAACCCTAATGGATCTAGCCCTATTGGGTATTAGATCTCTATCCAATTACCCAAGCCTTTTAGATTAATGGGTCTCTACCCAATAATCTAGCTCGTATTGGATCTCATCCTTGGGATCCAATAATACAAGGGCTTATTTGATATCTAATAAGATAGGGGCTCCGACGGATATCTCATATCCAAACCTCCGCTTGTCGTAACACCTACCATATGTGTGTGACCATCTAAGCCTAATATCGAGCTGGCCATGAGTCATAATTGTCATAACTCCTTTTGACTCAGTGAATTATTATCTCCATAATAATTCACTCGACTCATTGATTACGGACGTACTAAGCCACTACGCCGTAGTCCTTAGACGATACAGAATTTAATCCTTTGGACCTATCTGTCTTTAATTATCTTGTACCTACAGTCCCTCATCCATCTAATATCCCAAAGATCATATATCAGGCATGGTGCTATCAGGCCAGTGATTTGCTTGAGCAAGAACATATGGGATATTCCTCTTATGATACCGAGAGTAGATGATCCTCTATTGACACTCAATAGTCCTTATAAGGTTGGCTGTCACTTCCAATAACTAGCTATACTACATCTGAAACTTTCAAACCTATAAGTCCGATATCAAAAAATGGAGTACTCATACAAGACATCCTTGGTGTCTCAAGTCTAAGAACCAGATACACTACTAGGACTACGGAATCGTTGTCTGATATGATGTATCAATAAACATCTAACATTTTGTAAGCCGATCAATCAGTGAATTCATTCTCCAATGAGCACCTGTACTGTATCCTTAGTGTCCCCACACAAGTAGTTATGAGACCAGCCACCTCCATCATATGGATGGGTATATAGTACACTAGTCTGTCCGGTTATTTCGATGTCCCTCTCAAGTAACCTATGACTAGGATTATTTAGGGTCTATGTTTAAAGGTGAATCGGTCTCATTATCGTGATCTCATCACGATCTGATTCTCATTGCACAGATCCAAGGATATCACAATATACATCCAGATAATGTGAGAAAATGTCAATAATCATAAGTAAAAAGATTGATACAGCGTGTTATAAGCGTCATCACTCACATGATTGGCTTATGTTAGGATCGGAGAGGCACTAAGTGGGGGGGGGGGTGAATTAGTGCAGCGGATTAAAACGTAAGTTAAAAAATGATTTCGTAAATGGCTAGTTCGTATGAAAACTTCGATGCGACGAAAGATGACTTGATTGAAGTTGCTTGAGTAAAGGTGCTGAAAAACTGAATGATTTGCAGCCAAGTAAAGGAATGATTCAGAACTTTAAACACTCACACATTCAAGAACGCCATGATATATAGTGGTTCGGTCAAGTGACCTACATCCACTTCCGAAGCCTTCTCCGATGAGGCTCCCAACTTCCACTAGCAAATCCTTTTGAAGGGGAAGGACCAAACACTCCTCTTACAACCCTTTTACAAGAAGTTCACACTCTTACAAATTTTTCAAAGAAAAAGAAGGTGAACACAAGCTATTGAAAATAAGGCTTTTCCAAGACTTAGGCTCAATTTCTAACTCACAAAAGGGTACCCTTTCAGCTGAGAAAGGGGGGGTATTTATAGATCCAAAGAGGATTCAAATTTGAGCTCCAAATTTGAATTCAGTTTGGGTTTCCCGGTGCTGGCGGTGCTACCGCCTGTCAGAGGCGGTGCCACCGCCTGTCAGTCGTCAGTGCACAGGCGGTACCACCGCCCATGCCAGGCGGTGCTACCGCTTGTGCCTTCAGGCGCTGGGCGGTACTACCGCCCCAGGCTGGGTGGTACCACCGCCCAGCACTTGGCTGCCAAGCGGTTCCACCGCCTGGCCCATTCAGCAAAGCTGAATGGGCCCTGTTTTAGGCCCAAATTGACCCAGTAAGAGCCCGGTTGGCCCCTACTAGGTTTGAGCAGGATTAATTCGAAATCCTTACCCTAATTACGTGCCAACTATGAAATTGAAACATAATTAATAGTGATTTGAATCGACATTCTTCATGTCTTATTCCGGCGAGCTTTATGATGAGATTCCGGCGGTCTTCCGATACTTCCCTCGGATTTCTTCCGGTGGATTCTCAGCATGCTCCTAGATTGTATGGCGAGCTCAACGAGTCTTCGGCAAGCTTCTGAACCTTCTCGACAAACACTGCGAACCTTCGACGATCTTTGCGACGAACTTCCAAAAATTTCGGTAAGTCCCTGATTCGATCTCGGTTGGTTCCGGCAACACTTCCGACGATCTTTCAGACTTCCGATGAACTCTTGAACACCCGACGGACTTGATCTCGATAAATTACTTTTATGTTTCTATCCCATCATAGTTAATCCTGCACACTTATTTCGACAATATAGATCAGAACAAATATTTCACCAATTGATTTCATCATCAAAATCCGAGATTCAACAACTGATAGGACAACTATAACCAACAATCTCCCACTTGACCGAAAGCCAATCACCAATCACATATGTGTCTAATCCCTATCAGACCTTTGTGACGCTCAAAGACAATCTGAGTCCATGGCTTTGTAAGTGGATATGCAATGTTATCTTTGAATGGAACCCTTTCCACTACTACATCTCTTTGGGCCACGATCTCTCTAATAAGTTGGAACCTCCTCAGAACACTTCTAATGAGACCCGGGTTCTCTTATTTTATTAATCGCCCCATAGTTGTCATAATATAAGGGAATCAGCTCCTCACTACTTGGCACAACTCCCAAATCTATGATGAACTACTTTATCAGACTCCCTCCTTTACTTCCTCTATTGCAGTAATGTACTCTACCTCTGTGGTCGAGTCAGTAGTAGTATCTTACTTGAAACTCTTCTAACATACTGCTCCTCTATTCAAGGTGAAAATATGCCCTGAATTGGCTTGCCATCATCAACATCGGATTGGAAGCTTGAGTCTGTGTAGCCCTCAACCCTAAGACTACTTTCTTCATATACCAGTAAAAGATCCTTAGTCCTTCTCAAGTACTTAAGGATTCACTTTACTTCTTTCTAGTACTCCAAGCCTGGATCCGCTTGATACCTGCTTGTGACACTCAAAGCATGTGTTATATCAAGCTTGATACATAGCATAGCATATATGATAAACCCTATCACTAAGGTATAGGTTATCCTATCCATGTGTACCCTTTCTTCAAGAGTCTTTAGGGACATACTCATATAAAATGATAGCCTATGTCTTATTGGTATTAGACCTCTCTTGAAATTTTTCATGTCAAACCTTTTGACAATGGTGTCTATATACCTGGACTGGGATAAGCTAAGCATCTACTTGGATCTATCTCTATAGATCTCAATCCCTAATAAGTAGGATACTTCCCCTAGGTCCTTCATAAAGAAGTATCTAGATAGCCAATCCTATAGCATGGAGAGCATTCCTATATCATTCTCAATGATTATGATGTCATCCACATACAATACTAAAAAGGTGATAGCACTCCCACTTACCTTTCTGTACACACAAGGCTCATCTTCGTTCTTAACGAACTCATAAGATCTGATCGCCTCATCAAATCTTATGTTTCAACTTTAGGAAGCTTACTTCAATCCATAGATAGACCTAAGTAACTTGCACACCTTATCTGGACTGTCCTTAGATATAAATCTCTTAGGTTGTATCATATACACCTCCTCGAGGTTTCCGTTGAGGAATAAAATTTTCATGTCCATCTGCCCGATCTCATAATCAAGATGTGCTACAATAGCCAATAGAATTTGGATGGATTTTAGCATGGTTATAGGTGATAAGGTTTTGTCATAGTCAACACCTTAGTCTTGACGAGAACCCCTAACCACTAGCCTTGCCTTATAGGTCTCTATCTTTCCATTTACTCCGATCTCTTCTTAAAGATCTACTTATAGTCAATAGGTCCGATACCCTCGGGTGCATCAACTAGGTTCCAAACCTAGTTGGAGTACATGGAATCAATCTTTGAATTTATGGCTTCTTGTCACTTTTTAGAGTCTATACTCGTAATAGGCTCCTCGTAGGTTTGAGGATCATTATCCTCAACACCCACTCTTCTAATATGTCCCACATACACTTAGGAGGATGGGATACTCTATCGTACCTATGTAAAGTCAGAACTTGTGTGCTAGGTACCTGAACAGATTCTAGCTATGAAATGGTGCTTGAGCTGGGTTCTCCAACCTTGCTCAACTCTATCATGCTCCCATTGTCTCTATCAAGAATGTGTTCTTTCTCAAGGAACACTACTCTCTTAGCTACAAATACCTTTTGGTCCTTGGGGTGATAGAAATAATATCCATAAGTTTCCTTAGGGTATCCCACAAACTTGCACCATTCCATTCTTGATTCCAACTTGTCGGACTTGTGTCATTTAACGTGGGCAGGACAGCCCCAAATTTAAACAACCTTAAGATCGGGCTTCCATTTCCAAATATCATATGGTGTAGACACTACCAACTTAGAACTCTTTTTAGAAGGTAAGCTGCAAACTCTATGGCATATCCCTAGAATAAGATGGGTAAGTTGGCAAAACTCATCATGGACTACACCATGTCTAACAGTATGCGATTCCTCCTTTGAATACACCATTGAGCTAGGGTGTATAAGGAGGTGTCTATTGGGACAGAATCCCATGGTCCTTGAGGAACTAGGTGAACTCTATATTCAAGTACTCACCTCCTCGATCTGATCAAAGAGTTTTGATGCTCTTTCCAGTCTGAACCTCTACTTCATTCTTAAACTCCCTAAATTTCTCAAAGGCTTCGGACTTGTACTTCATCAAGTACACATGTTCATACCTAGAGAAATCGTTAGTGAAAATAATGAAGTAGAAATAAACACTTATGGCCTGAGTTGACATAGAACCATATACATCACTATGTATTAATACCAACAACTCAATGGCTCTCTTTCCAGTTCCTCTAAATGGAGAGTTAGTCATCTTTCCATGAAAGCAATGTTCGTAAGTGCATATGACTCATAATCAAATGAATCTAGGTATCTATCTATCAACAACTTTTGAATCATTCCCTCATAGATATGACTTAACCTACAATGCCACCTCATCTCATTTTCTCTTGGACTCACTCACACTCATGATATATGGAGTAGTTTTTAACATAATCAAACCATTATATTATTGAATCTCAGATTTTGATGATGAAGTCAATTGATAGGTTATTTGATCTAATCCATATTATTGAGATAAGTGTGCATGATTAACTACGATAGCAATGAAGACATGAAGCAAATTGCTGGAGTCAAGTACGTTGGGAGTTCGAGAGTCCACTGGAAGACCAAAGGATCATCGAAAGTACTGTCGGAACTAGTCGAGAATGAATCAGGGACTTGTCGAAGGTTTTGAAAGTTCACCGGAAAGATCGTCGGAGTTTTGTGGAGCTCACCGAGAAAGTTCGGATGCTTGCCAAAAGAATCATCGAATTTGCCATAGAGTCCGGGAGACTATTGGGAGTCCGCCGAAAGATATCCGAGGGAAAGATATCCGAGGGTGTGTTGGAAATCCACCAGAAGTTCACCAGAAGCTCACCGGAAGAAAACTCAACGATGTCGGATTAGAATTTACTTAGAACATGTTTTCAATTTTGTAGTTAGCATGTAATTAGAGTTAGGATTAGGTGATAATCTTACATAGCCCTAGTAGGGGCCAACTAGGCCTTAATTGGACTGAATTGAGCCAGATTTAGGGCCCATTCACCAGTGCTGACCATGTCTAGTAATGGCACCACCCCGAGAACTAGTTCCCAGGTGGTGTGGGCAGTGGTACCGCCCCCAAGTTAGCCGTGGTACCACTGACAGTTATTACCTATTAATGGTGGTATCGCCCGACAGGCGGTGGTACCGTCCCTCCATAGAGTCCGAGGACCTTGTCAAGAGATAATACCGCTAGACTGGGCAGTGGTACCGCCTAGTACACTAATAGAGCAGGGTCAACTGGCAATGGTACCGCCAGTGCCAAGCAGTGGTACCACCAGTACCCAAAAATCTAGGATGTGACCTTTTTTTGCTCAAATTCTGAAGCTAATTAAGTCTATAAATACCCCTCACTTCTCAACTAGCTAAACACATTGGGAAGTGATAAAAAACTAAGTCAAAGTTATAATAAAATTATATTTAATAGCTTGAGTGTTCACCTCCCAAGTTTTACTTTGTCAAAGTTCTATAAGAGTATGAACCACTTGTAAAAGTTTGTAAGAGGGGTACTTGGTCCTTTCCCTTTAAGAGGAATTGATAGTGAAAGTTAGGAACCTCATTGGAGGAGGTTCCAGAAGTGGACGTAGGTCATTTGATCGAACTATTATACATCGCTGTTGAACAACTATTATTCTCAAAAACTACTTTATAATCATTCAATGTCAAACATAAAATGGAAATAATATTTTTGATGATAGAGAAAACAAAATAAGATACATCTAATATAATAGTAGCTCTAACGGGCAAATGTAGGGTGACCTCGCTAATAGCAACAGCAACAACTCTTTCTCTATTATCTTTCTTGAGGTCCATCTTGCCTCTTATCAATCTCATATGTCTTGCCAGAACCCGTAGGCCATCACGCCAAGCGTCGCTCGCCCTTGCGGTCTAGCTGCCCCGTGGCCCTTATTGGCGTCGCCCTTGTGAGGTAGTGCTCGCAGGCGGCACTGCCCCCATGGGTGCAATGCCCGCAAGCAGCGCGGCCCTTGCAGGCAGGCCGACTGCAAGCGGGCGCCTCCCAATAGCCCGCAAACCATCGGCGCCTGCTTGTAGCCCATAGGGCACCAGCACTATGGCTGCCTATGTGCGGCCAAAGCTTCCATCTGCGATGGTAGTGAGGGCAGCAACAATTGCTGCCTTTTTCTGATTTTGTATCAACGATTTTGACGTAAAAAGCCTCTCTAATTCACAACGCACGTAATTGAAACACAATCTTCACACGAACAACTTGGCTCTGATACCACTAATAGGAAATCTAGGGGGTGACATCTCATGCACAGTAGAAGAACAAAAAATAAAAATCTTGAATTTCCATGAAAGGTTTCATCGTCATGCGAAGATCGGTACATCAAAAAGAAATCCGTGAATCTGAAAACTACGTGTGTAAAAAAAGGTACCTAGGGAGATTGTATATCCCTGAATTCCTACAGATCCATAAGGTGGATGAAGGAGGTTAAGTGTCCTCATCTCAAGTGGTATCCGCACGATAAGGACTACGACGATGCTACTCTCTAAAGAGAAGAGAACAGGATGTGGCCACCAAGAAAAACCCCAACCTATGGGCCTTTGGTTCCCTCCTATTTATAGAGGCCCCATGTCAACCCTAATGGATCTAGCCTTATTGAGTATTGGATCTTTATCCAATTACTCAAGCCTCTTATATTAATAGGTCTCTACCCAATAATCTAGCTCTTATTGGATCTCATCCATGGGATCTAATAATACAAGGGCTTATTGGATATCCAATAAATAATACAAGGGCTTATTGGATATCCAATAAGATAGGGGCTCCAGCGGATATATCATATCCGAACCTCTACTCGTCGTAACACCTACCATATGTGTGACCCTCTAGGCCCAATATCGAGATGGTCATGAGTCATACTTATCAGAATTCTTTCTGACTCAGTGAATTATTATCTCTATAATAATTCACTCGACTCATCGAGTACGGACGAACTAGGCCACTACGCCGTAGTCCCTAGGTGATATAAGGAAATTCAATCCTTTAGACCTATCTATCCTCAGTTACTATGTACCTATAGTCCCTCATCCATCTAATATCCTAAAGATCATATATCGGGCACGGTGTTGTCAGGCCCATATAGTTTCCAATCGAGTCTCACTCTAATCGAATTCTCCCGGAGAATTCTTTCTCTCTCAATCCGAATGACCTTTATTAGGGATCGAGTGGCACTAAGAGGGGGGGGGGTGAATTAGTGTAGCGGATAAAACGATGGATTTTTTAGTGATTTAAAACAAGCTTCGGAAACTTCGTACGATGAAAGCAACGTTTCGTTTGAAATCGATTTTTGTGTTCTAACTTTAAAGCATGCATACAAAGATAAAAAGGAAGTGGAGCAAGTAAAGTAAAGGCTTGCAGCAAAGTAAAACAGAAATTTAAACACTCACACAATCAAGTCGTAGCGATGTATAGTGGTTCGGTCAAAGTGACCTACATCCACTCCAAGCCTTCCGATGAGGCTTCTTCCACTATCAAATCCTTGAAGGGGAAGGATCAAATACCCTCTTACAACCCTTTACAAGTGGTTCACACTCTTACAAGATTTCAAGGAGAAGAAGGAGGTGAACACTTAGCAAGAACAAGACTTTTCAAGACTTTCAAAAGCTCAAACCAAGATTCTAACTCAAAAATCTAAATTTCATTGAAAAAAAGGTATTTATAAAATTTGAAATCAGATTCAAATTCCAATGCTCACAACATGGAGCCAAAATTTGAATCTTTGAGTCGTGGTGGTCAGCATGTGGGCGTTACACAAAGTACCGCTATTGTGCGTCACCAAAGAGTGCCATGTGACACAGTGTGCTACAAAGAGATGCCACAAAGATAGCATGCACGTGCACGAGCACGCAGGCCGGTTTGGGCCAAAATTTTGGCCCAAACATCTAATCAAGGCCCAATGGTTCTTCACTGGGTTAAAGGATTAACCTAATCCTAACCCAAATTAATGTGCTAACTACGAAATTAAAGACATTCCAAGCTTATTACAAAGTCCGCAAGTCAAGTCTTCTTCCGTCGAGCCTGCTAACTTCCGACGGCTTCCGACGATCCTCTGAACTATCCCCGCGACTCCCAGAAAGTTTCCTGACCCACGATGATTTTGGCGAGTTCCCCGAGCTTCTTTGGCAAGCTCCAATCTTTCTTGGCAAGCTCCAAGAACTTCCGACTTTAACCTCCGCGAACTTCTAAAACCCTTCGGCAAGCTCCCTACTGCTCGGCCAGCCCGCAGCACTCCCAATGAATCTTCAGACTTTCATCGAACACTCGAACTCCCAATGATCCATCGCACTTGACTTCAACCCTTTGTTTCGCTTTGCATCTTCATCCTTATCGTAGTTACTCCTGCACAAACAAACACCAAAAACTCTACTTCGATCTAGACATTTATTACAACACGAATTGACATTCAGTTGCCCGGCACATCATTAGTCGGCGCTTCGTCTGATCCTTCGGCACATCGCCCTCTCTAGCGGCTTGTTGCTCAATCGACGGTTGACCTCCGCAACCTCGATATCCATGGCGCAACACGCTCTTCTTGGCCCGATGCCTGACGTATGAAGCCTCCTACCGATAGTCAACCGAACCTCCGGCTCGACATCCAATATCCTGACGTGATCACCTCCGGCGCAACGTCAATTCCTCCCACAATCGCCTAACTCGATCGAAAGTAGACTGCGAACTCAACACGCAGTTAGACCATTAATCACACTTCAATTAGTTTCATCATCAAAATCTGAGATTCAACAATCTCCCTTTGATGATGACAACTAATTGATGACTGACGAAGTTAACCACAACTCCCCGGAGTTTAACCAAACTCCCCCTATCAATATGCCATTGATAGAATACTTGGATTATCCCAAATCCAAGCAATATTCATCACAATATTATGAGAATTATCAAACCATCATGCAAATATATTAAATATTCAATACAAAGCATGAAGTCATCAATCTACTTCTCCCCCTATGTCATCAACAAAAAGGAGAAGTAACATCATAGCTAGTTTTCAAGAATATGTAAATCTTTACAACATACTAGCTATTTATCACATCATACAACATTTTTACAATACAACATCAAATAATACCATTCAATCATAGCAAGTTTCAAGGATGGACAATGATGGTAATTTTCACTTGCTTCGAGATGTGCAAGTAGGCATCTTGTTCCTCATGATAGCAATATTTGCATCCTTTGATATAACAATTCTTAGCTTCTCATGAAGTTGCAAAATAGGAATTAAGATGATAAATTTTTGCAATGTTCGAGCTAAAAACTTTCTCTCCCTTTGTTAGCATCAAAAAGAAAGGGAGGATCAAATATTTCAAATAATCTTGCATGAGATTCAACAATAATTTGTAACAAAAAATGTAAGCAATTTTGAAGAAGTGAAATTGAGCAAAATTTTTGCCTCTCTTGAGATAACAACTTTTTGCTTTTCAATGTTCAAGCTAGCAAAATTTTTCTTTTGATGCACAAGCTAGCAATTTTCTTCCTTTTGAATGAGCTAGCAAATTAATCATGCAAGCTAGCAATAAATCTTCTCCTCCTTTGATTTTGTCAAAAAGAAGGGAAGAATATAATTCTTTTCCCTTTACATGAGTGCTTCCATCATAACAAAATAACAAATTTCCATCATGAATTTTTAACATATCAAGTCATGAATTCAAGAAAGTCATAAACAAATCATGGTATGAGGAAAATTTATGACAAGCAATAATGATAAGCTAGTATACTTTGCAATACGTAAATTAGCTCTCTTTCAATTTTTCTCATTTGCACCTAAGTTTCCCTTTTGCAAGTAATCAACTTCATGTTTGCAATGAGCTAGTAATTTTTGTAAAATTTATAACATTTTAACCATGCAAACTTATGAGTTAAAAAATAATGCAACTTTGTAATTTCTTTCTTCTCATTTTGAGAAGTGCAAGTTTTGCCTTTGCAAGTTCTAGCTAGCTATGTTTGCCACTTTCACTTGTGATGCATAAGCTAGCAAGCTAACTCCCCCTTTGTCACTATCGAAAAGAAGGGATGAATAATATTTCAATGTAATAATTTTACATCAATCAATATTTTAATTTTTTTTCATGATGCATACAAGACGGTATTGAAATATGAGAAATCATGTCATGAAGGATATTAATATGTAAATTCAACAAGAATCAAAACCAAAAGATATCATCCATGATTAATAACTTTTCATTTTAGCAAGATCTAGATTCATATTTATCAATTTTTAATTCAAGATAAATGTCATACAACCAAGAATCATGATATATAAAAGCATATTAATATTAAGGATCAAATCATGATTACAAGTGCCAACATATTTTCTTTTCATTCATTTTAAGTCATGATAAATGATTCAAATATTAAGCACATTTTTTTATCAAATTTTCAATCATCACATAAGGCATTCAAGGAAGTATTGAAACAATAAAAGAATCAATTTTAGCATATAATGTTTCAATCTTCAATCTTGAGTCATGAATCCAAAAGTCATGAATCAAAAGGTTCATGAATCATTTTGACAAGTCTCTTTTAGGAAATAATGGAAGTCTTAGGAGATCACACACAAGATCTTGATTCATACATAGGAATTTTTACCAAGATCACATTTCATAAGAATCAAGACACGAATTCATAAAATTCAAGTATTGAATTCCGAGAAATCAAAAGACAAGTTACATTTCATTTAAGGAATTTTCTTTTGATAAGACGGAAGGAGCATGGTAAAAGATCTTGATTTATAAAGAGTTTCAAGTCATAGTTGTCAAGATCATGATTTCAATAAAAAAATTTTATAGCAAAATAAAATCTTTTAGAACTTGATTCAAGCATTAAATATGTCTTAACAAGTCATAATTCTAGAAGATTCAAGAATCATTAAAAGAAAAATCATTCAAGCTCAATTTATCAACTCAAGACTCATAATTAAATTATTATTTTTGAGATTAATAACATGAATAAAGTCATTACCATATCATCAAAATCTCATTCGTAATTCTAATGATTTATAAAATATCATAAATGAATTTATCACTTGCCTTTCATCAAAAATTAAAAATCAAACTTTATCATATAAATTGTCAAGGCATAAATGCAACATATTATTCCAAGACATGAGATTCAATTTATCATGATAATATGTTTCATGTTTCAAAAGATGAGTATCAAATTTTAAAATCAAACATGAGTTTGTCATCAAGATATAATATCACAAAGTCATTAAGCATGATAACAAACTTCTAATATTTTCATTTCAATGATGATTTCATAATGTATGTTCAAATATTTATACGGAAGTCATCATTGTATAAATTTGAAATACAAGTTGTCATTTAGCCCATTAAGATCAAAAGCATTACACGTAAAGCATCATGATAGTGTAATTTCTCATTTTTTTTGTGTTCCATTTCAAGTTATTTGACGTTCATATGAGTATACTCATGTTTTTCATATAGGTCCAAAGAGCATGTTTCAAGAGAAATCATTAAGACCGAAAACATGAGGCACATTTTTTAAAATATTCATCATGTTTATTTTTATAAGATTCACAAGACTCATAACATAAATTCATTCATCTCAATAGAATGAGAAAAAAAATATATTTTCATTTTAAGCAATTTGATGTGAGCATATTCAAAATTTTTATGAAAACATGTACCAAAATAAAACACAAGCTTAGTCATAAAATCGTCAAGACCAAATATGTAAAAATGATAGCACACTTTCAATTTTTATGTTAAAAGGCCATGTTCAAATTTTTGTCAAAATCATGCATCTATTTATAAATTCGAAAAATATGTTTCATCATCACAATATGACACTTTATTACTTCAAAAGCTCATGCATGATATAAAATCATCAAGCATCATATTTGGAGACAATGTAAACCATCAAGATACACATGCATGGATTAATCCTAAGCATTATCACAAATCTTGCATCATTCATATGTTTACTTTTCAAAAATACTATAAAGAAAAGCATAAAAAAAAATCCTACAAACTAAGTTAAGCATTCATGGAAATCATCAAGTAATTTTAAAATAATTCAAGGAAGTTAAGTTACTTACCTCATTGTCGAAGCCCATTAAAGCGTAGTTTGCTTCTTCTTTTCTTGATTCTTCTTTCCAAGCCTTCTTCTTCTTCTTTGGCCTCTTTCTCCGTTCAAGTTCATTTGTGTTTTTTAATTTTTGTTTAATGAACTTGTTAACATTCATTGTTATGTGTTCAATATCCTCATTGTCCTCATCAAGTGGCATTTCATAGTTCGGAGTTCAAAAACCTTCTTGTTCTTTAGAAGGTTGTTCATGTGTTCATCATGTTTATCATATTCATCATGTTCCATTTCATAGGTCTTTAAGGACCCAATGAGTTCATCAATAGAATAATTATTTAGATCCTTTGATTCTTGAATCCGTTATTTTAGGATCCCACCATTTTGAAAGGGATCTTAAGATCTTGTTAGTGAGTTCAAAATCAAAAACTTTTACCAAGACTTTTCAAGCTATTGACGACATCTGTGAAGTGCGTGTACATGTTGTCGATAGATTCGCTTGGTGTCATTAGGAAGAGCTCAAAATCATGCAACAAGAGGTTTATTTTTGAGTCTTTAACTCTACTAGTTCCCTCATGCGTGATTTCAAGAGTTCGCCAAATGTCAAAACCGCTTTCGCATATAGAAACTGATTGAACTCGCTCTTGTTCAAAGTGCAAAATAAGACATTCATAGCCTTTGCGCTTAAAGAAAACGACCTTTTTCTCCAAAACCACCATTCTGCTCATTTAGAGGAAGGTTGAAAACCATTTTCGATGATGTTCCACAAATCTAAATCTATTGAAAGCATGAAAACTCTCATTCGAGTTTTCCAATATGTGTAGTCCGAACCGTTAAAAAACGGTGGACGAAAAATCGAAAAGCCCTCTTGAAAACCATTTAGAGCCATTTCTCACGGGTGTAAATCCGAAAGAGAAAGAACGTGGCTCTGATACCAATTGTTAGGGCTCGAGTGGCACTAAGAGGGGGGGTGAATTAGTGCAGCAGATAAAACGATGGATTTTTCAGCGATTTAAAACAAGCTTCGAAAACTTCGTACGATGAAAGCAACGTTTCGTTTGAAACCAATTTTTGCGTTCTAACTTTAAAGCATGCATACAAAGATAAAAAGGAAGTGGAGCAAGTAAAGTAAAGGCTTGCAGCAAAGTAAAACAGAAATTTAAACACTCACACAATCAAGACGCAGCGATGTATAGTGGTTCGGTCAAAGTGACCTACATCCACTTCCGAAGCCTTCTCCGATGAGGCTCTCTTCTCCACTATCAAATCCTTTGAAAGGGAAGGATCAAATACCCTCCTTACAACCCTTTACAAGTGGTTCACACTCTTACAAGATTTCTCAAGGAGAAGAAGGAGGTGAACACTTAGCAAGAACAAGACTTTTCAAGACTTTTCAAAAGCTCAAAACTAAGATTCTAACTCTCAAAAGGGTTCTATTTTTCAGCTGAAAAGGAAGGGGTATTTATAAGCCTCAAAGTGATTCAAATTTGGAGCCCAAACTTGGAGCCAAAAATTTAAATCTTTTGAGTTTTTTGCGTCATTACTTGGCAGACCGACACACCTAAAGTGCTCTACCGCCCAACAAAGGTGCTCACGCCTACCCAGTAGCAACAATACATAAAGAGCTCTCTAGCCACAAAGAATCGGTTATAGCACTGCTACAAAGAGCATGCATGCATCGGACTGGAAACTGGCTCAACAAATTTTGGCCCCAAACTCATCCTAATCAAGGCCCAATGGGCCCCACCAGTTATCTAATCCTAACCCAAAATACGTGCTAACTATGAATTTTAAAGACGTTTCCTAAGCTTTTACAAAGTCCACATGACAACTTCTTCCGGTGAGCTTCCGATCAACTTCCAACAGTCTTCCGACGAACCTTCGGAAACCATTCCGCGGACTCACAGCAAGCTCTCGGATTTCAAGATGATCTTGGCGAGTTCCCCCGAGCTTCTTTGGCAAGCTCCGATCTTTCTTGGCAAGCTCCGCGAACTTCCGACGAACCTCCCGACGAACTTCTAAAAACCCTTCGGCAAGCTCCCTACTCATTCTCGGCCAGTTCCGGCAGCACTCCCAACGAATCTTCAGACTTTCATCAAACACTCGAACTCCCATTGATCCATCGCACTTGACTTCAACCCTTTGTTTCGCTTTGCATCTTCATCCTTATCGTAGTTACTCCTGCACAAACAAACACCAAAAACTCTACTTCGATCTAGACAGTTATTACAACACGAATTGACATTCAGTTGCCCGGCACATCATTGGTCAACGCTTCGTCCGATCCTTCGGCACATCACCCTCTCTAGCGGCTTGTTGCTCAATCGACGGTTGACCTCCGCAACCTCGATATCCATGGCGCAACATGCTCTTCTTGGCCCGATGCCCGACGTACGAAGCCTCCTGCCGATAGTCGACCGAACCTCTGGCTCGACATCCAATATCCTGACGTGATCACCTCCGGCGCAACGTCAATTCCTCCAGCGTCAACTGTCTAATCCTGATCGAAAGTAGACCTGCGTAACTCAACACGCAGTTAGACCACAAATCACACTCAATTAGTTTCATCATCAAAATCTGAGATTCAACAACCTTGACCAGGGATTTGCCTGACAAGAACACATGGATATTTCTCTCATGATACCGAGAATGGATGATCCTCTATTGACACTCAATAGCCCTTGTAAGGTTAGCTGCTACTCCCAATAACCGGCTATACTAGATCTGAAACTTCTAAACCTATAAGTCCAGTATCAAAGAGTGGAGTACTCATATAGGGCATCCCTGGTGTCTTAAGTCTAAGGACTAGATATACTATTAGGACCGTGGGATCTCTGTCTGACGTGAGGTATCAATAACCATCAAGTATTCCGTAAGTGGATCAATCGGTGAACTCATTCTCCAATAAGCACATGCACTATATCCTTAGTGTCCCCACACAAGTAGCTATGAGACCAGCCACCTCCATCATATGGACGGTTATACAACACACTAGTTTGTCCGATTATCTCGATATCCCTCTCGAGTAACCTATGACCGAGATTATTTAGGGTCTATGTTTAAAGGTGAATCGGTCTTATTATCGTGATCTCATCATGATCCGATTCCCATTGCACAGATCTAAGGATATCATAATATACATCCAGATAATATGATAAAATGCTAATAATCATAAGCAAAGAGATTGATGTAGTGTGATATAAGTGTCATCACTCACATAATTAGATTATAACGCACCTATAACTAGCAGATACTACATTATTTATTAAATATTTTAAAAATAATTTTTTTATTATTCAAATTTATGTTCAAAATAATTATTTTTGGTTTTACAAATGAATTACTATGTGAATCATTTGCCAAGTGTATGAGTCATGAGTTTGAAATGAGTTTAATGGGTGAACTAGCCTTCTTTTTGTTGGGATCTAAAGTGGCACTAAGAGGGGGGGATAAATTAGTACAACAGTTAAGAATGATAAATTTCGACGATTTGAAAATGCTTTCGGAAACTTCGTATGTTGAAAACTTTGTTTTGATGAAATCCAGTTTCGATTATGTATAAACCTAAAATGATTTGTAAGAAAGAGATGAGGAAGTGGAGTAGCAAGCAAATAAGGTTTACTAAAATATAAAAAATAATAGTAAATGCAAACCAAGATTTTTATAGTAGTTCGGTCATACGACCTATGTCCACTCCCGATTCCTCTCCTCTTGAGGCCACCGGTTTTTCTTCTAGTTGTCTTACTTCTAACGGGCAAAAACTGACTACCTTATAGCTCTCTCCTTTTGATGGGCTTAGGAGGTAACCCTTACAAACACTTGACTCCTCTCTTTCGGTGGAATACAAATAAGAACAAGAGGAGGGATGTTTAGAATGATTTCTATAGCGTTTTATTCCTTTCAAAATCTTTGTGCTTTTGTGATCAACCCAAGGATGGGAGGGATTTTTATAAGCTCCAATATGATTCAAACTTGGAGCCAAAAACCTTCCCATCCTAGGTTTATCGGGTACTGGTGGTACCATCACCTGACACATTGACGTTGTTAGTGTACTGGGTGGTACCACCACCCAGTACAACCTAGGGAGCTGGACCTAGGCGATGTCACCGCTAGACAGGTTCAGCACTCCTGGTTGGGCCTTAAACTTGGCCCAAACTAGTCCAATACTGGGCCCAAATTGTCGCTACCAGGGTTATAGGATTAACACTTAATCCTAACCCTAATTATATGCTAACTACGAATTTAAAGATATTTCCTAAGCTAATACAAAGTTTAAAAACTCAAGACTTCTTTCAGTGAGCTTCCGTCGGTCTTCCGACGAACCCTCGGACACCATTCTGCGGGCTTCCAACAAGCTCCTAAATTTCACGATGATCTTAGCGAGTTCCGATGAACTTCTTCAACAAGCTCCAATCTTTTTTGGTGAGCTCCATGAACTTCCGATGAATCTTTATAATGAACTTCCGAAAACCCTTCGGCAAGCTCCCTACTCATTCTCGGCCAGTTCCGACAGCACTCCCGACGAATCTTCGGACTTCTGTCAAACTCTCAAACTCCTAACGATTCCATCACACTTGACTCAAGCACTTTATTTCACTTTTTCTTCATCGTTATCGTAGTTAATCTTGCATATTAAGTAAATCTTAAACCTACTTCGATCTAGATAGTTATTACACGAATCAACCTCCTATTGCCTGGCACGTCATTGGTCGACGCTTCATCCAATTCTTCGGCGCACCATCCTCTCTTGTGGCTGTTACCCAATCGGTGGTTGACCTCTGCAACCCCGATCTCCTTGGTGCAACACCACTCTTCTTGGCCTGATACCCAATGTCCGAAGCCTTTTGTCGATTGTCGACCGGACCTCCGGATCGACATCCAGTATCCTGACGTGATTTCCTCCAGCACAATGCTGATTCATTTTGTATCAACTGTCTAATCCTAATCGATAGTAGACATGTGTCACTCAAAACATAGTTAAATAATAAAACATAATCACTTAGTTTCATCATCAAAATCCGAGACTCAACACTTTTTAGGATTACAAATTAAACAACTTAGCGATGGTATATTTCTTAATCAAACTAAATATACATTAAAATTATTGAAACGATTTAACATGGATAGTTCAAAAGCCATAAACACTCATATGAGTACCTCTACTAAGCTAGACATGGATGAAAGTGGAGAAAATTTTAATCAAAAGACATATAGGGGAATAAAAGGTAGTTTACTTTATCTCATCGCAACTAGACCGGATATCATGTTTAGTGTAGGACTTTATACTAGATTTTAAGCTAATCCTAAGTTATTTCATCTTAAAGTCATTAAAAGAATCCTTAGATATCTTAAAGAAACTCCTAACCTAGGATTATGGTATCCAAAATTCGATGACTTTGATTTAATAGCCTATGCGGATGTGAATTTTGATGAATGTAGAATAGATAGAAAAAGTACATCCGGAACATGCTAATTTTTAGGACATGCACTTATTTCTTAGACTTCCAACAAACAAAACTTGATTGTACTATCTACAGTCGAAGTCAAATATATAGCCGTAAGTGCATGTTGTGCACAAGTTATTTAGATGAAAAATACTTTAGAAGGCTATAGAATTCATTTAAAGAATATTCCCATAAATGTGATAACACAAGTGCTATTTGTTTAACCAAAAATCTCATTCAACACTCTAGAATTAAGCATATTGATATTAGGCATCACTTTATACGAGATCATGTTAATAATAATGATGTTACTCTAGAATTTATTGATACAAAACACTAATTAGCAGACATCTTCATAAAACATTTAAATGAAGAACAATTTGACTTCATTAGAAGAGAATTAGGCATGCTAAATTGTCCTAATACATGAGGTTGTTGTAAGTTTCTTTTTTAAAATTTTTTAACTTTGGTTTTCATGAACTCATCTTGATATTATCTTTTCAGATTTCGGATGATATCTTTTTGATATCATATTTTGAATGGAGCTCTCATTTTTATCCTTCTCCAATCTTGCATTAATACTCCTTCGATTAATGATTTTTAGCATCATATACATGACTCATGGTTGATGATCTTTAATTATATCATGCCCTTTTAATGACTTGGTAAAATTGATTCTATTGATTTTATACTCCCTCTACTTCTATTGGCATGAATAAATGGACTTCATGATTTTTCACATTTTTGTATCATTTGAAGTTTATTGATTTTGTCTTCATGACACATGCAACTATACATAATCTTTATGTCGTGAACTTTGCATAAAGAAGAAGATATCAAGTTTTCATTTCTTAAATACTCTCTTCAGATTTCATTCATGCGAATTCGAGGAATTTTTTAACTCTTGTGCAAAATTCTACGTCTTGAGCTTTAATGGCTTAATTAGTTATTTTCAACTTGATGAATGATAATGCCAAGTTAGACTTCATGAATTCTTCCTTATGAGAATGCCAAGTTAGCCCTTTATAAAATTTTTGAATGAGTTTTTTAAGTATGAAAACATCATCATGACTCTTTTCATGAGTTTTGAGCTTAAATGATCTCTCTTTTCTTTCTCATGAATTCTTCTTGAATGAATATCATGAGCTCTTGATGAAATGTTTGATGAATGTCTTGGCTTCAATGATCTATCTTTTCACTTAATGATTTTATGGCTTGAATTTTCAATCAAATTGCCTCTTGAACTTTTCATCTCAATCTTTCTTGAATGAACATTCATAATTCTTATCATGAGTTTAAGAACTTTATGTTCAAATGATCTCTTTTCTACCTCACTAATTTCATTTGGTAGAAACGATTCTTGTAAGATTTTAATGACTTGAATGATTCACTTTTATGCTTCAAGAATCATTATGCAGAATTAACTCTTAATTTTACAAGTATGAATCTTTCATGAGCTCTTAGAAATTCTTATGAATTTTAGCCTCGATGATCTATCTTAAGATTTTATAGACATGAATTTTCAATAAGAATGAACGAATCACTTTTCGTTATTCTTCTTGATGGATTTATCCTTCTCTTTTTGTCATTTTTCAAAAACTCCAATCATAATATTTGGCATCAAGGTTCATTTCCTTTTTGTTAATGATAAAGGGGGGAAAAAATATGGCAAGTTGAATTAATGACTTGAAGGAATGATAAATGCTTTGTATGTATTGTATTCCAATATATCACAATTGTCACGTTTTGTATTGTAAAATGCTTGTGATAGGACCCTAGTAGGGTTGGGTCTTACTCAACCAAGTAGCAGCTAATAAAAATCCTATGAGTGTAATAAATCTCACCTAGCCACCTCTATCCTATAAAGAAGAGAGGCTAGGGTTTATATTTAGGCTATTGGGCCTCTTAGCCATCGCCCCCCTTGTTACTGGGCCGATCGGCTAAAGTTGAAGGTAAATTAGGTAGT
Source organism: Musa troglodytarum (assembly GCA_023547065.1). NCBI lineage: Eukaryota > Viridiplantae > Streptophyta > Magnoliopsida > Zingiberales > Musaceae > Musa > Musa troglodytarum. The sequence continues at coordinate 28,770,524 of CP097510.1, forward strand.
TCACTTAGGAAGAAGCCCCTAGGGCTAGGGTTTGGAGCTCTATATAAGCTTGTAGCCTCCACCTCTTTGGAACAAGAAATATCAATCTACAATTGCAGCCACCAGGCTACTTGGAGGGTGGAACCCCTATAGCATTCCAAGGGTTGATCCCCCTCAAAGATCAATCTTCATAGAATTCCTCTAGGGTTCTATCATCTGGTATCAGAGTAGCAATCTTACTGCTTTTGCTGCCATCCCTGCCACCCACCATTAGTCAAAAAATTCTCACAATTGCTCTTGACGTCATCATCTCCACTGTCATCTCCTAACATAGATCAATTCAATCTACAGTCGCCACCATCAATTACATCAAAAATCTGGTATTTTTCTACCACCAATATCCTTTGCTACTGTAATTTTTCATCTAAAATACCAAAAAGAAGTTTTTCTATCTATCCCTTGCCTATGAATTCCTTGCGTCGCAAAAGTTACCATCTTTGCGAACGAAGGATCGTTGCAGAAAATTTCAGCCACGTGTTGCTGCCTTTAACTAATCTGATTGTTATTCTTTTTGAACGAAATTTCTTGTGCACCTCATAGATCATCTTGGCTCCCATCTGTGATTGATCTATCATGGAATTTATCATAAAAAAAATTTTGTGTTGCTGCAATCTCTCGTCGTAAACTACTAAAATTTTTCGACGAGAATTCTGCTATCGCAACTTGCACCGATTTCTTTACTATTTTGCTGCCAAAATTTCTTGATCCAATTTGTTATCCTTGCTATTATCTAAACTAAGATTCTACCATCAAACCCCATCCTCAAATCTCTGAGTTTTCACTAGAAATTTCGTCGAGAAATCGCTATTTCTTCGACGACAATTCTGCTCTTACGAGACAACGCATATAGGCAAAAATTTTCACTAATTTTTGTCAAATCTTTGCTGCGATCTACCACAGATCTAAAACTCTCTTTCCTAACCTTCATCTACTACCATCATAGCCCAAAAACTCTATCAAACCGCAGCCCCAAACTACACCCAAAACAGCCACAAAACAAGCCTAAACTGCAGCCTACATCCACCAATCCACCAACCCTTTCAGCCACCACTTCTCTCAACTAATACATACCTTTAACCCGATAGCAAAAAAAAGATCTTAATAGTACAGATTTGGAGACATATGCTATGGCATCCGAGGAGGCAATTGATGCTAAATTCGAAGCCTTTAAGACACGAATGGAGGAGAAGATTCGGACTCTCTTTGCCGAAATTAGTTTGGGTCGACCACCGAGCCCAAAGAAATCACATCAAGGAGAAAGCTCTGATCGAAGAGATGACCTCTAGGAGAGGGGAGGCTCTATGACCAATCCCCACTATCCATGCATGAGGGTGGACATCCCTAGATGGGAAGAAGGAGACCCGATTGGTTGGATCTCGTGTGCGGAGCGATATTTTTGATACCACAAAACCGTAGATGCATCTATAGTAGAAATTATGGCTATACATCTTGAAGGGGATGCTATACAATAGTTTAATTAGTTTGAACACACTCATAGAGTCCTCTCATGGTGATAATTCAAAGAAGGACTGCTGATCCATTTTAGACCAACCGATTACGAGAACATCAACGGACAACTAGCAAAGATCCGACAAACCTCCACCATCCAGGAGTATCAAACCAAGTTTGAAGGTTATCTAATCAAACTCATGATTAGTCTAAAAAATAGTTATTGAGGACATTTATTGAGGGCTTGAAACTGAAGATCCGGGGAGAAAGCGCGACAACCGTACACACTTATGGTAGCCTTTTCTTTCGCACGACTTCAGGAGGAGCGATTGAACCACGAAGCCTGGAGGACTAGGGTCACTCCCCGACCAGCAATATCAAAGCCCTCAGCCCCCCCTACTATCAGTCAAGTTCCTGCACCAAAAGGGTTAACAAGAGAAGAGCTTCGAGACCGATCTGCCAAGGGGTTATGTTGGCATTGTGACGAGTTGTGGAGCCACGAGCATCGCTATAAAAAAGGGAGACTTCTTGTGATTAAACTAGTAGAAGAAGAGATCAGTGAACAGCCAGAAGAGAGTCTTGAACATGATAATGAAGATATAAAAGAAGAGCTATAATCGACCGACTTTATGGTACATGCGCTAGCCGGCTACTCAAATATGCAAACAATGAAAGTTGGAGGCCTACTCAAACAACAACTGATCACCATTCTCATCAATACAGGCAGCACTAATAACTTTCTAAATAGTAAGGTTGCTGCTCGGATGGCATTCTATATCGAAGGTTGCAGCAAGTTCGACGTAAAGGTTGCCGACGATCGAATCCTAAAATGCGACCAAAGATGCCTGCAGGTGAATCTATTACTGTAGGGCCAAGAAATTATTGCCGACTTCTTCCTCCTACCAATTGATGATTATGAGGCTGTGCTGGGCATAGAATGGCTGACGATGTTAGGTGACGTCTCTTGAAACTTTTCTAAATTGATTATGAAATTCAATTGCAAAGGTAAATAGGTCACCCTATACGGGAAGCGCGGAAGCAACGTAACCACCGTTTCAACCCAACGAATGGAGAAAGTTTTGCACAAGATTGTTAGGGATCGAGCGGCACTAAGAGGGGGGGGGGTGAATTAGTACAGCGGATTAAAATCGTACTCTTGAAACCGATTTTGCAAAAACACAAGTTCGTAGGAAGATTTCGATTTGGCGAAAGAGAACTTGAAAGTAATTACTTGCGTAAAGGAAATAACAACTTGCAGCAAAGTAATGAAATGATTCAAGAATGTAAACACTCACACATTCATGGACACAATGATGTATAGTGGTTCGGTCAAATGACCTACATCCACTCTTGAAGCCTTTGCGATGAGGCTCCGCTCTTCCACTAGCAATTCCTTTGAAGGGGAAGGATCAAACACCCCTTTTACAACCCTTTACAAAATTTCACACTTGTACAAGATCTCTCAAGAAAAGAAGAAGGTAAACTCTTAGTAAAAATAAGACTTTATAACTCACTTCAAAAGCTCAAGACTTAGAATTTTTTGCTCAAAAGGGTACCCTTTCAGCTGGGAAAGGGAGGGGTATTTATAGTTCCAAAGTGGATTCAAAATTGGGCTCCAAATTTGAAATCAATTTGGAGGCCTCAACTGGTTGATCGTATAGGGCGGTGCCATCGCTCTAGGGCGCGGTGCTACCGCCCAGTTTAGTGATCAAGGCGGTGTTATCGCTTCACCCAAAGTGTTCCACCGCTGCCTACGAACAAGGGTGATATCGCCGCCTCGGCCTGTGTGGTTCAACGTCGCCTCATTCGACCAAGGCCGAATGAGCCCGCTTTGAGCTCAACTTGGCTGAGAGACCGGTTGGCCCCTACTGAATTTAGGCAGGATTTTTTCTCAAATCCTTGCCTTACTCATGTGCAAACTACGAACATAAAACATAACTCAACGTGATTTGATCCTACACACTTCAAGTCAACTTCCATGAGCTTTACGGCGAGATTCCTAAGCTTCCGATGCTTCCTCGATTGCTTCTGGACTCAAAGATACTCATTGTATGGCGAGCTCAACGAGTCTTCGGCTAGCTTCCGAATCATCCTGGTGAGTTCCGCGAACCTTCGACGATCTTTGAGAAGAACTTCCGAAAACTTCGGCAAGTCCCTGATTCGATCTTTGATGGTTCCGGCAACACTTCCGAAAATCACTCGGACTTCCGATGAACTCTTGAACCCCCGACGGACTTGACCTTGGTAAATCACTTTATGTTTTCTTCCCATCGTAGTTATTCCTACACACTTATCTCGACAAAATGGATTAGCACAAATATTTCACCAATTGACTTCATCATCAAAATCCGAGATTCAACAATCTCCCCCTTTTTGATGATGACAATCAATTGGTGATGGAGTTACTCTTAACTCCCCCTATCTATATGTCATTGATAGAATACTTGGATTATCCCAAATCCAAGCAACATTCATCATTCATGTTAAGAGAATACATCAAACCATCATGCAAATATATAAAATATTCAATACAAAGCATGAAGTCATCAATCTACTTCTCCCCCTATGTCATCAACAAAAAGGAGAAGTAACATCATAGCTAGTTTTCAAGAATATGCAAATCTTTACAACATACTAGCTAAATTTTCATCAACATTCAACATTCAATCATAGCAAATTTTTCATGGATGTCCAAGCATAGCAATCCATCACTTGCTTCTTACAATTCATCATAGCAAGTTTGCAGTTTGCTTTTGTAGCATGCTAGCAACATTTAAAATGTTCATGATAGGATATTCCTTCATTTCAATGATCGAGCTAGAAAATTTTTCATTGAAGTTGCAAGCTAGCAATAAATCTTCTCCCCTTTGTTTTTGTCAAAAGAATAGTAGGATCAAATACAAAGATTTTCTTTTACATCCTCTTTTCATATCATATATCAACTTCCATCAATAAAAATCTTCATCAATATTCAAAGCATGACATATAGGAGAAGTCATATAGGAGAAAATTTTTGATTCATCACAATTCAAAAGTTCAAGGCAATAGATTCAAAGAATTCATGAAAGATATCAATAAGGATTAATTCGTGAATACCAAAGATATGATTCATGGTTCATTAAAATTTTTCTTAACAAGATTAAGATAAAGATTCATGAGATAGAAAGAGCAATTTCAAACATTCTCATCAAAAACACATTTTAAAATATTCCAAGTATCAAATATTGAAATATCAAAATTTAGATTGTTTTCTTCCTTTAACAGCTTTTCACATCATTTAAATTTGTATCAATCAATCATTCAATCATATCATGTAATGATAGATATCAATATGAAAAATCAATAAGGATCAAAAGATATCATTCATGATTCATAACCATTCATTTTAGCAAGATCAAGATCATGATTTTCAAACAAATTCTAAATATATAGTTCCGAGAAATCAAAATCATGATTCAAAAATACTTTCTTTATCGTCAATTTTCAATTCATGATAAAGGGTATACAATCAAGAATCATGATATATATATAAAAAATAGCATAGATCAAGTCATGATTCATCAGAAAGAAAATTAATTTTCAATCATCACACAAGGAAGTCATCTCATTAAAGATCAACAAAATTTATAAACAAAATTTATATATATATTTGTCATGAAGAAAATCTTGATTTACATGTAGGAGTTTTCAAATCATCACGATCATGATTTCATAAATAGAATCTCAAATATATAGTTCCAAGAAATCAAAATCAAGTCATGATTAATGATGTTAACATGCTTTCTTTCCCTTTTGTCGTTAAAGAAGGAAATAAAGGAAAGGGAAGAATATAAATTTTATTTTACATCAATGTTCAAATCATCACAAAAGGCATACAAGGTAAGGAAATCATATCATTTTTATATCATAAAAGATGTGATGTCGGGCTCATGATTCATTTGATAGTAAGAGCAACAACTTGATTTATACATGATAGATCTAAATTCATCATGAATCATAAAAATAATTTCAAGTATCACTTATCGATATATCAAGACTTGAATTGTTTTCCTCTTTAGTAAATGAAAAGGAAGCAATCATAGAGGAAGGTATTTCAATTTGCAAAAATATCTCAAGTCAAGAATTCAATGTCATGATTTCAAGAGATCATGAGAGCAGTCATAAAATATTTCAAACTTATTTTGTCAACTCGAAACTCCTAATCAAATCAAACACATTTTTGAGATTCACAACTTGAATGTGTGATTATCAACTTTTAGAGATTGCAAAATGATAAATAGATTTTTGATAAACACTTATTATTAAATCATCAATTTCATAATTCATTTAGAAGATTCTCCTCTATGGTAAATAAAAGGAAATATAGGAGAACAAAATGAATTAAGGGAGATAGAACATGATTGAAGCATGATTCAATTTTAAAATGTGTCTTATGACATAAATACAAATCAAGCATTAGTCAAAACTAGAATCATCCTCAAAATCTCATTCAATAAATTCATACATGATAAGCATGGATTCATGAATTTCTTATAGAAAAATTGATAAGATTGATATAAAGGATTGTATTTTGTTTTTATATGTGATTTGCTTCTTATAACCATGCATTTGCCCTTAATAAAAGTAATTGTCATTAAGTCGAATCACATTAAGCATGTGGTACTTTCCAAAAAGATTCGATTCAAGAGATCCACATGGATTCATCAAGACCAAAAACTTTAGAGATAGAAAAATTTTCAAGAATCATGCATTTCCTTTTTATAATTTACTTCAAATAAACATGCCTTTATCTTTTAATGTCAAATAAAATAGAAATATCAACATTCAACATCGAAAGACAAACTTCATTATAAAATTGTCAAGACAACAATATAACACATTATGAGATTCAACTTATCATGATAATGTGTTTCATTTTGTTTCAAACAAGTGTGCTCATGTTTCAAAAGATGAGTATCAAATTTAAGACCAAAACATGAGTTTGTCATCAAGATATGATATCACAAAATCATTAAGCATGATAACAAACTTTTAATATTTTCATTTCAATGATGATTTCATAATGTATGTTCAAACATTTATATGGAAGCCATCATTGTATAAATTTGAAATACAAGTTGTCATTTAGCCCATTAAGATCAAAAGCATTACACGTAAAGCATCATGATAGTGTAATTTCTCATTTTTTATGTGTTCCATTTCAAGTGATTTGACGTTCATATGAGTATATTCATGTTTTTCATATAGGTCAAAAGAGCATATTTCAAGAGAAATCATTAAGACCGAAAACATGAGGCACATTTTTTTAAAATATTTATCATGTTTTTATTTTTATGAGATTCACAAGACTCATAACATGAATTCATTCATCTCAATAGAATGAGAAAAAAAAAACATTTTCATTTTAAGCAATTTGATGTGAGCATATTCAAAATTTTTATGAAAACATGTATCAAAATAAAACACAAGCTTAGTCATAAAATCGTCAAGACCAAATATGTAAAAATGATAGCACACTTTCAATTTTTATGTTAAAAGGCCATGTTCAAATTTTTGCCAAAATCATGCATCTACTTATAAATTCAAAAAATATGTTTCATCATCACAATATGACACTTTATTACTTCAAAAGCTCATGCATGATATAAAATCATCAAGCATCATATTTGGAGACAATGTAAACCATCAAGTTACACATGCATGGATTAATCCTAAGCATTATCACAAATCTTACATCGTTCATATGTTTACTTTACAAAAATACTATAAAGAAAAGCATAGTATAATTTCGATTTTTTTTTAATTTCTAAAAACACAAAAAAAATCCTACAAACTAAGTTAAGCATTCATGGAAATCATCAAGTAATTTCAAAATAATTCAAGGAAGTTAAGTTACTTACCTCATTGTTCCCATTAAAACGTAGTTTGCTTGTTCTTTCCTTGATTCTTCTTTCCAAGCCTTCTTCTTCTTCTTTGGCCTCTTTCTCCGTTCAAGTTCATTTGTGTTTTTTAATTTTTGTTTAATGAACTTGTTAACATTCATTGTTATGTGTTCAATATCCTCATTGTCCTCATCAAGTGGCATTTCATAGTTCGGAGTTCAAAAACCTTCTTGTTCTTTAGAAGGTTGTTCATGTGTTCATCATGTTTATCATATTCATCATGTTCCATTTCATAGGTCTTTAAGGACCCAATGAGTTCATCAATAGAATAATTATTTAGATCATTTGATTCTTGAATCGCCGTTATTTTAGGATCCCACCATTTTGAAAGGGATCTTAAGATCTTGTTAGTGAGTTCAAAATCCGAAAAACTTTTACCAAGACTTTTCAAGCTATTGACGACATCCGTGAAGCGGGTGTACATGTCGTCGATAGATTCGCTTGGTGTCATTTGAAAGAGCTCAAAATCATGCAACAAGAGGTTTACTTTCAAGTCTTTAACTCTACTAGTTCCCTCATGTGTGATTTCAAGAGTTCGCCAAATGTCAAAAGCCGTTTCGCACATAGAAATCTGATTGAACTCGTTCTTGTTCAAAGCGCAAAATAAGGCATTCATAGCCTTTGCGTTTAAAGAAAATGACCTTTTCTCCAAAACCGACCATTCGTTCGCCGGTTTAGAGGAAGGTTGAAAACCATTTTCGATGATGTTCCACAAATCCAAATCCATTGAAAGCATGAAAACTCTCGAGTTTTCCAATATGTGTAGTCCGAACCGTTAAAGAACGGTGGACGAAAAACCGAAAAACCCTCTTGAAAACCATTTAGAGCCATTTCTCACGGGTGTAAATCCGAAAGAGAAAGAACGTGGCTCTGATACCAATTGTTAGGGATCGAGCGGCACTAAGAGGGGGGGTGAATTAGTGCAGCGGATTAAAATCGTACTCTTGAAACCGATTTTGCAAAAACACAAGTTCGTAGGAAGATTTCGATTTGGCAAAAGAGAACTTGAAAGTAATTACTTACGTAAAGGAAATAACAACTTGCAGCAAAGTAATGAAATGATTCAAGAATGTAAACACTCACACATTCATGGACACAATGATGTATAGTGGTTCGGTCAAATGACCTACATCCACTCTTGAAGCCTTTGCGATGAGGCTCCGCTCGATCCCTAACAAAGATAAATGGTGGCTTTCTTATGCATCTCTAGCAGCAACCAGAGGGGGAGAAAATAGAAATTAAAAATTAAAATCTCACCCAACTGCTTGTTGAATTTGATGATGTTTTTGTTGAACCGCGTGGTCTTCCTCCTACTCAGCAACATGACCACCAAATTTTAATACTTTCGGGCAAACCACCAGCAAACACTCGGCCTTACCACTATCCTCACCTCCAGAAGGATGAAATTGAGAAGATCGTGAAGGAGATGCTCGAAATAGGGGTGATTCGGCTAAGCTACAGCCCCTACTCCTCACCGGTACTACTTGTGCGCAAGAAAGACGGAACTTGGCCGATATGCATCGACTATCGAGCTCTAAATGACATCACCATCAAGGATAAGTACCTAATACCAATGGTGGATGAACTTCTTGATGAATTAAAAGGAGCTCGAGTCTTCACGAAGTTGGACCTCCGATCCGGTTACTACCAAATTCGGGTATGTGAAGGCGACATCCCAAAAACTGCTTTCCGCGCTCATAACGACCATTATGAATTCTTCGTAATGCCCTTTGGACTTGCTAATGCTTCTTCAACCTTCCAAAGTCTCATGAATGATATTTTTCAAAGCTTTCTTTACAAATTTATGCTGGTATTTTTTTGATGATATTCTCATTTACAACCCTTCTCTTGAGACTCACTTTGAGCACTTGCGATTTGTTTTGACGATCCTTCAGGAGAATACTCTTTTTGTTAAGCTATCAAAGTACAGCTTTCTCTAGCAAAAAGTAGAGTACCTTGAGCACATAATATCATAAGGAGTGGTCGTAGACCCAATAAAAATCGAAGCAATGCAAGGTAGGCCGAAACCTATAAATGTGAAATTGCTATGTGAGTTCCTTGGACTAGCGGGCTACTACCAAAAATTTGTGAAGGACTATGGGAAGATCAGTGCCCCCTCACTTCTCTACTGAAAAAAGATGCCTTCCAATAGTCAAACAAAGCCTCAGCTGTCTTCGATAGACTTAAGGCAGCCATGACGACGACACCGGTGCTAGCGCTACCAGATTTCAACCGACCCTTCATCATTGAGGCCGATGCATTTGGAGTTGGAATTAGAGCCGTTCTCATGCAAGATAGTCGACCACTCGTATACACTAGCAAGGCGTTGTCTCCCTCCTATCAAAAAATATCTATCTATGATAAGGAGATGCTCGCCATTATACACGCAGTAATAAAGTGGAGACCCTACCTGATTGGCCGATGATTTCATATTAAAATCGATCATAGAAGCCTCAAGTACTTTTTGGAGCAGAAGATATCATCCCTGGAGCAGCAAAAATGGGTAACCAAACTTCTAGGATTTGATTATGAAATTATTTACAAAAAGGGGAAAGAAAATATTGTTGCAGATGTGCTCTCACGGCTACCTGAGCAAGCTGAATTTTCAGTCGTCTCTCTTCCTACCACCGGCTTCCTTGAGGACATTAGGGAGGAATGGAAGAAGGATCCAGAAACCAACAACATCATCAAAAAATTAGAGGAGGATCCAAGCGCAATAGATCACTATACTTGGGATTTGAGGGATCTACGCTACAAATGTCGCATTATGCTTATACCAAACTCCCCTTGCATCAAAGTCATTCTGCACGAAATGCACTCCACACCTTTAGTAAGGCACTCCGGATTTCTAAGAACCTACAAAAGAGTGAAGTAAAACTTTTATTGGAGAGAGATGAAAAAAATTATTTCCAAATACGTAGCACAATGTGATATATGTCAACAGCAAAAAGGTGAAACATTGGCGAGTCCAAAGAAACTACAACCACTACCCATACCAGACTCGGTGTAGACTGATATCTCCATAGACTTCATCGAAGGGCTGCCACCTTTCAAAGGTAAAAGCGCAATCTTTGTAGTGGTTGATTGACTTACGAAATATACTCATTTTTGTGCTATGCGAAATCCTTACACTGCTGTTAGTATTGCTCAGATTTCACAGAAAATATTGTTAAACTGCATGGGATGCCAAGGTCCATTGTAAGTGATCATGACAGGGTCTTCACTAGTAAATTTTTGACCGAGTTATTTCAGTTGCAGGGCACCAAACTCACGATAAGCACAGCATATCATCCACAAACTGACGGCCAAACAGAAGTGGTGAACAGGTGTTTAGAGATGTACCTTCAGTGTTTCACCAGTGATCGACCAAAGGAGTGGACGAAATGGCTCCCCTAGGCTGAATGGTAATACAATACTACATATCATTCATCTACAAAATGTACCCCATATGAAGCATTATATGGTCGGTCGGCTCCTATGATTCCAAAGTATGTAATTGGCTCGGCTAAGGTAGATCAGGTCGACCAAGATTTAATTGACAGAGACAAACTCCTACAACTGCTAAAGGATAATCTCTCTACCGCTCAAGCTAGAATGAAGTAGCAAGCTGACACACGAAGAAGCGAAAGAGAATTTTTAGTAGGAGATTGGGTTTATCTTCGCCTATAGCCATACAAACAACTATCCATCAACACACGAGCCTCCATGAAGCTATCTCTATGTTTTTATGGGCCCTATCAGATTGCAGAGCATATTGGAGCTGTGGCGTGCAGACTTAAATTGCTTAAGGATGCCAAAATTCACCCTGTCTTCCACGTATCATGCTTGAAGCCCAAGTTGGGAGAACACGAGTCACCCCAGATTCAACTGCCCAATACCACTAATGATGGATATATCCAAGCCCAACCGCAAGTCATTCTCGACCGCAGAATCATCATGTGTCGCTGATGCCCCTCTACTAAAGTACTAGTGCATTGGAATAATTTACCACTCAAAGATATCATATGAGGAGCTGAAGACCTGGTTCCCTGAATTCATAGAACCTCAGCCTTGAGGACAAGGCTGATTGGAAGAGGGCGGGCTTGATAGGACCCTAGCAGGGTTGGGTCCTACTCAACTAAGTAACAGCTAATAAAAACCCTATGAGTGTAATAAATCCCACCTAGCCACCTCTATCCTATAAAGAAGAGAGGCTAGAGTTTATATTTGGGCTATTGGGCCTCTTAGCAGCTGCCCCCCTTGTTACTGGGTCAATCGGCTAAAGTTGGGTAGTTCACTTAGGAAGCAGCCCCTAGGACTAGGGTTTGGAGCTCTATATAAGCTTGTAACCTCCACGTCTTTGGAATAAGAAATATCAATCTATAATTGTAGACACCAGACTACTTGGAGGGTGGACCCCTATAGCGTTCCAAGGGTTGATCCCCCTCAAAGATCAATCTTCATAAAATTCCTCTAGGGTTCTATAAGCTTGCTATCATTAAAAGCATCACAATGTATTGCAATTATATGTAGTGTATCGTAATATATCACAATTATATAGAATGTATCACATGCATTGCAAATGGCTCATACATGCTTAAAATGTTAATTTTTGTAAGATTATTATCATATCATGTTTAAATTTGGTATCCTTCATTGATATGATAAGTTATCATTTCATTTGATGATGTATCATAAAATGATATTATGATTTAGATTTGTACATTTTATTTTGATATCATTTGATCGTTGCTACATTTCAAAATTATAATTAGTATCATATGTCAAAATGATGATTGTCCATCATCATTCGACATTGAACTAGAAAATGAATGTCATGCCTTCACATCATTTTCAAACTGAGAAAAAAAAATACAAAGTTTCATATTTATGAAAGATCATGCTTGTTGAGCATGATGATAAGCTCAATGAATGCAACTTATCAATTTTGGCTTGAATTCAAAGGGTTTAAATTCAAGTGTTTCCCTTCTCAAAATATAGCATATAGATAGGGGGAGTTGAGATTAATTCTGCCATCAATTGATTGTCATCATCAAAACAGGGGAGATTGTTGAATCTGGAATTTTGATGATGAAGTCAATTGATAGGTTATTTGATCTAATCTATATTATTAAGATAAGTGTATAGGAATAACTACGATAGCAATGAAAACATAAAGTAAATTGTTGGAGTCAAGTACGTTGGGAGTTTGAGAGTCTACCGGAAGACCGAAGGATCATCGAAAGTACCGTCGGAATTAACCGAGAATAAATCGGGGACTTACCGAAGGTTTTAGAAGTTCATCGGAAGGTTCGTCGGAGATTTACAAAGCTCACCGAGAAAGTTTGAAAGCTTGCCAAAACATTCATTGAACCTCACCATAAAGTATGGGAGCTTGCTAGGAGTCCGTCAGAAGATATCCGATGGTGTGTTAGAAGTTCGCCAAAAGCATTAGAATCTCACCAGAAAAAGACTCGACATCACTGGATTATAGTTTGCTTAGAAATATATTTTAATTTCATAGTTAGCACGTAATTAGGGTTAGGATTAGGTGATAATCATAATTAACCCTAGTCAGGGCCAATTGGGCCTTAATTGGATTGAATTGGACCAGATTTAAGGCCCATTCAGCAGTGCTGCACCATGTCTAGTGATGGCACCGCCAGACTGGGGTGATGGCACCACCCCGGGAACAAGTTCCTAGGTAGTCTGGGCAGTGGTACCACCCTAGGTCAACGGTGGTACCGTTGATAGTTATTACCTATCAATGATGGCATCGCTTAACAGGCGATGGTACCGCCCAATACACTAACATAGCAAGGTCAACTAGTGGTGGTATCGCCAGTGCCAAGAGGTGGTACTGTTAATACTTGAAAATCCAGGATATGACTCTTTTTAGTTCTAATTCTAAAGCCAATTAAGCCTATAGATACCCCTTATTTCTCAACTGGCTAAGCACATTGAGAAGTGATAAGAATTGAGTCAAAAAGCTTACAAAATTACCTTCAAAAGTTTGAGTGTTCACCTCCCAAGTCTCATTTATAAAAGTTTTGTAAGAGAGTGTGAACTACTTATAAAAGTCTGTAAGAGGAGTGCTTAGTCCTTCCTCTTCAAGAATTGATAGTAAAAGTTGGGAACCTCATTGGAGGAGGTTTCAAAAGTGGACGTAGGTAATTTGACTGAACCACTATAAATCGCTACATACTTATCTTGGTGTGAGTTTTTAAATTATTGCATTTCAATTTTTACTTGGCTGCAATCTCTCAATCTCCTTCTCTCAACTCTCTTTCATATTCAATTGAAATATTCACTTTGTCGAAATCTTTTTCGTCGGACCGAAACTTCTCAATGCACAACTCTCTTCTAAATTGCTTTGAATTTATGATTTTTATCCGTTGCACTAATTCACCCACCCCCCCTCTTAGTGTCACTCTAGATCCTAACAGAGACAACATGAAAAGATGGATGGCAGATCTATACTCTTGTATCTCTGTAAATTATTTGAGGAATAGGGAAGAACTCAACGATATAAGATATCAAAAAGTCTCTTCCACAACAGGATGATTGAGGGGACACTAGTTCAAAACCATATCTTTAAGATGATTGAGTAGATAGAGAAATTCACAGGTCTAGGAATGGCCCTAGAAGATAACCTGTATATAGATCTTGTGCTTCACTCCTTACTAGATTCTTTTTCATAGTTCTCTATGCAGGTGAGACTAGAAAGAAAAAGAAAACAGAGAAGTCCCTTAAGAAGGGCAAGGGCAAGGGACTAGGTAAAGCTAAGGTTGCTAAGAAGACTTGAAAGAGGACAAAAACCAATGCTTCCACTATGGTAAAGACAGGCATTGGAAGAGGAACTGCAAAGAGTATATTGTAGAGAAGGTGAAACAGAAGCTTAGAGAAGCTTCAGATATGCATTTATGATTAGTCTCTATCTGTCAGACTCATATGATAACACATATGTATTAGATACCGATAGTGTTTATCATATTTGTAATTCATTGTAGGTTCTGGCAAAATCTAGGAGATTGATAAGAGGCAAGATAGACCTCAAGATAGGTAATGAAACAAAAGTTGCTGCTATTGCTATTAGCGAGGTCACCCTACATTTGCGTGGTGGAGCTACTATTGCATCAGATGCATGCTATTTTGTTCTCTCCATCATCAAAAATATTATTTCCATTTTATGTTTGACATTGAATGGTTATAAAGTAGTTTTTGAGAACAATAGTTATTCAATTATTAAGGATGATGAGATCATCATGAGAGGAACATTGCATAATAGTTTGATTATACTAGAAACTACTCCACATATCATGAATGTAAATGAGTCTAGGAGGAAACGCGATGAGGAGAACAGTGCATACTTATGGCATTGTAGGCTAGGTCATATTTGTAAGGGAAGGATTCAAAAGTTACTGTTAGATGGATACCCATATCCATTTGACTATGAGTCATATATGATTTGCAAACCTTGCCTTCATAGAAAGACGACCAACTCTCCATTTAGTGGAATTGGAGAGAGAGCCACTGAGTTATTGGAACTCATACATAGTGATGTATGTGGTCACATGTCAACTCTAGCCATAGGTGGTAACTCCCACTTCATTATTTTCACTAATGATTTCCCTAGGTACAGACACATGTACTTAATGAAGTACAAGTCTGAAGCGTTCGAGAAATTCAGTGAGTATAAGAATGAAGTAGAGGTTCTGATAGGAAAGAGTATCAAGACTCTTCAATCAGATTGAGGAGGTGGGTACTTTAGTACAGAGTTCACCTAGTTCCTTAGAGACTATGGGATTCTGTCCCAATGGACACCTCCTTATACACCCTGGCTCAATGGTGTATTCGAAGGAGGAATCGCACACTATTGAATATGGTATGGTCTATGATAAGTTTCACCGACCTACCCATCTCATTCTGGGGATATGCCCTAGAGTCAGCAGCTTACCTTCTGAACAGAGTTTCAAGTAAATCGGTAGTGTCTACACCATATGAGATATAGAAAGGGAAGTCCGATCTTAAGATTGTTAAGATTTGGGGCTGCCCTGCCCACGTTAAGAGACATAATCCCGATAAGTTGGAATCCAAGATGGAATGGTACAAGTTTGTGGGATACCCTAAGGAAACTTATGAGTATTATTTCTATCACCCCAAGGACTAAAAAGTCTTTGTAGCCAAGAGAGTAGTATTTCTTGAGAAGGAACACATTCTTGGTGGAGACAATCGGAGCATGATAGAGTTGAGCAAGGTTGGAGAACCTAGCTCAAGCATCATTCCACAGCCAGAGTCTGTTCAGGTACCTAGCACACAAACTTTATGTCGATTCAGAAGAGTATCCCATCCTCTTGAGAGATATGCGAGACATATTAAAGGAGAGGATATTAAGGATATTGATCCTCAAACCTACGAGAAGGCTATTACGAGTATAGACTCCGAGAAGTGACAAGAAACCATGAATTCAAAGATGGATTTCATATACTCTAACAAGGTTTGGTACCTAGTTGATGCACCTAAGGGTATCATACCCATTGGCTATAAGTGGATCTTCAAAAAGAAGATTAGAGTAGATGGAAAGGTAGAGACCTATAAAGCAAAGCTAGTGGCTAAGGGGTATCATCAAAGACAAGGTGTTGACTACGACGAAACCTTCTTACCCATACCCATGCTAAAATTCATTCGAATTCTATTGGCTATTGTAGCACACTATAGATCTGGTAGATGGATATGAAAATCGTGTTCCTAAATACAACCTCGAGGAGGAGGTGTATATGATACAGCTTAAGGGATTCATGTCTAAGGATAGTCTAGATAAAGTGTGTAGGAGAATGAGTTCACTGATTGATCCGCTTACGGAATGCTGGATAGTTATTGATACCTCACGTCAGATAACGATTTCGTAGTCCCAATAGTATATCTGGTCCTTAGACTTGAGACATCAAGGATGTCCTATATGAGTACTCCACTCTTTAATACCGAACTTATAGGTTTGGAAGTTTCATATATAGTATAACTGGTTATTGGGAGTGACAGCTAACCTTATGAGGGCTATTGAGTGTCAATAGAGGATCATCCACCCTCGGTATCATGAGAAGAATATCTCATGTGTTCTTGCTCAAACAAATCCCTAGCGAGGGTCATTTAGATTGAGAGAGAAAGAGTTCTTTGAGAATATCATATTAGAGCGAGACTCGAGTGGAAACCATATAGGCTTGATAGTACCATGCTCAATATATGGTCTCTGTGATATTAGATAGATGAGGGACTATAGGTACATGGTAATTGAGGATAAATAGGTCCAAAAGATTGGATTCTCCTGTATTATCTGGGGATTGTAGTATAGTGGCCTAGTACATCTGCAATCAATGAGTCGAGTGAATTATTATAGAGATAATAATTCGCTAAGTCAGAAAGAGTTCTAATAGGTATGACTCACGGTCAGCTTGATATTGGGCCTAGAGGGTGACACACATATGGTAGGTGTTATGACGAGTAGAGATTCGGATATGAGATATCCATCAAAGTCCCTATCTTATTGGATATGCAATAAGCCCTTATATTATTGGATCCTGTGGATGAGATCCCATAAGAGCTAGATTATTGGGTAGAGACATATTAATTTAAGAGACTTGGGTAATTGGATAGAGATCCAATACCTAATTGGGCAGGATCCATTAGGGTTTATAGGAGGCTTCTATAAATAGGAGGGAACCAAAGGTCCATAGGATGGGGCTTCTCTGTGGCCACCTCCTATTCTCCTCTCTAGAGAGGAGTATCGTTACAATCTCTGTTGTGTGGATACCGCTAGAGAGGAGGACACTTGACCTCCTTCATCCTCCCCTATGGATTTATAGGAACTCAAGGATATATGATCTCCCTAGATACTTTCTTTTTACACATAGTTTTCGGATTTGCAAATTTATTTTATGCACCTATCTTCGCACGATGACGGAACCTTTTTACGAAAATCCAGGATTTTTATTTTCTATTCTTCTACTGCGCATGTGATGTCGCCCCTTGGATTTCCTAACAGTAAATACACATCCTAAGGAGCTAACCATTAAAGATACATCAAAATATATTCAAACTTATTCTTTATTTAAAAATTTTTATGCAAATGATGTCTTTTTGTCTCAAATTAAACCCAAATATATTAACGATGCTCTCAAAGATGGCTTATGGGTTTTTATAATACATGAAGAATTAAATTAATTTGAGATGAATAAGATTTGGATACTTATCCCTAGTTCTAGTGATCATCTTGTTATTGACACTAAATAATTCTTTAGGAATAAACAAGATGAACAAGGTATCATGATTTGAAACAAGACTAGATTACTAGTCAAAGATTTTAATCAAGAAGAAGGTATAGACTATAAAAAAACCTTTAATCCTGTGATAAGACTTGAAGCCATAAGGATACTTCTTATATATGTTTTAAAAATTTTAAGTTATTTCAAATAGATATCAAAACTGCTTTTCTTAATAGTTTTATTTCTGAAGAAGTTTATATTAAGCAACCACCCGGATTTGAAAATATTCTTTTTCTAAATTATGTTTATAAGTTATCTAAGGCTCTCTATAGGTTAAAGCAAGCCCCTAAGGCTTGCTATGAGAGGCTTAGTTCTTTTTTTATTCAAAATAATTTTTTAAAATACAAGGTCAATACCACATTATTTATTAAATATTTTAAAAATAATTTTTTTATTGTTCAAATTTATGTTGATGAAATTATTTTTCATTCTACAAATGATTTTTTATATAAATCATTTGTCAAAAGTATAAGCCAAGAATTTGAAATGAGTTTAATGGGTGAATTGATATTTTTTTTAGGATTACAAACTAAGCAACTAAATAATAGAATTTTTATTAGTCAAACGAAGTATACTTTGAAGTTATTAAAATGGTTTCATATGGATAGTGCTAAGGCTATCAACACACCAATGAACATTTCTACTAAATTAGATATGGATAATGAAGAAGAATGCTTTGATCAAAAGACTTATAGAAGTATGATAAGTAGCTTACTATATCTTTTAGCAACTAGACCTTATAGAAGTATGATAAGTAGCTTACTATATCTTTTAGCAACTAGACCTGATATAATGTTTGGTGTTAGGCTTTGTGCAAGATTTCAATTCAACCCCAAACAATCTCACTTTATAACAATAAAAAGAATTTTTAGGTACTTAAAAGGAATATTATATCTAGGATTATGGTATCCTAAATCTAGGATTATGGTATCATATTTAGTAACTAGAATAGATAGAAAAAGTACCTCTGGAACTTGTCAATTCCTAGGTCATGCACTTATCTCTTGGTCATCTAAAAAACAAAACTCTATCGCACTATCTACAGTTGAAGCTGAATATATTATAGTAGGTGCTTATTGTGCGTATGTAATTTGGATGAAAACACTTTTGAAGATTTTGGGCTATGCTTAAAAAACATTCCTATAAAGTGTGATAACACTAGTGCAATTTGCTTGTCAAAGAATCCTATTCAGCATTTATAAATCAAACATATTAACATTAGATATCATTTTATTATGAACCATATAAGTAATCATGATATATCCTTAGAGTTTGTTGATACAAAACATCAACTAGTGGATATATTTGTTAGGATCAGTTCAGCACTAACGGGGGGTCGTGGGCTGAATTAGTGCAATGATAAAATACGATAAGTTTATGCGATTTCAAGAAACCCCATACGATAAAAAAATTCAATTCGATGAAAACTGATTTCATTTGCATTTTGACTTAAGAACATTTGTAAGTAAAATAGGGCAGGAAGTAGAGCAAGTAAAGTTAAATGGTTTGCAGAATGATAAAGGGCAAGAACAGAAATGTAAACCCGATTTTTATAGTGGTTCGGTCATCTGACCTTTTGACAAGCTCAGGAGACAACCCTTACAAGGCCTCTCGCCCCTCTCTTAAACTTAGCCAACACTTAGAGTTTGAGGGGAGGATTTCTCTCAAGTTTACAATAAAATTTTCTCTCTTTTTGTTCTCAGTTGTATGTTATCCAACCATGGATGAGAGAGATATTTATAGGCCTCAAGGTGATTCAAATTTGAAGCCCAAATTTGAATCACCTTAGATTTCAAGGTGCGGGCGGTAACATCGCTTGTGCTGGGTGGTACCACCGCCTAGTACACCCTGACACTATACGGTACTATTGCTAGTTTAGCAGTACCACCGCTTGGGCACACTGGTTTATCAGTGTCCGAGGTAGTACCACCGCCCAGGCATACTGACATTGGGCGGTGGTACCACCCAGACCACCTGGGGAACTAAACACAAGCGGTTCCATCGCCCTAGTCTAGCGGTGCCACCACCAAACAAGGTTCAACAATCCTGTTTGGGCCTTAAGTTTGGCCCAAACCTATCTGGGTATGGGCCCAGTTGGCCCCTAATTGGATTGGCCTAATTACAAATCAATTAATCTAATCTTACTTTGATCTTGACAATTATTACAACGTAAATCGTAATTAGTTGCCCGGCACGTCATTGGTCCATCAGCGCTTCGTCCGTTTCTTCGGTGCATCATCCTCTCTTATGGCCTATTGCCCAATCGGACGTCGACTTCTGCAACCTCAATCTCCTTGGCACAACTCTGCTTTTCTTAGCCCGATGCTTGATTCCTTTGTCCAAAGCCTTCTGTCGATCATCGATGGACCTCCGGCTCGACGTACAATCTCCTAACGTGTTCTCCTCCTGTGCAACGTTGATTCTTCCTACTTCAATTATCTAATCCTGATCGAGAGTAGACCTGCGTGACTCAAAATACAATTAGATCACCAAAACATAATCAATTAGTTTTATTATCAAAATCCGAGATTCAACAATCTCCCCCTTTTTTATGATGATAACTAATTGATGACAGAGTTAACCTTAACTCCCAGAGTTTAAACAAACTCCCCCTATCAATATGTCATATTGATAGAAAATTCAAATTCAAAATTTTGAATCAATCATCATACAAGTAAATAAAATATTCAATACATTGCATGAAATCATCAATATACTTCTCTTCCTTTGTTATCAACAAAAAGGAGAAGTTGCATCTAGCTATATATGCAAATTTTTACATCATTCAAGCTAGATTTACAACACTTTACAACAATTAAGCATAGAAGCATAGCAAGTGTAAGATTGCAAATTTTCTAAGTTTTGTACTTTTTGCTTCTTTTGAGATAGCAACTCTTTGCTTCTTTTTAGATTGCATGGTTGGAATTTTTGGTAGTGTTCATGATAGCAAGTTTTTGCTTCTCTTTTGAGAAGTGCAAGCTAGCAAGTTACTTTTCTTTGCATTGATCGAGCTAGCAATTTTTGCTTGTAATGAGCTAGCAATTTAGTAAAATTTTCATCACTTTAAACATGCAAACTAATAAGTCAAGAAAGTGTACAACTTTGTAATTTCTTTCTTCTCTTTTGAGAAGTACAAGCTTTGCCTTTCTTTGTAAGTTTGTAATTTTTTGCAATGCGCTAGCAAGTAGTTTTTGCTTCCTCCTTGAAGTATGCAAGCTAGCAAATTCTTTTCTCCCCCTTTATTATTGTCAAAAAGAAGGGAGGAAGGAATATAATGATATAAAAATTTTCTTTACATCCATTTTCAAGTTATGACAAATGAGGCATCACAAATTTTATCCATACTTCAATCATGTCATGAGCATCAAGAAGTCAAATGACATATCATGATTAATTCGAATAAGTCTCTTTTTTTATAAAGAAGAAGCATAGGAGAGCAAAAAATCATGATTCATGTGTAAAAATTCTCAAATTATCAAGATCATGAATTCATAAAAATTCAAATATTGAGTTCCGAGAAATCAAAAGACAAGTTGCATTTCATTTGAAAATTTCTCTTTTGATAAATGGAAGAGGCATGGTAAACAATCTTGATTTACAAAGAACTTCAAGTTATAATTGTCAAGATCATAATTTCAATAAAATTTCTTTATAGCAAAATGAAATCTTTTAGAACTTGATTCAAGCATTATATATATCTTAAAAAGTCATGATTCCAAGAAATTAAGAGAAGAGTCCAGAATCGTTAAGAAATCTCATTCAAATTCAACTCGACAACTCCATACTCATCATTAAAATTATTTTCATAGATTCACATAAATGGATTCTTTAACACATCATCAAAATCTCATTCATAATTTAAGAGATTCTTAAAATATAATATACATGGATTCACCATTTGTCTTTCATCGAAAAATCGAAAACTTTAGAGATATAAGGATTTTCAAAAGACATGCATTTCTCTTTTAGTGATTTCAATTCATGCATTAATTTCATATGAACATGCCTTTGCCTTTTTAAGTCAATTAGAAACAAGCATGACCATTCAAGACCTAAAGGTAAATTTCATCAGAAAGATCATCAAGAGCCAAAAAAATATAACACATTACACATAAGGCATCTTCAAAAGATTTCATTTATCATGATAATATGTTTCGTTTTAAGTTGTATGTTTCATGTAAGTATTGTTGAGTCTCGAATGTTGATGATAAAATAAATTGATAGTGTTTTATTATCTAACTACATTTTAAGTGACGCAGGTCTACTATCGATCAAGATTAGATAGTTGACACAAGAGGAATCGACGTTGCGTTAGAGAAAATCAAATCAAGATATTAGACATCGAGCCGAAGGTCCAGTCGACAATTGGCAAAAAGCTTCGGACATCGAGCATCGAGCCAAAAAGTGTGGTGTTGCGCCAAGGAGATCGAGGTTGTGACAATAGGCCACAAGAGAGGATGGTGCATTGAAGAACTGAACAAAGCATCGACCAATGACGTGCCAGGCAACATAAGGTTGATTCATGTAATAATTGTCTAGATTGAAGTAGGTTAAGATTTACCTAGTGTGCAAGATTAACTATGATATCAATGAAGACATAAAGTGAAATAAAGTATTAGAGTCAAGTACGATCATATTGTTGGGAGTTTGAGATCCGTCGGAAGTCCGAAGATTCGTCGGAATGCTGTCGAAATTGGCCGAGAGTGAGTTGGGAGCTTGACGAAGGGTTCGTTAGAAGTTTACCAGAAAGACTCATTGGAGGTTCACAGAGCTCGCTGAGAAAGATTGGAGCTTGTCAAAGAAGACTCGTCGGAATTTACCAAGATCGTTGTGAAGTCCAGGAGCTTGGCGGGATTACATAGAATGGTGTCCAAGGGTTCCTTGGAAGACCACTGGAAGTTCGTTGGAAAAAGCCTTGACTTGTCGAATTATATTTCGTTTAGGAAATATCTTTAATTTCATAGTTTGCACATAATTAGGGTTAGATTTGGGAGGTAATCCCATTAACCCTATTAAGGGCCAACTGGGCCTGGATTAGGACTGATTTGGGCCAGATTTAAGGTCCAACCAGAAGCGCTGGACCCTACCTGGCAGTGACATCGCCAGACTGGGGTGGTGAAACTGCCTAGGCTCAACTCCCCAGATTGTACTAGGCAATGGTACTGCCCAGATTGGGTGATGGTACTGTCGAGTGACAGAGTACTTGAGCGGTGGCACCACCCAGTATACTGACAATGTTAGTGTGCCCAAGTGGTGGTACCGCTAGTGTTAGAGTCAGACTGGCCGTGGTACCACTAGACTAGTGGTAGTACCGCTAGTGTCAAAGTTAGATTGACGGTGGTACCACTAGTGACAAGCAATAGTACCGCCAGTACTCTAAAATCCGAGGTGATTCAAATTTGAAATTCTCTTAGGGTCTATAAATACCGTAGATATTCTTGCTTGTGATAGCAAGAATTGAGCAGAAAAATGAGTCAAAATTTTGTTGAAATCCCTTGTAAAAACAAAGTGTCCCTCCTCCTTGGGTGAGAAATGAACTCTAAGGGAGAGTGAGGGAAATTTATAAGAGAGGGCTCTAAAAGGGAGCTTGTCTTCACCCGTTGGAAGGAAGACAACTAGTGAAATGTCGATGGCTTTAAGTGAAGAGGAATCGGGAGTGGACGTAGGTCGTATGATCGAACTACTATAAAATCGATTTGCATTTACTTTCTCGTAATTTACATTTTAGCAAACCATCTTCACTTGCTGCTCTATTTCTTCATCTTTAAATGCTCACAAGTTAAATACGTTTCCCATACGCTTTAATCAAAAATCATTTTAATAGAAACGTGACTCTTTTCGTACGAAGTTTTTAAAATCGTCAAAATTTTTTGTTCTTAACCGCTACACTAATTCACGCCCCCCCCCCCCCCTCCCCAAGTGTGCTCAAGTTCCTTATAAGATGATTACTTCAAATCCTCATGCATGATACCATGATAATAAAATTTTAATCTTTTCATTTCATCATTATCAGGGATGATTGATTTCATAAGGTATGTTCAAATTTTTCGTTCAAAAGTCATGTATCATCATATAAATCCGAAGTTATCATCAAAAACTTTCATTTAAGAATTTTATTTAGAGCAATGTAGATTGATTACATGGAAGCATGCTCAATTCCATTTTGTATATATAAAAAAATGTGTGTCAAGTTTAAAACTGGAACACAAGTTATAAAAAAATATGACACGTTATCTAAAAATTTCATGATAAAAACGATTAAGACCCATTAATCCAAGATAGAAGATTTCAAATCATAAGCATGATACAAACATCTATTGACAAGTTGTCAAAACACTTTTAAGACATTCATAATATACATAGATGTGCATCATGTTTAAAAGCTAAAATCATCAAGACCAAAAACTTAAAACATCCTTAACCAAAAAATTTGATTCATCATGATGATGCACTTTCCTTTTTGTGTGTTTCATTTTAAGTGATTTACTACTTATAAACATGCCTAAAAATAAGCAACAACGTTCAAGATCGAAAGCCAAATTTTGTCAAAAGGATCATCAAGATCAAAAATATAACACATCAAACATACGTCATATTCAAAAGTTTGATTCAAGAGATTCATAACATGCATAGATGTGTATCATGTTTAAAATTAAAAATTGATATAGAAAATATACATGGAATTTATCTTATACAAGCATTATCATTCACAAAAGATTTGATGTTTTAAGCATTTTCATGTAATCATCATATACAATTTTTTATTTTTGAAAATTACTTAGAAGGAAAAGCATAATATAATTTTTAAAAATAATTTTTATTTCCTACTAACTAAATTAAGCAATCTATGAAAAACTTTAAGTAATTTCATAGAGCAAGGGGATTTTGTTTGAGTTGCTTACCTTGTAGTTGAAGGTTATCAAAGCGTAATTTGTCATTTCATCACTTGATTCATCTTTCGGTGCTTTCTTCATCTTCGATAGCCTCTTCTTCTTTTCAAGTTTATTTTTGTTCTTTAATTATTATTTTATAAATTTTTTAAAGTTCATTATCAAAAGTTCAAAGTTCCATCATCATCGTCCTCATCACTTGAGCTTTCTCTCAAGTGGTATTCTATAGTTCGAATTTTCAAATCCTTCTTGTTCTTTGAAAGGTAGTTCTCAAGTTCGTCATATTCCAATAATATCATCTCATAGGTTATTAATGACCCGATTAGTTCTTCAAGAGGTAAATCATTTAGATTTTTAGCTTCTTGTATAGCGGTTACTTTTGGATCCCATCTTTTTGGAATGGATCTTAAAATTTTATTTACAAGATCAAAATCTAAAAAAGATTTACCGAGGGCTTTTAAACTATTGACGACATCCGTGAAACAGGTGTACATGTCACCAATAGTCTCGCTTGGTGCCATTCGAAAAAGCTCAAAATCATGCATTAAAAGGTTTACTTTCGAGTCTTTTAACTCTACTAGTATCTTCGTGTGTGATTTCAAGAGTGTGTCAAATATCAAAAGTTGTTTCGTAAGTAGAAATATTATTAAATTTGATTTTATCTAAAGAGTAAAATAAGATATTCATAGCCTTTATATTTAATGAAAAAGATTTTTTCTCTAAATCCAACCATTTGTTCATCAATTTAGAAGGAGTTTGAAAATCATTTTCGATTATATTCCATAAATCCAAATTCAATGAAAGCAAGAAAACTCTTATTCGAGTTTTCCAATAGGTGTAGTCCGACCCGTTAAAAAAGGGAGGACGAATGATTGAAAAACTCTCTTGAAATCCAAAAAGACTCATTTCTCTTGGAAGTAAATCCAAATGAGAAATACCAAGCTCTGATACCAACTGTTACGATCAATTTGGCACTAAGAGGGGGGGGGGTGAATTAGTGTAGTGGTAAAATATGACAAGTTTGTGCGATTTCATAAAAGCTCGTACGATAAAAAAAATTGATTCGATGAAAACTGATTTCATTTGCATTTTGACTTAAGAATATTTGCAAGTGAAAGAGGCTAGAAAGTAGAGCAAGTTAAATGGTTTACAGAATGATAAAGAGCAAGAACAGAAATACAAACCCGATTTTTATAATAGTTCGGTCATCCGACTATTAGTCTTCCTTCACTTGATAAAGAGCAAGAACAGGAATCTTCCACTCCCGATTCCTCTTCACTTGAAGCCATCGGCTTTCCACTATTAGTCTTCCTTCTAACGGGCAAAGACTAAGTCCCTTACAATACCTTCTCCTTTTGACGGGCTCAGAAGATAACCCTTACAGGCCTCTCACCCCTCTCGTAAACTTAACTAACACTTAGAGTTTAAGGAAAGGATTTCTCTCAAGTTTATAATAGAATTTTTCCTCTTTTTGTTCTCAATTGTATGTTATCCAACTATGGATGAGAGGGATATTTATAGGTCTCAAGGTGAATTACCCCAGATTTCAAGGTACTAGCAGTACCATCGCCTAGTACACCCTAACACTGGGCGGTGCCACTGCCCATACCACTTGGGGAACTAAACTCAAGTGGTTCTACCGCCCCAGTCTAGCAGTGCCACCACCAGACAAGGTTCAAAAATCCTGTTTGGGCCTTGAGTCTAGCCCAAACCTATTCGAGTATGGGCCTAGTTGTCTCCTAACTGGGTTATCCTAATTACAACCTAATTAATATAATCTTACTTCAATCTAGATAATTATTATAATGCGAATCGTAATTAGTTGCCCGACACGTCATTGGTCCATCGACGCTTCGTTTGTTTCTTCGATGCATCGTCCTCTCTTACGGCCTATTGCCCAATCGGACATTAACTTCTGTAACCCCGATCTTCTTGGCATAACTCAGCTCTTCTTAGCCCGATGCTCGATTCCTTTATCTAAAGCCTTTTGTCAATCATCGATCGGACCTCCAGCTCGACGTTCAATCTCCTAATATATTCTCCTCCAGTGCAATACTGATTCTTCCTGCATCAATTATCTGATCCTAATCGAGAGTACTTGTATGACTCAAAACACAATTAGATCACCAAAACATAATCAATTAGTTTTATCGTCAAAATTCGAGATTCAATAATATTTACTAAACCATTGAA
This sequence comes from Musa troglodytarum, assembly GCA_023547065.1. Lineage (NCBI taxonomy): Eukaryota > Viridiplantae > Streptophyta > Magnoliopsida > Zingiberales > Musaceae > Musa > Musa troglodytarum. The sequence goes on from CP097510.1 coordinate 28,797,335, forward strand.
TGAGGAATAATTGATTTTATTATAAGAGAATTAGACATGTTGAATCCTTAGTATTCATGAATTCTTCTCATTGATTTGAATCATTATCTTGATTTCTCATTATTTATACCTCATCATCAAATTAATCTCTCATAATTTGAACTTATCTTTGATATTAATATCTTTCATGATTGGAACATTAATATAAAGGGAAAGAAATTACACCATTATCTTCCCCCCTTCTTGAATTAGTAGCTTGCACATTTCAAAGAGAAGCAAAACTTACTAACTTACGTATTTCAAAGAGAAGTAAAAACTTGCTAGCTTGCATATTTCAAAACGAAGCAAAAACTTATGTATTTCTCCTTTTTGTTGATGACAAAGGGGGATAAGTCGATTGTTCTCTTTAATGACTTAGAATTATACATGAAATGATATCTTAACTTATGATTTGAAATTATGATACATATAATGATTATTTTGATATTATAATGATGTATTTGACGTGATATTTTAACTATGCATATGAAGTGTGCAATGATTAATTGATATGACCTTTGTAAAGATAGTCACAATGATTAAAAATTATTTTGACTTGAATTCAAAGACTAGCATTAGAATGTTATCTTTTTCTAAATTCGAGTTTATTTCAATATGACATGTAGACAATGGGAGTTTAGTAAAAACTTCATCAATTGGTTGTCATCATAAAAAAGGAAGAGATTATTAAAAATTAGATTTTGATAATAAAATTAATTGATACGCTTATAAACTAATAAGCATTTGAGATAAGTGACATAGGAGAAACTTCGATCATAGACTTGAATCAAGAGAATCAGACGTTAGGTCGGAGAGCATCATGTCAAAGATTGGACGTCAAGCTAGAGGATTGGTCGACGTGCCAAAGGATGGACTTCGTGTCATTAGTTCGGGTATCGAGCCGGAAGCATCAGGTAATGCACCAAGAAGATTGGGTATTGCATGAGGTCAATATATCAATGGATCAGGCAATACACCGAAGGAAAGAACGATGCGTTGGAGGTTCGAACTAAGTATCGGATGAACAATGACATGCCAAACAATGTAGGCTTCATGATTATAAATTATAAGTCTTGATTGAAGTTGTTTAGAGTCTAATTAAGTTAGTTTTGGAGCATAACCAAACCAACTTGATTAGAAGCCTATTAGGCCTAAATCAGGGCTGAATTGGGCCTATTGAAAAGCTAATTCAGTGACCTGAGATTGGGCCAAGCGGTGGCACCATTAGGTCTGGCGATAGTACCACTTATGAGCTAGAAAGTATAGAATGTACTTTTCCAAAAACCCAACGTTGGTATCGCCAGAGTCAGCAATAGTACTACCCAATAGCAGGTAATGGTATAGCAAGAACATAATCTCTCAAGTTGTGTCAAGCGATGGTACCACCAAAGCCCGGTCTCTCAAGCTTTATACTAATGGTAGTACCACCCAATGAAAGCGATAGTATTGCTAGTATCCCGAAAACCCGAGGATTTAAATTTTTTACTTTATTTTTAAAGCCATTTGGGGCCTATAAATACATCACTCATGCTTACTTGATACAAGAGCAAAAACTTATGATTGTAAGCGTGAAAACTCTCTTATAAAGTGTTGAGTCTTTTTCTTCTTGAGTTTAGAAGTCTTTCTACGGGAGGTATGAGGTTACTTATAAAAGAGAGGTATAAAGGTTCTCTCCTAAGCCTATAAAAAGGAGAAATAGTTGTAACAAGAGTAGTTGATCTTCGCCCATTGAAAAGAAGATTGGTTACGAAAGCTGGTGGCCTCAAGGGAGGAGGAATCGAGAATGGACATAAGTCGCGACGACTTAACCATGTCATACTCGAAAATGAATAAAAATATACTCGTCCACAAAAAATTAAATTTTAATAATTAATTATCTTAAAATCTTATAAAATAGAAAATATGTTACTAATGATGTTAGAATAATTTCATAGTAGATTGGTAGTAGTTTGAGATAATTTGTTTAAATTTGAGACTCTTATACCTAAAAATTAACAAAAGTACACTTAATAGAACATATCAAAAAAATCTAAATTTTGATAATTATTTATCCTAAAATATTTAAAATGTTAAAAATATCACTAATATTGTTAAAATGATTTCCTAGTAGATTAGTGAAAGTTTGAGATGATTTGTTTTAAGTTGACCATATTACACACAAAAGTAAATTAAAATATACTCATTCAAAGAATTTATAGTAATAATTAATTTTGATAATTCATCATCATAAAATCTTCTAAAAATAGAAAAAGTATGACCAATAATACTAGAATAATATCTTAGTATAGTGGTGAAAGTTTGAGATGGTTTGATTGAAGTTTACTCTATTACACTCCAAAATGAATTAAAATACCTCATAATCAATATATGATTATAATACTTATATATATATAAATATAATTGTTGAAGAATTTAGAAGAATTATAATTTGAATTGAGAAGGAGAGGAAGACAAAAGAGAAGAAAACAAAGATTGAGGATAAAAACGAGGAGACAAAAAAGGAAGGTTGGACGAGAGACAATAGAGGGGTGGGAGGAGCACATAAAATGACACATTTGGTTCAAAAGAAGAGAACTTAACCTGACCGATTCAATAAAAAGGAATCGTAAAACGAGGAACCCATTAGGCAAAAGGTCAACATTGATATTTTCTGATAAATTATTCATTTTTTTTTATAATAGGTTAAAGACGAGTATGATTAAGAACAAAAACAAACTTAGTTTAGTAATAACAATTCCGGTTTAAAAGATGTTGAATAATTTAATTGGTAAAAAAATCTTATTCCCGATAGTAAGATCCGAGATGGAATCTCATCTTTATTATTTACTAATTGGACGCATGTTAGGAAGAGGGTGAATCTGACCGACATATTATTTTGGATTGACATGCGTTTATAACCTTGCTTCTTCTATCATGCGAAGGCAATTCACCTAATCATCTACTCATCTATTTCTCCCAAACCCCCCACCTCTGCCCATGACCTCCCAACCAACAAATCCACCCAACATCAACAGAATCTAATAAGAGATCTAACAATGATTCCACCATCTAAACCGATACATTCCCATCCGCTCTTCCTCTATTAACATGAAATGTGGAGCCTTTGAGAGTCGGTCCCCCTGGCAAAAGCTGTCACTCACTGCGACCTCCACCTCGTATCTTCCTCTCTGCTTGCTTCTGTTGTGGGAAAGGAAGCCTTTCACATCTCTCGCCCGACCCCAACCACTGCAGCCTCACCAACCCCCTTCCTTTTCTCCACTGTTCCCTTGCTTCGTCTCTTTCGCTGGTTATAGGATGAAGGGGAAGGAGGGCGAGAGCAGCGAGGGGATAGCGTGGGAGCTCCGCCCCGGAGGGATGCTGGTGCAGACGAGAAGCGACGCGGCTGGAGGGCCCGGCGGGCCCCTCGTCAAGATCAGGGTCTCCCGTGGCTCCTGCCAGCATGAGGTCTCCATCCCTTCCCAAACCACCTTCGGTACATTCTTGCTCCTTTCTGCTCTTGTTTGGTAGATTTCGTTGCCATTTTTTGATCTTTCTGTGATTTTATCGTGTATTTTGTTGGTGGTGGTGTTGATAAGGGGAATTGAAGAAGGTGCTTGCTCCGGAGACTGGCCTGGAGC